>CM028347.1:14104941-14610941 GCA_016618105.1 Dendrobium huoshanense | reverse complement strand
TATCTTGTATATGGTTAAAACTCAAATTTTAGAGCAACTGTAGAATTCCTAGGCAACGGTATCTAATCTAATCCACTACAGATTTCTCTTCAAGTTGCATCACCATTGGACAGAGGTTTATTGGATGGCCAACAACTTGGACTTGATGGTGAGCATCAGTATATAAATGCAGGCCTCGCCATTTCCATGTCACGCAGCTGGCTGGAGAGAACTGAACATTCAGAAGGCATATTAACTCAAAACACTGTAAGCTTGATCTTAATGGATGAATTTTTGGCTTCAACATTGAGGAATTTAACAATAATGTTCGACATGGTAATAGAAGAGTCTACCAGAACAGTTTATAAGGGGACTTACGCTGTCCCGTTTACAAGGACGAGCACAAATAGTTCCTGATCCATATTTTAGTACCCAAAGCCCAACACTCGGTCCTGGTGGCTTGGTTTTTTATTTAGATGGAGCACACAGTCCAGAGAGTATGGTAGTGTGTGCAAGATGGTTTTCTAATGCTACCAAAGAAACTGCTCGGTATATATACCACCATGAGCAGCCTGAGAATAGTAGCAGTGCTAGACTGGTAAATCTCATTTTCTTTGATATTTCCATTACCTTGTCTAGATATTCATGCAATATTCTTCGTGGAGGGTTTTTATTTTGTTCAAAGTAAATTTGGCAATTTCTTTTTCTTTTTTATTATATGTTCCCTGGAAACCAGGTGCCGATACTTATATTCAACTGCATGTCAGTCAGAGATCCTCAACTGTTGCTTGCACCACTCATGACTACTTGTTCATACAATGGTAAATTCTATTTCTTCTTGATATTTGAAGAACACCACTTCAACTCGTGCAAGTAGAATTCTGTTGTTCAATTACAAACACCCTCCTGATCTTTCTCCCATTAGCTGTGAGGCCTGCTAAATGGGCACCTCTACGTTGGAACCTACTACCAGTTCTATTGTTACCATGCTACTATGTGATAAGTTGAACTCTAGCACCATCCCTTGTATTTTGTTCTCTATCATTTAATGCCTCAATATTTTATTTTCTTGTAATTGACTTTAATGATTCACTTTCATTATTGCCATTCAAACTTTTTTCTTTTCTTTGATTTGTTATTCCTTATTTTGTTATTGTCATGGTTTGAAGTTGTCGGTATTTTTGACTTGTATGACTAATCTTTTGCCTTACAGATAAGTAACTAAATTTCCTTTTTGATTAATTTACTTTATAATTTGGGTTGGGATGTGAGATCTGAATGTTCATTGGATGCACTTAAAATTAGATAAACAAGGGTTGCTTAAAGTGTTTATAAGGAATTGCAGTACTGGTAGACTAAACATAATATGATGAATGGTTGAGCAAAAATACTTAGTAAAAGTAGAGCTAAAACAGTTTGCAAATCTCGACAGGAGTTAGTTGAGAAGAGGGATTCATATAACTAACGTAAGTGGATAAGCCTAAGGATGATGACTGCGTGTTTTAAGTGCTTATGGATAGTAGCTATAAAAGACAATGCATAGTATTGTGCTTTTTTCAGAAAGCATGGATGAGTTACTGCAAAGGTGAAAAAAAGGGCTTATGAAGGAGATGGTCAGTTTACCATATACAGTTATTACATGCCTACTCAAAAATAAGCCAACCCTGCTCAACTATGCATTGTCTTTTATACAGTTATAACATTTTTTTTCCTTTTTTGAAGAGGGTTAGCCTAGCAAGTCAACCCTGCTCAACTATCTTTGCATAGTACCATGTCATCTATGCACTTTCATCTTTTGTTGTATTAGTTGTTTTTATTGGATATACTCAACAAGTACTTTGAGAATCTTTTATTTCTATGATAATCCAATCAAAGGGTGAGCCTCAATTATAGTTGGGTTCTCTCATTGTGAGGAGGTCTCAGGTATGCATTACAGAAGTAATCTTCCAAAATGTAAAGATGAACCTGTGTATTCTAATCTTTTCTCCGACCCTATATTAATAGGAGCTTCATGCGTTAGATTGTACCCCGCCTGTAATATTTAAAAAAATAATAATGGTTATATGTGGGTGTGGGCTCCGAAAATTAGGCCCCGGCCTCCCCGCTTTTCTTTTTATTCAGCGAGGGGAGTTTTAACGAACTAAGTTCCGAGGTAAATTTTGGAAGGCAGATGAATTTGTAGATAAGACACTACCCAGAGATTTCACCCTCATTTTGTGAGGACTTTATGATCTGAGTTCTGGTTTCCTATAGGCGCAAGCCCCATAGTTAATTACCCCTCCCGATCACGAGAGAGAACTTTCGATTAAGGCTAGTCATCGATCAGATACGTAGAGAATACGTGTTATCTGGCATATAGTAGCAGCATGGGTTTAGGATGTTGGAAAATTAGAGAATTTGAGAATTCAGAGGATTTGATATTTAAAATTGGAAATTTCACAATCTTGCACTTAAAGCGGGTGGTGGGAGAATGGATGATGGATCCGATCAAGATCCCATGGTTCCGTCGTCCCGGGCCATCATGATCCCTGATCTACTTAGTCAGAGGAGGTAGTCGACCCAACTTGACAGAAGGATCCTTGTCGGCAGCCATGAGCTGCTTCATCCAAGGGGACCTTGTAGACTTGGGATGGGTATTTGCCTAAGGGGACAAATTTGAATCCACCTTAGCTAACAGAGGGCTTTGTGCCCTATCGATCATATCCTATTGATTCATATCTCAAGGATTTGATGCCACTAAGGAGCGTATTGGCTCTGGCCATAACCGCTATCTGTGGTGCCATTTGGCGGCAAAACCACTCGGTTCAGAGGGTCATAACCGTTTATCCTGCGGTGCCATTTGGCGGCAAAACCGCCGGTTAAAGGACACGTACCACGTCCTTATTGGCAGTAGATTGATTGAGAATGGATACTAGTGATATTTTTGACTAGGTATTTGACTCTATGTGAGCTTAAGTAAATTTTAATTTGTCCACCCCAGCAAACTGTTGCGGAGGGTGGATGGATTTTGCTTTAAGTATGATGGATTTATTTCAATTTTAAATATTTTTGGATTTTGATGATTTTGAGAGTTTTGGATTTGGACTTTGTGGAATTTTGGATTTTTATGGGTATTTTGGGTGGAGCTTTGGAATATTTGTGAATGGACTTTTGGGAGACATTTGAAAATTATTTGTGAACCCCTCCGGTTGAGATAAACATTCAACACGGCCATCATCGGGGTGTTTGGGGTTGTTTCTATTGACTAAACCCTGTTGACCCTATCAATTTGTCGATAGGGGATCGGGTTTTTCGTAGGCTTTGTACATTTGTTCATGAATTTTCTTTGTTGAAGGCATTGAAGGCCTGATATGAATGTACAAAATAAACATTCCGGTTAATTTCATGACCGCATATTTATCCGAGAGTTTGAACCCTGTCTACTCCTATTTATCTGCTTAGGAGGATCGGGTTTCGTAGGGTTCGTGCCTTTTATTTAGTGAATTCTTTTGATTGTATGCCTAATATGAATGTATTGAAACAAATACATCGGTCTCCACAATCATGTATTTGTTTGAAGGTTTGAACCATGTCGACTTCTATTAATCTGTATAGAAGGATCAGGTTCGAACTATAGTTCACTTACCGACCCGCGCAACATCCCTAGGCGTCACGTGCGCACCAATAACACGCTCGCCGGGGCCAATGCGGGTGATTTTTATATACCCCTTTAGTGTACCTATGTATATACAATTTATGAGGGGTATTTTGAAAGTATTTGTAGACGCCTTCTGTCCGCTAGTACGAGTGTTGCGGATTCGGTGGCGTTGCGTAGCAGCTTCTGATAGACTTGTTCGCTGCTTTGTACAGGTAGATTATCGTGTATTATTTGTTGCTTTTCGCAGGTCGATCGTAGTGCACTAACTAATCTTCTGCTTTGGATTGTAGAAGCTCATAGGAGCTTGTATTCTTTATGCATTCTGATGTGATTTTAGTCTTTACAATACAGCCACTACTGTTGGAGGTAGATGTATTCATCCTAAGACTGAAGTTGACTACAGGATACTGCATTTACTGTAGTCTTTATGCATCTACCCATCAGTGGCATGTGGCACATACATCTGTCTTTGTAGAGAGATCGTATGTGTTGCTGATCTTTTGACACTACTCACAAGCATTTGTATTTTTCATTCGATGTGATTTCTTAAATATTGAGTTATTGCATCGGATGTGTGTCTCCCTTGAAAATAACTTGTTATTTGTGTGACGAACTTGTATCGTTGATATTTTCCTTCAATCAATCACATATCTCTTTCAATCTTCATTACTTGCAAACTTTGCTTGAATGTCTGCATATAGATATTAGTTGTTATAGCATTTATCACATCTCCTTATGGCCATTGTAATTGTTTCAAGTCAATCAGTTGCATGAGTCTGCATTATCATTTGTTGGAAAATTTGTATGATCGTCTACTCTTGTATTGTTGCATTATCTTTGGTTTCCATTGATTAATGCCTGGCAAGTAGATCACGTGTCCTTGATCCTTGTTGATGATTGCTTATGAATCAAATGATGATTGAATTCTTGAACATCATAAATGTTTCTATTCATTATAGCTCTTCTAATGTTGCTCACTAACATGTTACATCCCTTGTGCATGATCGTAGGTGAATTCTTTGGCATTGGTTACAAGCAAACTATGAATCATCATATTCATCAAGAGCCTTTCTAGTGAATCAATACATTCACTACATGTAGATTAGGGATGAACTAGCTTTGATCTTATGAATCGATTGGTATGGTCCAAAAGCTTATATCATGAGTTTATAATCAAACCAAGTTCCTTAGTCTTCTTTTATTGCTTACGAATGAACTTCATTTGCAAATTTCTTACTTTGATGATTCAATATGCATGATACGTCTAATATCATCACTTATCAACATCTTTATCCCAATTAAGATGATCTTTGCACATTAGAAATTATCATTCAAAAGTTCTATGTCAAAGTTTTGAAAGGATTTACATATGGGTCCTTGCTTGCTTGCATGAGATTTAAATGACTCAAATCTTTCTTAGTCAAATTAGGATGATGGTATCTTAACATTTCATAGGAATTTTGGTTATCATTCCAAATAGAGTCCCTTTATGTTCAAATTCAACTTAGGCTCATGCTTATTGCATTTCCCTTTTAGATTCAAGTTAAGTCCCTTTGTAGTTACATTGTGCCACTTGCAAGTTCAAGTTCCAAATGCTTGCAAAATCAAGTTCACTTGAATGTTCAAATTGTTCGAGTCATGTTCTATGTCCCCTGCAGTCCAAGTCTTGTTCAAGCTTAATGTCCACAAATTTGAGTTCAATGTCAAAGTTTACCTTGTTCATTTCAATTTCATTTGATTAAACTTGATTTAAGTTTGATTTTATGCTCAAGTTATGGTTCAAATCAAGTTCCAAATTTGTTCAAGTTCTTGGATCCTCGATCCAAATTTCGGCAGCCTCCAGGAGTCTCCCCCGTTTAGGGAAAAAAAACCAAGAGGCCGCCTACCCGCCACGTCAACAAAGACGTGCACGGTTGGTGTTTGTGAGACACCGCGGCGGTATTTTTTATTTTTCTCCCACCACGCCAACAAATGCGTGCATGGGGTTTCAAAAATAATTTTTATTGAAAAAGGGCAGTTTGCTTTCCCCCCGCTCGGGGGTACATATGAGTGACCCCGCCTCGCCGTAGGTGCCGCATCGGGGTCCTATCCCACCACGCACACCAAAGGCGTGCTTGGGATGGTTTTCCGGTCCACCATGAACATTGAAGTAGAGTTTTGAGTTTAGAAGAAATCGTACCTTCGCGGGGTTGTCGATGTTGGTACGTGGATCAAGGGAGAGCTCGCTTACCTCGTCGTAGGTGTCGCACCGGGTTCCCTCCTACCATGCTCAACAAAGGCGTGCATAGGTGATCCGCTGGCCCGACACGCATGCCAAGGTAAGAGAGGATTTTTTATTAATAATTATAATTAATTAAAAGTCATTATAATTAATTAAGATAATTAATTATAAATAACTTTAATTAATTATAAATAATTAATATTAATTAATCTTTAATTTAAAATACTAATTAATCTTAATTATTTAATATTAACTTTAATTATTTCTTAAAATTAATTATAATTATTTGTAATAATTATAATTAATTTAATAATTTCAGTTAATTAAATTAATTATAATTAATTAAAATAATTTTTTTAATTAAAACTAATTAAAATTAATTAATAATTATTATTAATTTTGATTAAAATTAATCAACATTAATTTTAATCAAAATTACATATGTTTTCTCCCTTTCCTACTTCTGCAGTTCGGCGGCTTTACTGGATTTGGCCGAAGTAGCGCGTGAAAGGGGAGAAAGTTACCTTCACAGCCAGCGAGCTCCCAGTTGCTTCTCCCGATCAAAATGGAGTAATTTCCAATCCTAAGGAAGGGAAAGTCGGAGATGGAGCTAAGCCGAGCGGCAATGGGAGAGAGGCGTCGGTTTGGCAAGGTAAGAGGTTTCTCTCTCTCTCTCTCGGCCGATGGGTATGGGAGGATCGGAAGAGGTGGAGTTCGGTAGAGGTGGAGCTTGAGGTCGGACAGAGAGGAGTATCGTGGGAGAGCAGCCGTGAGTTCGTGAGAGTGGAAGAGCAGCGATTGTGTAGAATCGGAGAGAGCCACCGAAGGCTTCATTCGCTCGGGTATTTAACGATGTCTGAGAGCAACGATCGAGGCCATTTGCGATTTTTGCGGGAGGTGATCGATTCGGCGCTGCTGCACAGTACCTCGGAGGAACTTCGACAGGATTTGCGGGATCCAGGCAACAGAGGTATGCGGGATTTCTGCTCTCCTCTTTTGGTCTTTACATGGAGGTCAACAGTGGGAGTATTAGCATTGTATTTTCTGATTCTCTAATGAGAATTCCTAAAGGCTTGGAGTGGTCATATTTAGTGATTGTTGTCATTGGTAGATGATTCTTATAATTTGAAATCTTCTACCTTTTTCCCCTGATTTGTTTGTCATTGAATAGAATGTTTATTCCTGATAAAGTAGTTTGAGTTTCAGGAAGCTTCTTTTGCAAGGATATACATGAAAGTACTTTGGAAGTTTTTTAAAGCTAATTAAAAAGAGGAGCTCAGCAAAAAGTGCTCACAAAAAAATGGTAGAAGAAAGCTTACAAAAAAGTGAAAAAAAGAGCTTCCAGAAAGGAAATGTTTAAGGATAGCTTGTATTGTAAATAACAATTTAAATAAACCTCTTAACTTAAACCTGGAGGCTTTCTTTGAATGAACGAATATTTAAATGCCATAGGAATGTGATGCTTCTCCATCATTCCATTTAGACTTGATTATGATGATTTTGATGTCAATTTCATCATTATCAATGGTGTCTTCTTAGGGTAGGTGCATGTTATGCAAAAACCTGAAAAATGTTAAGTCTTTATCTCTAATTTGGCTTGTTGAGTTTGGTTTGTTGTATATATTGTTCTACTTGAGTTAGAGTTTAATAATAAAAAAAAATTAGAATCATACATTTATACTCAATGTCAAAATCTCAATCATCCCTTGGCATTTGATCCCACGGTCAGGATGAATCCGTGAGAGGCTCACCTGGATCACGCCAATATCCTTCTATATTTGGGTAGCTGAATTAAGAAGGATTATATTGAGGCAATTATGTATCAATTAGAAGTTATTTATTTCTTTATTAAGACATCTTGTACAGATCTATAAATAGGGATAATTTTGTATAATAAGTAGAAGGTATTTTTACCCTTCTCAAATTCTATGGATTCTAACATGGTATCAGAGCCAACGGCCTTCATTGTCGATTGAAGAACGATCCTAGAATTGTCGGAGGAAAAGAAGAAGAAGAATAAATCGGAGCTGCCAGACGCTGCGGATGCTGCTCCGACTCGGACGAACGCAAGCAGACGGAGTCGAACAACCAGACATCGCCCGAAGCTGCCTACTATTCCGGACGAATGCGGCCTACCTTCAGCTTTTGATCCGGGACGGGATCTGACAGACCGACCGCTCCGCAAACATTAAACCCTGAGCCTGAGGCTGAAGCCGAAAATCTCGATCTTTTGCGAAGAAGCTCAAGCCTTGCGGACGGACGAAGCCGTGCGGAACAATTGAAGCATTGCGAAGACAAAGCTTTCAAAAGGACGGAGTTGTGCCGGCGAAGCCAAATACCCGACGGAATCTACAGGACGGTGCGGGAGTAAACACTCTCGTTTGTTCTATTTTTTTCCGGATTCATTCGGGAAAAAGCCGCACGAAGCTCTTGGACGGGCGGACAATAGCAAGAAGTCTTAAATTAGATTTAAGATCTGATTAAGATCTAATATCAGCCTTTATTGTTGATCAAATCAACCTTTATTGCTACTATAAATACAGCCTTCATTGCTAGAATTATGAGAAATACAGGTTCCCACTAACGACCTTCATTGCTGGAATTCTGAGGAATACAAGTTCCCACAACCGGCCTTAATTGTCGGAATTTTGAGGATAGTTTTTCATCATCGGCCTTCATTGCCGTCTATCTATTGTGGTTGATATCCTATCTATAACAAATGCAACTCTACCTCTGAGCGAGTAATTGCAAGCTGGTCTCCAGCTTGAGGGGGAGTGTCAAAATCTTAGCCATCCCTTGGCATTTGATCCCACGGTCAGGATGAGAATCCGTGGGAGGCTCACCTGGATCACGCCAATATCCTTCTATATTTGGTAGCTGAATTAGAAAGGATTATATTGAGGCAATTATGTATCAATTAGAAGTTATTTATTTCTTTATTAAGACATCTTGTATAGATCTATAAATGAGGATAATTTTGTATAATAAGTAGAAGGTATTTTTACCATTCTCAAATTCTATGAATTCTAACACTCAATAGTAATCTCCTAATTATGCATATATTTTATTCCCATTGTGAGTTTAATATAAACATCAGTTTATGAGGCTCCTTGTTCAACGCAACCGAAGGATACAATGATTTGTCTGCTACCTTATGGTTTGATCTCCTAATATATTTAAGCCGCCCTCAAAAGTTGATAATAATAAAAAATTTACTCATGCTTGATGCATTTCTCTTTGTATGTTTCAAATTCATTGATCTTTTTGGTTGGGCCGTTTGACCAAAACTCAAACCTCAAAGCAAATGCAGTCACTTGTTAGGTTTCTCTCAGATTATGTTTGGGTTACCAAAGCCCATTCACTCTATCACTTCGTATGGGTCTCTGATAAGAAGTGGCAAGCTCTTCGCTGTGACAGTTTGCCCATCTTATGGGTTGATTACCTTGAATATGATTTTTCATCATGAGTATTTTTGGTCAAGTTTTTTTGTCTGGGTTCAAATTTCCAAACTAAAATCTACATTCTTATGTTAAGGTAAATGTTCCCTTTGTCATCTGGGTTCAATCTTCTAAATATATATATAGAAAAAGGGGTAGATTCAAATTCCTCCCGTTTTAAGTGTCCCTTTTGGGTCTTAGGATTGGGTTTAGATCATCAAAAAAACCCAGATGCAAAATATACTAATGATATGCTTGAATGAGAGAAGATACGTTGATCCTATGTTAAGGTAAATTTCCCTTTTGCCATGTGAATCCAGTCTTCCGAACAGATACAAAGAGGAAGTCATCTTCATCTAAATGCCTTCAAATCCCCTCTCCCCATTTATGGGATAAAAGAAGAGGATGAGGATGTGGATGAAAATAAAAAAGAGGTTGCTTGAGATGGGTTATTATAGAAGGAAGAAAATAAAGAGGGTTGAAATATATTGTCAATTCAAAATGAAGTTTTATAGAGTCATGGAGTGGACAAACTTGATCGTCATCACAACAAGAATATTATTTTCAATACTTGAACTCTTCAGTGATATTTGCCATTTTTTTTTTCAAGAAGCGAACAATGGTACTAGACCAACTAAAGAATAGTCATGTGTTTTAGGTGTCTACTTTCATAAGGCCCTTTTTGTACCAAATCAATCTACGTTCAATAACGTTGGCTCTTTTACTTCAACACAATCAAATCCTCAGCAAGTTGACTTATCATGGCAAATAACCATCCAAAGGGTTTGGAAAAATACAATTAATGGAAATAAAGGTACATGAAATCAGAAAACAACTTTAATGAACTTCATTTTGCTGGTATCACATTTT
Organism: Dendrobium huoshanense; assembly: GCA_016618105.1. Taxonomy (NCBI): domain Eukaryota; kingdom Viridiplantae; phylum Streptophyta; class Magnoliopsida; order Asparagales; family Orchidaceae; genus Dendrobium; species Dendrobium huoshanense. Next base: position 14,600,797 of record CM028347.1, on the reverse strand, counting down.
GTTAAACAACTAATACTGCATAGTTTATTTTAGAAAATTTTACTAAGAATTTTACCATTTTTTTATGTTCTTATTGTCAGGACTGATAGATGACACAGTAGCAGGTGTAAATGAAGCCTGTAAACAGGGAGAACAAAGAATTACTAGGAATTTTGAGAATAGTGCAATTTTTCCATCCCTTGCATCAGCTATTCAGTGGCTCAGAGAATATGCACAACAAAAACGGCCAATCCGTCTGCAGGTAAATTGTCGTATTGGCAAACAACCAAAGATTGATTCATGAAATCCATAAAAAATCAAGAGAAATCACTAGATTGTCTACATGTTGACCTTTAAAGTCACATATTCGAATGATGGAAATAGCTTTTCTTCAACGAGGGTGTCCAAGCATCACCATCTACTCCACATAGCTAACACCTTAATGTTCCAGATATTCCATACGAATATATCTTTTTAATTATGAGATGTTATGTTGACTACATGCTATCTTATTAATCATATAATTTCGATTATTCAAGGTGATGTCACCCCCTTCTGGCCTTCAACATTCTTTATCAAGGGCAATTTCTTTTTCCTATTACACTTTGAGTTTTTAGTTGTCTACTTTGTGCATTCATTTCAAAGTGGCGACAAAGTCTCCCCTTAGATCATTCAGTGTTTCGTTTTAGGATTTTTTTTAGAAAGGATATTATTATTATGATTTGACAATTAAACAGATGTCATTTTTTATGAGTTTTGTCTCTACTTTTATCGTCTTTTTTCCTATGAACCATCATCTTCATATGTTCCTCTATACCTATATCATCATCTCTAATGGTTTTACACACGTCTACCTCATCCTCCTATAACAAAACTTTCCTCCTAATCATCCAACTCGGCTAAGAATTTGCTTCTTAAGTAGTTATCATATCTGTATGTACCCATTGCCTTATAAAAAAGGAAAATGATGATTTATTGATCATCATGTTCATTCTTCTGTGTCATTTTATCATCTTTCTTCTATCACGACCCAGCCCGGTGAGCTCGCATAGATGAGACGGGAACGGAAGTCGGACGGTAGACTAAAATATCTAATCTTTAAAAAATATCATCATAACATTTGAAAGATCCAGGAAAACATTAATTTTGAAACACATAAACATAAAATCATTAATATTCAAATGGTTACTTTTCTTCCGGCACGCCTCTCCTATGATACACGTTTCCACCCATTCTATTCATTATGATTTAAAATAATTAAACCTAAATTTTTTTAACAATTAACAGTAAGTCAATGCTTAGTAAGTTAAACATGTCTCTAAACTACAGTAATTCAAGACAAAATAAGCAATATACTAGATGTCATATTTCATTTAAAAAAAGTTATAAATTGATTTCTTCCTATAAACATAACATTAACATAAACATAAATCATAAAACCATATCCTTCATATTCATTTTCATATTCATATCAATATTCGTAACTTTCTCATTTCATATATATTACAACCGTCACAGGAGCCACCGTCTAGTACCAAAAAGTACTCATTTACCATTTCCTTTTTCCATAACTTTACTATTTTAACGTGCACGAGTACATCGTCCCCAGCTAATATCATAAAGGGGTGAGCTCCATCAATTCAGCATGCACATACAAACATTCTATAACAATCATATCATAATCATTTCATCTCATTTCTATAAAATATGAACTTTATGTAATAATGTCATGAAGTATAACATATAAATCGCATGATCAATCATAGGATAAGAATAACATAATCATGATCTAAAGTAACCATAAAAAAATTTCATAAACATGCTTAGTCTTTCAAAACATATAACTGGAGAGAAAACAAAGATATCACTGTAATAAAGAACCATTAATACTTACAAAAATTAGGAAATTGATTTGATTACTCCACTCGAACACCTTCCTTCGAGGTCCACGATTATCACCTATAAGCATTAATTTCTCCTTCAAAATCTTCATAATAAATGTAAATTAAAATCTTGTTCTCTTTCTAAACCACCCTAAGTTCTCTCTCTCCCTTTCTCTCTCTCTCTAATTGATCACATAAAGCATGTATATATTCTAAAAAATTCATATTTTATTCTTATTACATATTTTAACCAAATTAATCCTTTTACCCTAATCTAATTTAAACTAATTTCTATTTTCGAATTTAAAATAAATTAAAATTACAAAAATTGCATTTTGTGGGAAAAAACCTAATCTATAGCATTAGGAACCTTCCTATGATCATTTGAAACAATACTTCTCAAGAAATTTCTTAAAAATCTATCAATATGAAAAAAACCCTAATTTTTCTAACTCCACATTTTGAAGAAAAAGCCTCATTCCATGCATAAAATTATCTCCTAATCATTCCCTATACATTTCTTAAAGAAAATAGAAGTTTTGTCAAACCCTAAATTCTTCATCTCAAAATATCTAAGAGAAAATAAAGATTTCTAGGTTTAGAAACATACCTTAGTGCTCCTTAGGCTTTACCCTACAATTTCCCTCCAAGAACCTCGCCAGAAAACCGCCCTACCACCGTCGCTGAAGCCTCCCGCCGCTCCCTTCCGTCCGCCCCCTTACGTTTGGTTGCGTGCTCCCTTGGTTCGACCGAACAAAACATGCGAATGAAATGAAGAGGGATCAGCCTCTTCATAACTTAGGGAGTTAGGGAAAATCCAATTACCCAAATTCCCTCACTTAAAGCATCCATGCTTTAGTAATCACTTGGGGTAATTTAGATATTATGAGGTTTCTGAAATTTTTATCTCCCAAATTAAACGAAATTAGATATAGGTTTTATATATCAATTTGTTCAAAATTTTGCATAGAATTTTATAAAATTATCTTCGTCAAATTCTGACGATTTTGAAAAATTTACTTAAATCTCGTTGCGACCCATCGAAGAGTTTGCGATGATTAAAATGGTATTTTTTGGGTTTTACAATTCTCCCATCCTAATAAAAATTTCCTCAAAATTTACATACAACATCTATTTACAATTTAATCAACATCTTCCATTTCAATTAACATAAACTTCAATATTAGAACATAACAAACTAATCATCTGATATATCATAACAAAATAATCCGATTAACCCAAAATATCTGACATAACATAACAAGATAAACTACTAAATCCAAAACATCAGATTTGATTTAACATTACAAGTCACTAAAAATAGTCAATAAAGCCATCTCAATTATCCTTGTCAACATCCATGGATTTATTAGGCTCATACTGAGTGAAAGTGTAAACTCGCGGTCTGACATTCTGTCTTGATTGATTTTCCATTGAACCTGCAACTGATGGTTCTATCATCTTTTGTTTGCCAAAGTTCTCTGTGAAGGTGCTTCATTTGATCTCATTTCTCCTGAAGTCTTCTGAACCAATGCAGGACAATATTTTGATATGTGTACAAGCCGATGACACCAATAGCAAGTGTTAGAACCAATCAAACATTCATCCTTATGTAATCTACCACACTTAGCAGTCTGTCTCCCTCCATTGAGTACCCTGGGTGACTACCCTCCTCTTTCAGTAAATCTGACTTGATCCTTCACATATCTTTATCTCTAGCACTTTCTTCTCTGATGGCCTCCCAGTCAATTAAATGCCTCCCAAGTAGGTAGGGCCGCCACTTCTGGATGGCCAAAATGATGACAATTAATTCTCTCTCATAAATTTATTTTAGCCGGGCTCTAGCAATTAGTACATGACTGAAATAGACAATGAGCCTACGACTCTGCATAAGCACTACACCCAGCCCGTACCCGAACGCATTTGTCTCCACAATGAAGGTCTGAGTGAAATTTGGAAAAGCTAGGCTGACACTATAGTCATCGCCTTCTTCAAGCTCTCAAATACTGATGTGGCTGCCTCCCCCCCCCATAGGAACCCGTCCTTCTTCAACTGCTCAGTGAGTGGCCATGCTATGGAGCTGTATCCCTTAACGAACCTCATGTAATAACATGTCAGTCCTAGGAATCCCCTCAACTCCTTCAGATTTTTCGGCACTAGCCACCTTAGCATTGCTTCAATTTTGGACTGATCTGCTGCCACTTCTTTTGATACCACATGTCCCAAGTACTCTACACTGGCTTGTGCAAAACATCATTTCTTCAAATTAGCCCTCAACTGGTGCTCTTGCAGTACCTCTAACACCCTTTTCAAATGCTCCCTGTGCTCACCTGTCTTGATGTAGACCAGGATGTCGTCAAAGAATACCAGTACAAATTGTCTGAGATAAGGTTTGAAAACCTTATTCATAAGGGCCTAGAAAGTAGCTGGAGCATTGGTGAGGTCGAATGGCATCACCAGGAACTCATAATGTCTTTCATGAGTTCTAAAGGTCGTCTTGGGTACATCCTCCTTCATTCAGATCTGATGGTAACCCGATTTCAAGTCTATCTTTCTAAAGATCACAGTCCCACTCAATTCATGTAGCAGCTCGTCAATGACTGGTATAGGAAACTTGTCAGGTACAGTTTCCTTGTTTAGTGCTATATAGTTCACACAAAAACGCCAGTTGTCATCCTTCTTTTTTACCAACAGAATGGGGCTAGATAAGGGACTGCTGCTGGGTCTGATGATCTCTGCCTCCAGCATCTCTCTAATCAACCTTTCTATTTCATCCTTCTGGAACTGAGGGTAGTGATAAGGCCGGACACTGATGGGCGACACTCCCTCCTTTAATACGATGGCATGCTCCTGCTCCCTTGCGGTGGCAATCCCTGAGGTGGCTGAAACACCTCTTGGAACTGCTGAATCAACGGTTGAATGGAGAGGGATATGTCTCCTCCCTCCTCCAATTTCACTCCCTTCAAATTGTGCAACTCCACCAAATACCCTCAGCCTGCCAACTGGATGTCCCTCACCATCGTTTTAAGAGAAACCAATGATTTGGAAAGCCCCGCATCCCCTTTAATCACTACCTTCCTTCCACCCAATTCACTTTGGTGTCTCCCAAAGTTTGCAGCCATTTCATCCTCAGGATGACGTCCGTGCTCCCAAGCTCTAGTGGAAGAAAGTCTTCCCTCACCTGTATCCCCTAGATCGTCAGTCGCACTCCTCTGCAAATCCCCTGGCCTTTCTCCACCTTTCCCGTACCCATCATCACTCAGTAAAAGCCCGTGTCTACCAATCTCACTCTAGTTGGTCGACGACCTGGGTGGAAATGAAATTGTGAGTAGCCCCACTATCAATCAACACCACAACCTCCCTGTCCTCTATCTCTCCCTTCACCTTCATGGTGTGATTCGTAGTGAATCCTACCACTGAGTTCAGGGAAACCTCAGCCAGATCCAATTGTAGCTTCTTCATCTCCTCCTCACCTCCCTCCTTAGTTTCCTCTTCATCGCAAATGATGAGAATCTGAAGAGTTCGGTCCTTACAGCGATGCCCTGGTGTGTACTTTTCATCGCATCGAAAGTACAACCCCTTAGCCCTCTTCTCCTGTATCTTTTTTCTCTGTCAGTTGCTTGAAGTTTCCCCCATTTCCTCCTCATGTCTTCTCCTTGGTGGCCTCTCGACTCCCTCCTGTTGCAGGACCTTTAGGTGCGAGATGAGTGGTCGTCATCCTGTACGTGCCCCCGGTACTGCTACTCTTGGCTCCCTTCTCCAAATTCCTTTGATTTTTCACCAGTTGGGCCAACTTCATGGCGTCCCCCAAGTCACGGGGCATCAAAACCTTCACTACAGCTAGAATCACCGCCTTCAGCCCTTTCGTGAAATTTTCCTCCAATAATGTGTCTGAGAGTCGCTTCACCCTGCTAGCTAGGTGCTCAAACTACTATTGGTAATCTGCTACTGATCTCTCCTGCGTCAGAGCAAAGAACTATTCATAGAAATTTCCTCCCCGATCGGTTTGGAAATGCTCTATTATGCAGCCTTCCCTCGCTCTGCCATAACCCAAACTCCATTCGAAATCCCCCCTTCTTTCTTCAAAATCAGCACCTCGACAGCCATAGTATCCCTCATGGCGATCCCCATATCCTCCTCTTTCTTCCCTCTGGACAGGCTCTAGATGGGGTCTTCTTCCTTCTCCTTCCACGATCTCCACCTCATCTTCCTTCCTACGGATTTCAGAATTCTTACTTTTTCCTTCCATTCCTTTTGCCACTGAAGCTGCCGTTTGATTTTGAACCTCTAACATTTTCTTCATCATATCTCGGAGGTCGCGACTTGTCCCTCCATGGAAGAAATCCTTTCCTCCATTGTCGTTTTGATTTGATTCATCTCCCCTTCAAGTCTTTCCTCCAAGACATCCACTTTTTTGGCCGCCATCACAATCCTGCGTTTGTAGATTCACAAAAACAGGATTTTGGAATAAAAAAACAGCAACTTCTTCCTATTTGGAGTGAAAAGCTGCTGCTGGAATCCATCGAAAACAGCCCTCCACCGGTCCCGAGACTTGCTCTGATATCAATTTGATAGGAAATACTTGAGTTCGCAAGTAACCCTAAGGGAATACTTGAGTTCGCAAGCAAACCTATCACTAATTGAAGAGAAAACAGCGAGAATAGAGCAAAATTTGGGCAAAATTAGTCCCAAAACAATAGATTGGAATAAACGAACAAAACAAAACCAACACAAAAACAAGATACAAGTGATCCTCAATTCGAGAGGAGGATCATCTCTCCTAAATCTCTAAACAAAAGAGTCTAGAGCCCAAACACCAATAAACCCTAATTCTCAATCAATCAAAACATGAAAAACTCTTAATCCCCTTCATTCCCTTTAATACAAAAGGTTTCCTAATATATTTTCCCTCCCAACCCTAATCTCTCCACTCCGTTTGAATTTTTAATCAATTGGCATAGTGGGGCCCGCCCCATTAGGCAAACCAAGCAAAGGAGGTGGAAGCCTCCGCCTCCTATAGACCAGCGGCTACCTTTGGGCCGGTTGGTTCTGGACCGGTTCAGTGTGAACCGGTCTAACAGATTTTTATAACTTTATTTGGGTATGGACCTGAAATGATTTACATTGAGAATTGAGGATTTTTTTTAGATAGAGTTTCCTCTTGTTGAGATTCATTATCAATACGGTCATCATCAGTGTGAAATTAAAAACACTTGAAGTTTTTATGTTTGTAACATGAAAATTTAATTTTTAAAATGGACCTCTCCGGTTGAGAGTTGTTTTCAAAATGACCATCATCAGGATAACATTGAAATCATTTGAAGTATTTATATTTGCAATTAAAATTTGATTTTTGAAATGGATCTCTTTAGTTGAGATTTTATTTCAACACGACCATCGTCGAGTAGTTGGATATTTTATTTTGTTATTTTTGATCTTGTTGACTCTGGAAACATACTTGCAAAGGATTTTGTCTTATTTGATCACATTTCATTATAAACCCATGCAGTGTGCTCAGACAAGTTCAGACATTTAGTGTATTTATCGGAACACATGGAAACAATTTGATCTTTAAATACTTATGCATAATTTAAATGATGCGCACATTTTTTTATGAATTTATAGTGCATTTGCATGCAATACATGTGCATGGTGCACTTGCATGCTTTCCGAAGTTGAGTACTTTTTCTCAAGATGAATGAAATTTAAATTCGTTATTTACTTTAACCCATGCAGCATTCTTGGTTTTCAAGTTTATGAATTTGGTGTATTTGGTTAGAGTACGTGTGGGCATTTCAGTTTGAAAGGGGTTTGCAAATTTCTAGATAATTTTTAGCCATGTAAAGTAGTTGTGCATTTTTCAAAATGAGGTATTTTAATTCAACTTGCTTTTAATCCCGCGCGACATTCTCAGATTTTATATTTGTCGGAGGATTTAGTATATATTTGTCAGAGCATTGATTTAGAAGGGTGATTTTAGTTTAACTATGCTTTTAATTCGGCACAACATTTTCAAACTTTGTATTTGAACATGCATTTTTGATGCAAACTAATTAGAGCAAGGCACAAAGAGAAATCAATCAAGAGAAACAAATCTTACTTTTATAAAATTAAGACGTAACTTTGAGAACAAAATAAGATAAGAAAACAACTATCTTTAGAAAAGACAACTTCCAACTACCAAAACAAAAGAAGACTAACAAAGAAAACAATATTTTTAACAAAAAAAACTATCCTCAGAACATCCTTCAAGAGGACTCCTCACATGTACCGATTGTAGGAATAATATTTAAAATAAGGTTTAGATATGCAAACCAAGGGTCCACCACAGATAGGGGGATTCAATGTCCTTTTAACTTCTCCAGCAAAATGTCACCAAACCGTCCACAACTTCACCAAACAGCCAACAACCTTGCTAAAACAGCCAACAAAAGAAACAGCCCACAGCTTTTCTAAAACAGCCAACCAAAATCAGCCAACAACTTCGCCAACGGAACTAGAAGAAAGATACAGGTGGGGTGGAACTTGCGTAGAGAAGAAAGAGGTTAGAAGACCGAGAAGAAAGAGGAGAAGCTCGCAAGCTTTCCTAGGGGAGAAGGAGAATGGAAAAAGCTCTCAAGCTTTTCCAAAGAAAACCCTCAGGTTTTGTAAGCACTTAGCTCTCAAATATTCACCAACCATTTCTTCACAAAATACTTCATATATATAGGCCAAAGAGGGGGAACATAACAGCCAAAGTTCCCAAGTTTCCAAGAAGAAATAAAGAGCCAAGAGTCATTCCCGTTGAAGCCCAAGAGGCAGCTTTAAAACAATCCAGAGAACAAAGCCACGGTTCCAGCCAGAATATCACAGACCGAGGAATCAGCACAGGAAGCCAGGCGGAATGTAGCTCTCAGTCAACAAAAACATGCCGTTTCAGAAAAGAAAACAGCACCCGAAGAGGCACACCACACCCGAAGCAGTAGCAGCCCAAGAGAGGCTTTTCCAGAGGAGAAAAAGGGCTGCAGCAACTCAACTTCAAGGGGGATGTGAAAGAACAAGTTCCACCCACCAAATCTTGTTCCCAACCTTAAATTTTATAGCAAGACATCAGCTCATAATGAGCTACTTCTCTACTAGAAATTAATGAGCTTGGCACAACTAAAGTTTAATTTCTTAAGCTCAAACCGAAACAGCCATAGTTCTCATGAAACCAGCAGCCTACAAAGGACAAATGGACCCCCCCAAGCCGGCAAATCCAAGGAAACAAAATCCAAACCTCTTCCTACCATGATCATTGGATTTACCACCATCATAGGATAGCATAAAAACAAAAAAAATAGAAAATATAACAAATATTGTTCATAACAAAAATTAAGCAGAAAAATCTAAATGCATCAATTTTGTATGTTTGTTGGAGCACATAATGAGAACTTTGACTTTTCTTTTTAAGTAGTGTACATATTTTTTGACACATTTACACAATACCCATGCACATTTTTCATTGCATGGTGCATTCAAATGGTGCATTTGCACATTTTTCAATGAAATTGTGCACTTTTTGTGTGCCTATGTTAGGGGTGTAAACGAGTCGAGTCGAGTTTTGGCCCTTATCGAGCTAGGCTCGTTTGATAGAAAGCGAGCTCGAGCTCGAGTCGGCTCGCAAGTCATGGGCGGGAATTTTTTTAATTTAGGCGGGATTTTTAAAAAATTTTAAAATTAGGCGGGATTTTTTGTCACGACCCGGCCCGGTGAGCTCGCGCAGGCGAGGCGGGAACAAAGGTCAGACGGTAGGTTAAATTATCTAATCACTAAAACTATCTCCATAATAATTGAAAGCGCCTCTAAAACATCAATTTGAAAACTCAATTAACATAAATCTCAAACAAATTCATAATTACCTTTCTTCTGGAGCTTCTCTACGACGATAAACATTTCCACCCCTTCTACTCATCTTTGATTAACTTAAGCTTACCTGAAAATGTTAACAAGTAACATTAAGCTAAAGCTCAGTAAGTAATACACAATTCTAAACTACAGTAAACAAGACAACTATGTAATATGCTGTATGTCAATTTTATATAAACATAACATAAAAATAATTTCATACTTAACATAACATTAAACATATCATATCATAAGGCCATATTTTCCATTTCATTTCCATATCCATATCATTTTTCATAACTTTTCCTTTTCGTATATAATACAACCGTCACAGGAGCCACCGTCTAGTACCATAAAGGTACTCCTTTACCATTTCCTTTTCCATATCCTTTATCATTTTATCGTGCACGAGTACAGCGTCCCCAGCTAGTACCATTAGGGGGTGAGCTCCATCCTTTCAACATGCACATACAAGCATTCAATATACATAAGCATATCATTTCATTCCATCTTATTTTTATAACGTATAAACCTTATCGTAAGATACCATAAAATATACATGTAATTTTCATGATCATTCATTTGACAATAATAAAGAATTTGACAACAGTAAAGGATAATGATTGCATATAACTTGAGGGTAACAAAAGTATTACTGAAATAAAGAACAGTGCATACTTACTTGAAAATTAGAAAAATTGATTTCTCCTCGCTAATTCTTCCTCCTTCGAGATTGCTTCAAAACACCTAATAGAGATAATTTCACCCTTAAAATCATTTATAAATAATTTAAATTAATGTTCTCCTTCTATTCAAAATCTAACTTAAGTTCTTCCTCTCCCTCTCTCCAAAAGATCACATAAAGCATATCATAATCTAAAAATTCATAATTTTATCTAATTAATTAATATTAATCAAAATAACACTTTCTCCATCATCTAAATTAATTTAAAATAATTCTATTTTCGGATTTACCTAAAACCCTAATTTTAAATCTCATAAAATTCCTCCAAAATTTCATTTCTATCATTAAAATGCTCTTCTAAACATTACCTAACCATTCCTTAAAGAGACATTTGGAAGAAATACGGTTTTTAGGAAAAACCCTAGAATTTCTATCTCCAAAATTTCCTCAAAATTTTTCATTTTCATTGCTAAAACATTCCTCTAATCTTTCCTTAAAGTTTTCGTAAAGAAATTACAAAAGAAAACCAAAATCCTACAAAACCCTAGAAATTTCATTCCCAAAAATCTAGAGATTTAGGAGGGTTCGTTTGAAAATAAACATACCGGAGTGTTTCCCTCGTTGACCTCTTCGATTTGACCTAATTTTCTCGCTGGAAAAACGTTGTCGGAGAGCTCGTCGCCGAAGTCGTCCGTCCGCCCCTTGTCCGCTCGCCTCTCGTTTCACGCGTGAAAATGGAGAAGAGGGGACCGGTTTGCCTATTTAGGGAGAAAAGGGAAATGCTAAAAGACCAATTTGCCCTTAAGTAATTTCGTCTATACAAAAGGTTAAGGGTAGTTTTGATATTTTTAGGTTTCTAAAATTAATAACTCTCTAATTAGGCAAAATTAGGTATAAGTTCTATACATCAAAATGATCAGAATTTCGCGTAGGATTTTCTAAAATTATTTTCGTTACAATCCGATAACATTGAAAATTCCACTTAAATCTGGTCGCGGTTCTTTGAAAAGCGTGCAAGGTCTAAAATGGCATTTTTCGGGTTTTCACATTTTTAAACTTTAAGTTGGATTTTTAAAACTTAAACAAATTTTTTATAAAAATATGAAATATTTCACTTTTAAATAAAATTTAGGTGATTATTATTATAATTTTTTAATATATAAATTTAATAAATAAAATAAAATTATTTTTAAAAATATTAATATTTAATCGAGCCGGCTCGCGAGCTCACGAGCCAAGCCGACTCGAGCTCGAGCTCGAGCTCGACTCGCGAGCTCGATAAGCTCGGCTCGCGAGTTCATAAACGAGTCGAGCTCGAGCCGGCTCGCGAGCCGGCTCGGCTCACTTACACCCCTAGCCTATGTGATGTGCTTGAATGCTTCACATTGCATTTCTATAGCATATTTGCACACTTTTAAATGTATTTTTTTTGCCTTATTTTCATCCTTGAAATAGATTGGTGGCATGCCTCTAAAATAGTGTTTCACTCAAGGCTGTGAAAACCTGACCGGACAACGAACCGGAAGAATGAGAGATTCACGGGTCGACCGGTCGAACCGGGGTCGAACCGATCGAACCGGGGTCGAACCGGATGATGTAATAAATAATAATATTATTAAAAATCTAAAAATAAATGAGAATTTTTCTTCTAATATATTCACTCTAAACCTAACCTTGTTGCACCTAATCAAGATAAACATTCATCTTATTTACCAAATAATTAACATGAATTCAAGGCCTATACACCAAATCATTTGATTTTGCATTAAAATCATAGTCCTCTCAGTAGTTGAAACATAACTAAATATATTATTATGAGCTTCAGGACATAATTCTCTCTTATGACCAATCTTAGAAGATAACCATAGCTAATATGATTTAAAAGAAGAACACTTTTGTATTAAAAAGAAGAAACTCATTTGGATTTTTGAGAGTAAAAGAAGTTGCAGCAACATACTTCAAAATGCACAAATGGAGAAGGAAAAAAACCTGTAGCTATTAGAGAAGGAAGAAAACTTGTAGCTATTAGGTCTTCTTGCTAATTAGGAAAACTGAAGAGAAGAAGAAAAAATCTCAGCTCTCGGACCTTCGGTTGCTGCAAATGGCAAATGAAAATGATTAAAAAAAAACTCACCTGCAAACAAATCCCCAATCAAAGGCCACTATTGTTCGACCAAAATGAGAGAGGAAAGCATGCCCTAAACAAAGACTAACCTGCAAATGACGTGCGCACAAAAGAAGAGGTTGTTCGTCTCTCCAAGCTTCGTCGTCGACTCATCGTTCGTTCGAAGCACACGAGAGAAAGAAGGGCGAACAGAGGAAACGAAGCAGGGAAGCAAGCGACACGACAAACAAATGAAATAGGGTTTTTTTTCGCATAATGAAGCATCACCATCGCATCTCAGCCGTCCGATTACTCAGTTTCGCTAAAATGGCGCGTTAGCTGAACCGGCCGGTTAGCAAAAACCGGGGCCGGTTCGGTGGTTCGGCGGTCGAACCGCCGGTTTGAGCAGTTGGATGCCAGTTTTATGATTTACCAGTTTTGGTTTGAACCGTAACCGGTCGGCCGACCGGTTCGCGGTTCAACCGGTTGAACCGGCCGGTCCGGTCCGGTTTTAAAAACCTTTGTTTCACTTCTAGAGGTAGTGACACTTCTCAAGAGGTGGCTACATGCTTCTAGAGGTAGTAGACTGCTTATGACACACTTCTCGAGGGGATGCATATGAATTTGAAATATTATATTTATATGTGTTTGTGATCTTAAGAGTATTTGTATTTGATCGCTTGCATGAAAGTTTACTTATTAAATGCATTCAAAATTTTCATTTTTTAATATTTAAAACACCAATTTCTATCTTTTGTTTGCTTGCGTATTTGTTTTGCGGACCTGATGACATTGAAAGCAAATAGGAATAATCCTTCAAGTACTTTAAGATTTGATGCCTTTTAATCTTTGCGTGATTGTAATTTAGTATGATGGTCTCTGCAGGGAATTGTTCCTCCCTCCTATTTATAGGAGTGGTGTAGCTTTGTTCAATTTACCAATCAAATTCGATTTGAGTTTTTATTTGCTCAGAATTATACAAGGTATTTTAGAGTGTGATAGGTAGTTTCTGTTTGTGCCTGTATGCAAGCTAATTCACTCATCACAAGTTCCTTATAAGTTCATTCTAGTTCAAATCCTATTTTATCCCTTGTAACGTTATGTCGTATTTCAAGTGTTTATATCATTCACGTTGGGAGTTTTTGCGGTTATATATTTTTAGTTGATTTTTCGTTTGCAAATCATTTTTTAATTTGTTATTTTTAGATCCCCTTTTACTGAAAAATTTCGTAGCCTCTTAGCGTATTCCCCTCGTAGGAGGCATTATGTTAGACCGGTCCACTGGACCGGTCCAGCCGGTCCAGGCGGGACCGGTTCCTGTCCGCCAGAACGAGCGGCCCGACCGCTCATTTAGACGTTTTAGGAAGGATTTTTGGGGAGTTTCAGAAAAATTTGAATGTAGGGACTGTTTAGGGAATTCCTTTTGATTTGTATGCATTAAATAGTTGTTTTTTCTAGGGTTTAGTATCTTGAATTTGGCTGAAATTTGAGATTCGTAGATTTAGGATTTCTTTGGGCCTAGCGGCGTCTAGAGATTTGGGGAGATCGATCCTCCTCTCGAATTGAGGATCAGTATCTTGCTCTTTTATTCTGTTAGTGGAATACAAGTCTTTTCTTGAGTTTTATCTCGTATTTTCCCGGACCAGTGCTGTTTTCCGCTTAAACAGCAGAAATCTGCTGTTTTCCTGCTGTGGACAGCCATTTGGCTGCTGTTGGTTCGCCGATTTTGGAAGGTTGCTTGTGAATACAAGCACTTCCTATCAAATTGGTTCAGGCATGATTAGGGACCATCGGCGGCTGTAAACCTGATAATTTCAGCGGTTTTTGGCATTCGGAGGAAGATTTCTTGTGATTCGTAGAAAGAAAAATGACTGGAGAAGATCGAAGTCCTAGAAGGCGAATTTGGCCAATTAAAAGCAGATTTGGAGGAAAAATTCCTTGAAATCACCGCCAACAAGAAAGTGGAAGGGAGGTGCGGCGATGGAAGAGAGATGGAAATTACTGGAGAGAATGAATCCGACGGCGTCGGAAGCAAGAGAGACTTCGGCGACCAGGGCGTAGGAGGAAATCCAAACCCGCTTCGGGGGAGGAGGAATCCGGCAGTAGAGATCCTTGAGGGAGAGGACGACATGCCACCTCTAGCCACTTTCTAGAGAGGAGATGAGCATGGAAATGATCGTAGAGGTGATGATTTTCAGCGTCTAGGTGCTGATTTTGAAGGCAGGAGGGGGGAATATGAGGGAAGTGCAGATTTTGGCGTAAGAAGAGAAGAATATCAGCGTCGAGGTGCTGAATTTCAGCGCGAGGTGCTGATTTTGAAAGGAGAAGAGGAGAATATGATGACGGATTCGGGCTCGGAGGGAGGACCGGGACACTTGGGGAGCACCTCATCTTCGAGGAATGGGAGGTTATGGAGAGTACCGGGGTAACGGAAGTGATCCGAAGGTGAGAAGAAGATGCCCATCTTTGAGGGGGAAGATGGCCATGGCTGGATATACAAGGTGGAGCGTTACTTTGCGTGTCAACGGGTTGACAGACGATGAGAATGACGGCGGCAGGATTGTGTCTGGAAGGAAAGGCTTTGCATGGTATCAGTGGCGTGACAGGAGGGAGCCTATCAGGAACTGGAGGGAATTCAAAAACTGCATAATAGAACGTTTCCAAACCGACCGGGGAGGAGATTTCTATGAGCAGTTCTTTGCTCTGGTGCAGGAGGGATCAGTAGAAGATACCGTGATCGATTCGAGCACCTGGCTAGTAGGGTGGAGCGATTATCGTAGCGTATTGGAGGGGAGCTTCATGAAGGGGTTGAAGGCAGAGATCCTAGCGGCAGTTAAAGTTCTGATGCCTAGTGACTTGGAGGAGGCGTGACACAGCTGTAGAAAATCAGAAAATCTAGAGAAGGGAGCTAGGAGCAGCTGCAGGAGGCTCTTACAAGACTCGACCACTCGTGCATCAAAGGGGCCTACATCAGTCAACAATAATGAGATCACAAGGAGAAGCCAGTAGGAGGAGGGAGTGGGGATAACTTCAAAAAGCTCACTGAGACAGAATTACAGGAGAAGAGGGCAAAAGGGCTTTGTTTCAGATGTGACGAGAGGTATACGCCGGGGCACAGGTGTAAGGACCGAACTCTAGTTCTTACTGTTTGTGATGAAGAAGGAATGGAGGGTGTCGTCTTTCCACCTTGCGGACAAGGTGGATGGGAGGGGAGGTAGACCGGTCCACACCGGTCCAGCCGGTCCAGGCGGGACCGGTTCACGGGCGGAATCGCAAAACAGGCGGAGCTTCCGCCAGAACGAGCGGCCCGACCGCTCATTTAGAGCGTTTTAGGAAGGATTTTTGGGGAGTTTTAGAGAGAAATTTGAATGTAGGGACTGTTTAGGGAATTCCTTTTGATTTGTAAGCATTAAATACTAGGGTTTGAGTATCTTATGGCTGAAATTTGAGATCTCGTAGATTTAGGATTTCTTTGGGCTCTAGCGGCGTCTAGAGATTTGGGAGAGATCGATCCTCCTCTCGAATTGAGGATCAATTGTATCTTGCTCTTTTATTCATCGTCTAAGTGGAATACAAGTATTTTCTTGAGTTTTCTCTCGTATTTTCCCTGACAAGTGCTGTTTTCCTGTTGTAAACAGCAGAAATCTGTTGTTTTCCTGCTGTGGACAGCCATTTGGCTGCTGTTGGTTTCGCCGATTTTGGATAGGTTGCTTGTGAATACAAGCACTTCCATCACATTATTAGGACTGCTAGGCTTCCCCACCACGCTTAAAAAAATATGATGGTTGGTGTTATGTGATATCGCTACTAGGGTCTTGCACTCTGAAAAGCGCATGTGGTCTTCTTCACTAGCTATAAGCAAAAAGATGGATTTTCCATGCCACATTTGAATAATTTGACTATTATTTCTCCGTATTTAGAACAAGTGACGGTTTTGAAAATTTTAAATTATATGTTTGTGCGTGGAAATTCACTCATCACAAGTTCCTTATAAGTTCATTCTAGTTCAAATCCTATTTTAAACCGACGTTTAGTTTATACAACTGTTGGTAGAGTTTTTGCGGTTAGTATATTAGTTGCATTTACTTGCTCATTTTTATCATTTTTTCTTGTAACGTTTCACTGCTAGCTACGCTTAAAAAAAAAGGATGGTTGGTGTTATGTGATATCACTATTGGGGTCTTGCACTCTGAAAATTGCTCATTTGGTCTTCATCACTTGCATGAGCAAAAAGATAGATTTTCCGTGCCACATTTGAGTGCCACATTTGAATAACACGTGTAATTTCGAATTTCTCTGCAATGTTAGAACAATGCAGACGAGCACATAGATTTAAGCAGTAAGAAAGCCGTCCCAAATGAAGCCTAAATGGCCCTAAACAAGAACAAATGATGGGGATGAATTCATATAACCCAATTCAAATAATAAAGATAATACTCATGAAAGCAATGGCGTCATGAATCTTCTTCAATTTCTCCAACCTGGCATTAATATAAGGCTTTGAACTCCTCAACAAAGAATTTTAGACACTGCACGTATCATGCAATTGACTGGCACTTTATTTGGCCTCATTTCAGGTTCTTGTGACTGGCTCCCTGCACCTCGTAGGAGATGCTTTAAGATTGATCAAGAAATGAACTTTTATATGAATTTCAACTCGTCTTGCCCCACCTACCCACTAGATTTTTATGTGAAGTTCTCTCCCTGATGCCTTTCAAGAACTTACTGCTACATACATATTATCTTTATTCTCCAACAAGCAATCATTTATTGAACTGTTGATTTAAATGCTCTGGAACATTCGAGAATCCTTCTTATGGTTTTGGTTGCTGCTTCACATCAACATCTAGAAGGCCTTATTTTAGTGGGATCAGAACTCTGTGAAGTCAATTTCTTTTGGTTACTTTAAAGCAGACGAATCTTCTCGAATGAATTCATTGCTTCTCATCATTTTGAACATCGTGTTGTTTCCTGCAAGTTTCCAAGTCAAATAGACCACCCTTGATTAATATTTTTTTTCATCTAAGATGAGTTTGCTACGGAATCTTAATGATGATTAGTATTGCTCTGTATATATATGCAGATTTTTTTTTACTATTATTGTATGAATTAGAAATAATAAGGCTTTGGATATCCTTGATGTGTAAGGAGAGTTGGCGAAAAAGACATCAAATCTTCGTCCTTTGAGAGAGATGGCCGTTTCACAAAGGTTTTATTTAGGATAATTTTCTTACTGTTTTTTAAAATAGATTTTCAGTATAAAATTTTTTAACTAAAAAATTGATTTAGAAAACAATAATAAAACCGTTCCAAATGAAATCTAAGTACATAAGCTGAAGGATTATCAGCCCACCATAATTACTATATAAAATCAATTATTTAGGGGATGGTTGTGATTATTTATTTTTTTCAAACTTTTTTTTTTTATTTTATGTTTTGAGTTAGAATAAACTAAATTTAATATTTAAATTTTTTTGCTATTTTTATTTTTATTAAGTATTAAATAAGTTAATTGCTGGTGGAATAGCAACGGTGGCAGCGGCGGCGCCCTGCAATAATAGTTCTTTAAATTTTTTTAAAAACTTCAGTTTTTTTACTATTTAAAAATAAATTCATTAATCAAAAGTGTGAAAGAGTGCATTAAATATTATTTGGATAAATTTTAATTAATCTTAATTGTGTGTTGAATTCATTAAATGAGTTATTTGGATATACATTCATAATCATTGTACTTAACATCTTCTCTTGCTATTTTCTCTAGTTGACCACTATTGTTGAATTAAACACTAGTAATATTCATTATATTAGAAATTATATTAAATAATAAAGCAATTTGAACATGAGTTTTTATAAAAAATATTAAGGCTAGTTGAAATTAGTGTATAAAATTATGAATGGAAAAACATGCCTGTAGCCTATAAATATAATGTATGCAAGTTGTAGTATATTTTTGCTCATAACAAAACAGATGTTTTGTTAATTAAATAGTTTTACTTATTACCTCTCATATCTTGCACTCTTAATAATTAATATGAGCATTCTTTTGTACAAAAAGTATAACATCTTCTCTTGCTACAAGAACATTTTCTCTAGTTGACCACTACTTTTAATTTATTAAACTCTCAAAGTACCAATTCTGTAAATTTCAATGCTCTCTTACAATTGCAAATTTGAACTCTATAGTTACAAGACAAACAAAATTTGCATGTTTTTTTTTTTTTTGGGATATTTATGTCAATTACGATAAACTTTCGCACACATCATACGTAAGCTGAGAACTTGAAACCTCTTAGTTGTTAGCAAAATTTTCCAATCAACAAATCAATATGAGCTACATCTAATTTTGCAAGTAAAGTTATTCATTTTTATTGTCTTTAATTGCCCAAACATATGAACACTTAAACTAAAACTTGCATTAAATTGTAAATAGTGGATGTCGGCGAGCCTTATGATGAGCCTACTACGATAGCAAGGGATATGCGCAATGAGCTTGTGAAGCTAGCATGTGCCTCAAGGTTTGATGGATTGGGGTAATTAGGGCTATATTTCGGGAGAAGTTATTCTGTGCGGGCTCCGGATGTAGCTCTATGTCCGGAATCCAATTAAATTAGACACATGTATTTCTTAAAATCAGACGACCCGACCTAGCCTAGTTATGAAAATTTTAAAACCGCGTAAGCCCGCTCATTTTTTATGTTTTTAAAAAAGAAACCCGTGAAAGCTCTCAAATATTTAGTGTTTTTGCAGAATAAAACTTTTGGTGCTTGAGGAAAAAAAAAGATAAATTGGCGATGAGGATGGAGATTGGTTTGCAGTACTTCACATTCTCTATAGAGCCATTGGAAAAGAAGAAAAAACTTAATAGTAAGATGTATTTTACTTACCTAATAATTTCTTTTCAATGTCTATTATGAGGCAATACAAGTTTTGTCTAGCTTAATTTTTCAATAAAGAAATATGTAGTAAATTTAAATACAATATAATTGTGTTCATCTTCAAGGCATATCAAGTTCTCAAAGAAGCCCAAATACTTTAACGAGAAATTTATAAACTGGGCAATAATGTTTTATGTGTATTTTTGTGATATTTGACACTCATTCAATTAGAATGCATTCTTAAAAAATTGATATTTCGAATGTCATGAAAGTGCATGCTTCTATAAATCATATATGTAAAATTTTATTTAAAATGATAATTTTTTGAACTTTTATTTATTCTCTCAGATGTAATTATTATTATTTTTTCTTTTTTTGTTTATGTGATGTTTTGTTCATTTTGATGCTTTGTACCGCTGTGCATCGCCGTGTATTGATGTGTATTGTTGTGTATTATTGCTATATACTATTGTGTATTGCTGTGTACTGTTGTATATTGTTGTTACATACTGTTGTATACTGCTTGAATTTTTTTAGTAGCAATACACAACAACAGCATACCACAATACAAAATAATACACAATAATATACAATAATATATTTTGAAATTATTTGTATAACTGTTATATGATATTCTTAAGATGATTTTTTTTTGAACTAATCCACCTCTTTTGCCTGCCCCAATTAGGTTATCATTGAGTTGAGATAAGTTAAAGCCAGCTTTTATTTGAACTTGAATTTAATTTGATTAATTGATCAAGTTTAATCTTTTACAAGTTGGATTATTTATTTGGAAAGAACAAATAATTTTAATTAGTTTATATTAAAATTATAAAATGAATAATAAATTAGAAAAATAATAAAATTTAATTGATATAAAATTAGATGTATTTTTTAATATTTTAAATAACTTTTAATTTAAATTTAATACATATTTTTAATGAGTAGACCAGAATTAATTCAAATTTAATTAATTAGATGAGGGGCCGTGAGACTTGACTTGAGGAAATTGACGTGTCGCGCATTTTATCTGGATAAGCCAAAAAGGCATAAAAGGAAGGGAATCGCGTACAACATCTAAGCGAGTTCAGGTTCTCTCTTCCGTGGTCGTGCGAATCCCTGTACGCTACATTTCAAGCGATTTCTCGATCTCTCTTGCTGCGGCCACGACTTATATCTGTGGGTAAGCTGCTCGTCTTCTCGTTGGGTCTCTTGCCGAGGTGCTCTAGGTTTCCGGTGATGGCAAGTGGCGGCGGCGGTTTCCGCGGAGGGAGGGTGGTGGGGGACTACATGATCGGCCGGCAGATTGGCTCTGGATCTTTCTCGGTTGTGTGGCTTGCGCGGCACCGTGTGAACGGCGCGGAGGTGGCGGTGAAAGAGATCGTCATGGACACGCTCAGTAAGAAGCTGAGAGAAAGCCTCCTTTCTGAGATCGTAATCCTCAAGCACATTAAACATCCCAACATCATCGCATTGCACGACATCATTGAGGCATGTTACCGTCCTTCGTGCATCTCCTGTTTCTTCGTGCGGTTCTTTGCCTCTTTGAGCTTACCCCGGTTTTCGTGCTTATTATAAGTTAATTCGCGAGAATTTGTGCTGAAGTCGGGTGAAACGCAGCTCTTAATCACGCGTGTGAAATGAGAAGATGATTGAGAAATCCGTGCTTGAGGAAGATATAAAGTTCTGTGAAATGCAGCATAGCCGTTATTGGGATAGCCGATGTCATTTTCTTACCGTAGCAAATCTTGTTGTATATGAGGCCTTAAATTATTGCTGATGTCGTTAGGTCTGGTGCCTTGATTAGGTCGAAGAAGAACAAAGAAAACAATTGTAGGACACCCGAAATAGCTGAATTGTAATAAACTCTACTAAGAGGCGAGTTTGGTAGAAATGGCACTGGAGATAGGGTTAATGCCAAGACTTGGAAGCTTTGTTTGTTCAATTGAAACTGGTGGAAAGTGATAGCAATTGAGTCCTCATGTAGATGTTCTGGATTTCTTTCAAGTGAATGAAGCAAGAAAATACTGATCATGAGAAAGAATTTCATATTCTGAATTCATTTTATGTAGAAAAATGTCGTATTGTTGATTCACTAATGCGGTGCTTATATTATGTTTGGTTGGATTCAAAGTAGTTACAAATTGAAGACATAGAATGTCCTATTTTGTTGTGAGGTTAGTGCGTTCCTTTTATTGTTGATTCACTTGCTACCACAAATTTTGCCACATTTATTTTTCAGGGATTAGTTTAATTGCAACACATTTCTTCGAAGGAGTCACACTACTTTATAGACTTTTTGTGATAGCAAGTTCTTAAATATAAATTAGTAAACTGTCCAATCATTAGTGCCATTTTGTGTTCTCAAATTTTGTACATAATTTGCTATCTTGTTTTTTCTATTTCAGGCTTCTGGTAGGGTTTATCTTATATTGGAATACTGCAGAGGTGGTGACCTAGCACGGTATATACAAAAACAAGGAAAGGTTCCAGAAGCAACAGCAAAGCACTTTATGCAACAACTAGGTTTGATGAGTGCATTAATTGTACATCATAGTTTTTTCATTCTATTATAAGTTTCCTTCTAGTCATGAAATACTTTTGTGTTTTTACTTATGTATATTTGCTTTTGCATTCTTTCCAACATGTTGAGCAGCTAGTGGTTTGTATGTTCTTCGTGAAAATAATCTTGTTCATCGAGATTTGAAGCCTCAGGTATGTAGCATATTGTGAGTTCTTAAAACATTCATCTTTTAGTTTTCATCCTTAATGGTCTTCTCCTACTTATGTGTTGCAGGACATCTTAGGGTCTAGAATTTGTTAATGGTACTTTATGATGTAATGCACCAAAATCACGTGCATCTTAATCACACACACATAATCAAATTTACAATTCATAGACTATCAATTTGAGGAAGTTTTATCTCTTTTGATGAAAATTAGACCAACACAAACTTTGTCCCTAATGATAATTTAATGATCCTCCAAATTAAAATTTAGTATCGAGATTCAAGATTAATAAAACCACTTAGATGTTTAGAAATCAAACTACAATCATAATTCCAAATTATATGAGTTGTGTCTAAATTCAATAATGCATGCAAACTAGTAATTAAAATATAGAATAGAAGAGATTAAGGAAAGAAATCACCAAAGTGTTAATTTAGGCCTCATGTTCGTATGAGGAGTTAGTTTCTTCTAGAATTTTATAATTACCACTTCCATAATCTAGAAAGATCCACGTCCAAACCAACACTCAAAGAAGGATGAAACAAAAAACTTGAGAAATATTTATTGGAAAGCTATTCTTGACATGTCTAAGATATTGCTTATTTATCATAAAAAAACTTCCAAATTCAACACCCTCTTGCCATCCATAAGTCATAGATAAGCTACTAAAGAATTGTAGCCAGCTATAGTATTGACCTCATATAACATTAGAAGGAGATGCAATTCACGCTGGCTATAGGAGCCAAACAACTATCCTGCTCGAACTTGTGCTACGCCTTTTAGGAGCAATCAATCATATTCAAATACATTTGCAAAAAGGTTGCAATCAATGAATTGAAGGACTCTAGCTTTCACGTAGTGAACTAAAGGTCTCCTTTTTTTTATCAAATAGTAAAACAACTATAGTGAACCAAGCAGTAAACCATTGAACAAATAATTAAGCATAGATGAACCAATCTAAGTGTCAAAACCAACACAATGAACCATCGATTGGACACACAGAACCAAACCAGAGTAAATGACAACCAATTCATTATAGGGAATCCTCATAGGTTTGTTTTCAATGAACAAAAGCATAAATTGGAAAAACTAAGAAAATAGAATCAATTAAAATAAAACTATTGCTTAAATTATAAATCTCAACTCACATTTTTTTGGATGAGTATAAACTTTAACATTTACATTAAATATGCCTTATTTGAAAACATTGGCTTTGACGAATTGAGCATGTGATAATCATCAAGCATTTGGGCATAATTATTGGGCTTCATGTATAGGACTTCATGAATCATCATATGTAGGTCTAATCATGACAATGCATAAGATATATGCATTATCTCCCATCAGTAGTGGACCTAGTCTTTATCATTTAATATTGCATTTGGGACAAGATGTTTTGAGCTTTATTGTAAAGTGTTTGGGTGTCTTACCAATGAGGAAAAGGAAAAAAAAAGTAAAAAATTCAAGTCATTTGTGACTAGTTTATAGAATGCAGTCAAATTATATATACATTATGACAAATACTAAAATTTTTAAAGAAATTTGTTTTATAAATTATTCATCCCAATGCATTGTATCATTTTGATATAGCCTTGTCTTTCTAGTATTTAATTTCTTGAAGCTTCCTATACGAAACTTTTTAGCATTTAGTCGTATCATTATTTATATAACCTAATTTTAATTCTGCACAACTCATTCACATCAACAGAGATATAATTTTCATAATTAATTGTTGATTCTACACAGCCCTGTGGGATTTATTTTGATTATTTGTGCTAATATTAATATTGATCTCTTGCTCTTTCTCTATCTCCCTTTCTATTTTCATTTGTACCATTTGTGATCTTGTTTTCCTGACTTCTTCCAAACATTGATCTTGACGTGATCTAATTTGCTATTGTTATAATTGTGAGTGAGCCATGTTCCAACAAGCATTCGAGTAATAGAAATTGTATATAGACGGTTATTCTAGAAAACTATAAGAGCAAGCCCATAGCTAGAAATCTTATTTGGTACCTGATATCATGGATGTTTCCTTCTACTCAATAATATCTTTGAGATTGTGAACCAAAATATGTGCCTATGGGATAATTCAAGTGGTATGTCTCTGCTAAGTTCAGGTTCTTCAAAATCAGAAAAACCAATTACTTTAGTGATATTTAAAGATTCAAACTTCACATCATAACTTAGTACAATCTACAGATTTTGGAATTATTCTCTCTCTCTCTCTCTCTCTCTCTCTATATATATATATATATATATATATATATATGCGCACGTGCGTTGAAATCTGCTGAAAAACAAAAACTTGTAATTGGTATCAGTGGGAGCGTAATTGGGGTCTTTAGCTGAAGCGTTCTAAATCATTAGATGTTACAAAAAAAGGTTGGAGCATAAGCATGCTTGCATTGCCATTTATCTAAGTGGTCTAATGTTATGATTATTATATGACAGAATCTACTCCTCTCATCATCCAATGAAAATTCTGTGCTGAAAATTGCAGATTTTGGCTTTGCAAGGTGAGACGTGTCTATATTTTTTTATATCGTTATTTTTTAAATGTAATTTTTCATCTTATTCCCATTGGACCGAGTCTTATAATTTGATATTTTGTCATAGAAATTTCATATTTTGCATTATTTTCATGTTGTTTATTCTTGATTTACTGTTATTTGCACTGAGCTTTTCCTTTCTTTATCTGTTATTTTGCATTCAGACACTAGATGAACTCGTCTTATTTTCCCTATAAACATGTGAAGTCTTTGCAAAATCCTTCAATCAACATGTTTAGGTCATTTGGATGCTTGGACATTTCTATAAACAATAAAGTTTTTACCATCTATTTAATTCACTTTTTAAGTGAACCTGGGGTACATTTTATTCTTTAGTTAAGCTAGTTTATTCTTAAGCTGGTTTCTCTGCATAGTGTAATATCCTTTTGTAGTATGTACTGCTTTAAAGCTAAGGGTAATTCTCCTGGCAGGTCTTTGCAACCTCGTGGCCTAGCTGAAACTTTATGTGGTTCTCCTCTATATATGGCTCCAGAAATAATGCAGCTTAAAAAATATGATGCAAAGGTGACACCATTGATCCATTCTCATAAGGTTTTTGTCAAAATCCTTCTCAAGTTAGTCTATTTCTTACTGTTGGATGTACAGGCAGATCTCTGGAGTGTCGGTACAATTTTATTTCAGCTAGTGATAGGCAAGACTCCTTTTACTGGTAGCACTCAATTACAGGTATAATTGCTTGATTTTCACTGGCACAAAAATAACCATATAATTCTGATAAAATATTTATCTTTTTCTATCAGCTGCTGCAAAATATAATAAAATCAAATGACGTTCATTTTCCACCAGAAAGCAATTTGAGCCATGAGTGCATTCATTTATGCAAGAAGTTACTACGCCAAAATCCAGGTACCTCTTATATTATAATCACTTCAATGATCTTTGTATAACTTGAATAATACTTGATATGACATAATGACAGTAGAAAATTCATTTAATGAATCACAGATTTTGATGTAAGTTTAGATTTCAAATTACCCAAATATTTGTGTCAAAATTTTAGGAATTGATTCTGAGATTATTTGAATTCCATTATGAACTACTTATAGTTGAAGTAGTGCATTCAACAAGATGTATCCAACAATACAACAAATGCTTGAATTTAAGTTCAGCCTAAATCAAACACTCATATGTAAAGTTGAAAACTATTTGAGAGAGGGGTGGAGGGGGGTTTCAAATGTACGTTTAATTTGGCGTCCTTATAATCTAAATGAGCATATTGACAAGATAAATTTGGCAAGTTCAATGTCGCTCAATCCAAAATTCACTAAGGCACTTATATGATAAAAATACTTGTAATGGTGATATGTAATTTATTAAAATTATCTAACAAAATGATGGAAATAGTTGGGACACTCCTGAAATATATAAATAGGTCAAGTTTCTAAGCATTCATAAAATATTTTTAGTAGAAAAAATTGAGATTGCAGTGAATTATAAACTTTGTTTGCCATCGATGTCTAAAGCTAACCAAGCCTATGCCTACCATAATTCATTTCCCATCGTTGCTATGGTCCGCCATTGCCATCACCCACTGTTGGCCATTGACTAACATGGATATTTGCCATCCTCTAACATCCGTTAACACTAATGTTCGATGCCCTCCTTAGATCAACTAACCCTTTTCTAGAAGGATTGATCTAACAGTCTATTTCCACTTAACTTTCGGTGTTCTTCATTGAACATTGCTAGAAACATTCCAATGACCAACTCTTTTCTTCCAACGCCCAGTTTCTTGATCGCTTGGGCTCCCCTCCTATTAGGAGAGAAACCAATTCAACCACCTGCTGCCAACTGACTTCTGATTTTACTCATTGATTGTTGCCAAACATCAGTCAATTTTTTGAGATTTTTTGATACATACTTAAACTCTTAAAAAAATTCACAAAATACATTGTTTGCCAACCCAACGAATTAATCTTTCATAGATTGCCAAATTATGATGCATGGACACTGTGAAACAGACACAACACGACACTGTTTGGCGTTGAAAGTTTAAAAAAGAGGTTTTGAAAAGGATAATTTTCTTTGGAATTTTTGATTTTAAAATTTCAGTCTCAAAGTCGAACACTTCATTATGAACGATATATTACTCTGGGAGGCAAATATATCATTCCCTAATGAATTTATGTAATGAAGCTGAAAATTTCACTTCGATTGTAATAATCAAATTCGAAGAAGAACTACATATGACCCTAAGGGATCAAAATAAGGTTATACCTTTATTAAGGTATAAAGAAATTTAGTTTTAGTTCAAATATTAATTTATTAAAGTTTATTTTAAAATGTATTTTATGGGTTGATTGATTACTATCTTTGCTGTTCACTAGGGTCGTGAAGTTTATTTCACATTTTTTGGGGTTAAGCTAATAATATCGTAGCCCAAGTTACCCTGTAGTAACCGATGTAAATTAGTTGACTTGATTGATATTGAGTTAAGGGTTGATAAATCTTAAATCGATTGATTGATTACTAGTTTAATAATTAAAATGGAATTTTGAATTTTAAATGAATTATTGAGTTTTGGAATGCAGTAACATTAAGGATCAAAAATTGATTTTTTAAATTAGAGTGAATTTTAAAGTTTTAGTATTTTTCCTAAATAATAGACATTGAGATGAGTAAGAAGACTCTAAGTTTGCTAAATTTGAAATTTTATATATTAAGTTAATTTTTTTTAGTTTTGACTTGTTTTGAACTACCGAAAAGTTGATTTTTTTTAGTTTGATTGAATTTTGGAGGTTTGATATTTTTAGAAAATAGTATTGTATAAGTTGAGTTGAATGACATTGAGTTTGATCAAATTGGAATTTTCTAGAATTAATTATGAATTTTTAAAGTTTGGATATCTAATTAATTTTTAAAATTGTTTATTTAGAAATGATGTGGGGATTTTGATCCAAATCAATCCCAAACTCATTGAAATCATCACTAAAGGTTAGAAATGACCTAAGAGGACAATTCCAAGTGTCCAAGGATTTTTTTTGAAAATTTTAAAAAATTTATAGAGGTTGATTTTCATTGAAAATTAGATTAAGGTTGTAATTGAGGTTGTTTGATAAGGTTTTTAATTTTCATGGATGGCTGATTCAATTTTGATCAATTTGATATGTTATATATGAATTTTTAGGATTTAATTTGAATTAATTATAATTTAATTAAGGCTCTTGGACAAATCTATGGGTGATTTTGGGTTCCCTAGTTGGTGGACCAAATGGGCTCCATTTCTAGTGAAAATTGGGCCATGAGTTCACCTGACCTCAAGGCCCAAGCTCACTGACTTTGGGCTCAAATTGAATCATCTAATGTGGTTAACCAAACCACCTCAGGTACCATAGGGTTACCTTAAAAAAATTATAACTCACTACCTAGAGGAAGGGGGAGGATTCACAATTAACACAAAAAAAACACAACCTAATTCTCATTTGATAGATCATTATGTCAATTTAAACTTAGGGGGTCAAACCATGACCCATAAGTTTAAATTGAATCAAACAAATAGAGGGGAGAAAATTTGGACATGTTAGAGACATGCCCAAATTCAATTCTCCAAAATCTCAGGTTGTGGTGAGTTCAATTTTAGGAGAAATGCTTGAAATACCCCTAGGATAACTACTGGAATTAATTAAGTTGCATGCAAGTTCACAACTTGAGATCATAGGGCTTTTAAAGATCTCCTTGAGATCTTTCCAATGAGCCTAAGAACACTTAATTTGGTCAAGTAGATTGGTTAAGTAGGATGGATGACTGCCAAGTGGAGGGGTCATCTCTGAGCCTCGTGAGGTTGACGTCAGTGAGCTCAGGCTCTGAAATGCCTTTGGACAAAGCTCAAGATGGAAGGGACCACTGGAGCTCTAATCTGCTTGCTTCGGCCGCTGGTAGCCACTAGTTGGGTCAGGATGAAGTGGAAAGTTTGCTAGAGGTTGGGTGAGCTCAATTGGGTAGAAGGCAGTCCAATTAAACAATGGGGTTTGGGTTGACCCAAACCTGAAAGGTTGGGTGCAATTTGGGTAAAGCTTGGTCATGGGATTGATGTGGGAGGTGCATTGGGTCAAGGGCTACCTAATGCAAGTATCAATTGGGTCTGGTCTGGTCTGTGGTTAATGGCTCAGGTCAAAGTGGTCAAAACCACTTTGGCTTAGCCCAAGTGTTGACCTAAGTCAACCCAAGGGTTCGACTGGCTAGGGTAGGTGTGTTGGAGCTAGGGCCACCCAATGGAGGTGTTGGTTTGGCTAGGTGTAGCCTAGGCTGGAAAATGACCCAACCCTTAGTGGTTTTGATCACTTTGGGCTAGCCTTATTCCCAACCTAAGTTGACGTAAGGGCTGGGTCAGTTAGGATAGATGCATTGGGTCATGGGGGACTCAATGACGCCATTGGTTTGATCCAATTTGGCTCATGGGAGATCTCTCTTGGGACATTTGGATCAAGCCAAGGGGTTAACCCAAGTGAGCCCAAGGCTTGGGCCTTCAAGATGGATCTCCTGAGGACCCAATGGATCATTCCATGGGTTTCAATGGGTTTGGCAAGGCCTTGTTGAAGAATTTGAAAGAGATAAAGGTGTATGTAAGCTTGGTCAAACTTGATTGACTTAGTCAACTAAGTTAACGTAGGGTCAAGGGTTGGGTCCACTGAGTTTTGATTGGCCATTTGAGTCTAATGGAAGCAGTTCCAAGTGCTAAAGAGTTGATTTGGGTTGAACTAGGCAAACCAAGGGTTGAGTTTGAGCTCAACAAGTTTGAATTGATCAATGGAGATCGATAAAGGTGGTCCCATGCCAAGACAAATTCATTTGGATTGGGTGTTTAAACCCTTAAGGGATATTTTGATCAACCATGGTTGACTTGGTCAATAAGGTCAAATCAAAGGCTAGGTTTGAGCTTAATGTATTCCTAATGATGTTTAGGATGCATTAAAAGAGGTTTCAAGATTTGATATGATTTGTGCTTTGGTGAAAAATCCATAAATGCTCTTAAAGAAAATTTTGGTCATTTTGACCCCTAGTCAATTATGGGTTAAATTGGGTCTAGCAAAGTGCAGTTTACTAGTCAATATGTCATATTAGAAGCTATGGGCATGATTAAGGGTTTTGGGGAAGGTACCAAAGTCAATTTCTACTAAATAGTAAGTCCAGTGACATAAGTTGTAAATATTTGGAGATTTTATAGCATTTGGAAATCCATTCAATTTTTGGGGTTAGAAATGTTAGATTGAGCTCAAATTTGGAGTGTTGACTCTAGGGACATGCTTAATTAAAATGCAATTGATAGACCCTAAATAAGAAGCCATTTGACTGGGTCTCAAGGTGACAGAAAAATCACCTAGAAAGAGTTTTATGACTTGGTTCCCTAACCCTGAGATTTGGTTCGGAATCCTCGATTTGGATTGGTTTTTTTGGACTTGAATGGTTGATTTTAAAATACCCACATCAATGACAATCAAATGAATGATTGAGATTGATTGTATATGATTTGAAAGTTAATTGAAGGCTGGGCTAGAATTTGGAGTTGAGAATTGGACTGTAAATTGTATGGGAAAATCATGGTTTAAAATTGCGCAATAAGAGGCGCGCCTTAGCGCAATTTCGCCCCTTTAAGCCTCAAAGCTCACGCAATGAATTCGGGATTTGAGGCGTATGCCTCAAGTTTACTGAGGCGTGCGTCGCCTCACGGTTGAGAGGCGTCCACCTCTAAAAATAAAAAAAAGCTAATGTACATGTTCGGTACCGCTAGGTATCGCTAGGTTATGCTCGGTATGTTTTCATACAAACAACTTACGAACTTTAAAAACAAGCAAAACTTTGAAATTACTCTTACAATAAAATTTGTTCCGGGGGAACTCCGCCAGGGGGCAGCGCCCCCTTGGACCCTCGGCAGACCCGTATATTGTTGTATTCATGTTGTCTTATTATTGTGATATTTTGATTTCTCTTCATATATTGTGCATTTTTATGTTTTATATATTATTTACTCATTAGTATATACAAAATTTACCATTTTATGTTTACGTTATTTTTTGATTTTGAGTCTTACCCCTCAAAACGCATTGAGGCTTACGCCTTGCCTCACGAATGAAAAACGCCTCAATACCCGATTGCCCAATTTTAAACATTGGGGATAATAGACTTGAATTTTATTAAAGATGGATTGGAATTTGATTGGGACCTACATGATTGACAAGTGAACACCTGACAATTATCACGTCACTAGAAGGGAGCTCAGGTTGGCCATAGTGACCTTATATAGAAATAATATCAACAGACATCGTCACTAGATACATTAATTATTAAAAATATAGGACAGCAACACGGATTGAACACGGTATTATAATTTTTATATCTTAAAAATAATGTATAAAAATGGAATAACTAGAATATTAAGAATAGTTGAAAAATAATAAATTATTTACTTAAGATTTATAATTATAATGATTAATATTAGGATGTTGATAGTCAGCGTCGATGTCATATTTCAAATACCAAGAGGGAAGGTTTCAATATTGTCAAGACTTGGGCATCGATGTTGATTTTGAGATGATTTTGAAACATATGGATGTTGCGATGATGTTGGGTGTCGTTGTTATAATGACATTAGATGCTATTGTGAAACCTTAGTCGCGATCCGCCATAGAGAAATAAAGATGAGAATGTGTGGGGAATGAAGTATTGAGTGTTGGAAATTGATTTGAGACTGTTGAGAGGAAATAAATTTTTTTTTTTATTTTAACACTGTCATTGCCAAGTCCCAAGTCTTGGATAAGAAAAGTGGAGGGTTGCGTAAGGTAGTCGACAATCAGCGTAAAACTTGTCAAATAATCATGACAGGAATCCTTTAATACATTCTGTTAATGCTAGGACATTTCCTAGAAGCGATGTACTGTATGTCATGAATACAATGAGACTTGTGCATGGGCCGCTTCATCGGCGCCCTGGTACAGTGTTAAATAGACAAGGGTTCCCACATCATGGACGGATGTGGGCAAAGAAGCTAGTTTATTAAACTAAAATTCAGATTGGATCTTGGAATGTATGTTCTTTTACCGACAAATTAATGGAATTAATTGATATTATGATTCAACAAAGGTGGATGAGATATTTTGCTAAACTTTTTAATGAAGAATGTGAAAATACGATTGACTTTAGTGATTTTACCACCCTAAATGAAAATAAATTTTTTTGTTTTTATCAGCGCATAAGTAAAATCGAAGTTAGAGAGGCTTTGAAGAAAATGAAGTGTGGAAAAGCTGTTGGACCTGATGATATTCCAATAGAGATGTGTAAATGCTTAGGAGATGGAGTTTTTTGGCTTACTAAACTTTTTAATACTGTTTTGAAGACTAAAAAGATGCATGATCAGTGGAGAATGAGTGTGTTAATTCCCATTTTTAAGAATAAAGGTGATGCACAGGAGTGTGTGAATTATAGAGAAATTAAGTTAATGTGTCATACTTTAAAAATTTGGGAGCTAGTAATGGAGCATAGGTTGCGGCGTGATACTAATGTTTCTCAAAATCAATTTGGATTCATGCCGGGTAGGTCTACTATGGAAGCCATACATTTATTGAGAGGTTTGATGGAGAAATATAGAGAGAATAAGGAGGATCTACATATGATATTTATTGATTTAGGGAAAGCATATGATAAACCTTTAGTCCATATCTTTTTGCTTTAGTCATGGATGTTCTCACTAGACATTTGCAAGAGGATGTACCTTGATGTATGTTTTTTGCTGATGATATTCTTCTTGTTGATAAGACTAGAGAGGGAGTTGAAGGTAAAATTGAATTATGGAGGTCAACTTTAGAGTCCAAAGGTTTTCGCTTGAGTAGATCTAAAACCGAATATATGGACTGTAATTTTAGTAGCAATAGACCTAGTGAGGGGATTGTGAATTAGGACGATCAAGTCATTAATAAGAGTACTCGTTTTAGATATCTTGGATCTATTGTTTAGAGTGATGGTGAAATTGAGGGGATATTATCATCAGAATTCAAGTTGGATGGTTGAAGTGGAGGAATGCATCGGGCTTATTGTGCGATAGAAAAGTCCCCCTCAAACTTAAGGAAAAATTCTATAAGATGGTTGTGAGACCTGCAATGCTTTATGGTGTCGAATGTTGGCCATTAAAAAAAAGCATAATACTAAGTTAAGTGTTGCAGAGATGAGGATGCTTAGGTGGATGAGTGGCTTATCCCTTAGAGATAGGATACGAAATGAGCATATACGTGAAAAGGTTGGAGTAGCTCCAATGGAAGATAAGATTAGAGAGAGTTGTCTTAGATAGTTTGGTCACATTAAATAGAGGCATTTCGATGACCCGGTTAGGAAGTTGAGGTATTAGATTTGACTTATGTTAAGAAAGGTAGAGGTAGGCCTAAAAAGACTTGGTTAGAAAATATTAAAAATGATCTTTCTTTATTAGATTTAAATAAAAATTTGACTTTTAACCGGACACAATGGCGAAAAAAGATTCATGTAGCCGACCCCACATAGTGGGACAAAGGCTTGTTGTTGTTGTAATTGATATTATGATTCATAGGAAGATAAATATTTTATGCATTCGGGAAACTAAATCGGCTAGAGAGAAGACTAAAGAGATTAATAATTTAGGATTTAAACTTTGATATTCTGGTAGAAGTCGTACTAGAAATGATATGTGCGATTATAGATAAGAGTTTTAATGATATTATTATAAAAAGTTGATAGAATTGGAGATATAATTATTGCTTTGAAAATTATTATTGATGTTAAGATTATTAATATTATAAGTGCTTATGCTCCTGAAGTAGGTTTGTATGTGTTTAAAATTAAAATTTTGGAATGTCTTAGTAGAATTAATTCAAAAGATTCTTCTTGAAGAAAAAGTTTTATTTGAGAAGATTTAAATAGACACGTTGGTAGAGAGAATTTTAAAAGTATTATGGTGGCTATGGGTTTAGAGTGATTAATGAAAGTAGTAAGATTATATTAGATTTTGCTTTTGCTTATGATTTTGTAATTGCTAATACCTTATTTAAGAAAAGAGATGAGCATCTCATCACTTATAAGAATAGATATAAAAAAACTCAGATTGTAAAGTTATTACGAGTAAAATTTTATGTACCCAATATCGCTTATTAGTTTTGGATTTTAAGATGCATGGGTAAAATATGAAAAAATTAATAAAATATTGTTCTAAGATTAGATAGAGATTTTTAAAAAATACTAGCAAAAATTTTTTTGAGAGTAGTATTCAAGATTTTAAGATTTTGTCTATGCACGAGGAAGTGAATATTATGTGACATAAAGTAGCTAGTAATATTCATATTGTTGCAAAGGATGTGCTTGGAGTTTCAAAAGTAAAAGCTCTTAATAATAAAAGTAGTTAGTGGTGGAATCAAAATGTGCAAGAAAATATAAAAAATATGAAGCTTTGTTATTATAATTGGTTTAGATATAAAAACTCTGAAAATTGGAAAAGATATAAAGTTGCCAAGAGTCTAAGAAAGTAATCTGTGATGCAAAGACTTTAGCTTTTAATGATTTATAATTTTATATAATAGGTTAGATACAAAAGAGGGTGAAATGTATATGTATAAGCTAGCCAAACAAAGAGATATGAGTAGTAAAGATTTAGTTCAAGTGCATTAAGGATGAAGATCAAAAAGTTTTTTTTAGAAGAGGATATTTAACAAGATGCATGAGATATTTTGCTAAGCTTTTCAATGAAGATTGTGAGAATATAATTAACTTAGTGACCTTAGTACTCTAAATGAAAATAAAATTTTTTATTTTTATTGGCGTATTAGTAAAACTGAAGTTTGAGAGGCTTTAAAGAAAATGAAGTGTGGAAAATCTTGTGGACTTGATGATATTTCAATAGAAGTATGGAAATGCTTAGGAGATGAAGGAATTTCTTGGCTTACTAAACTTTTTAATATTATTTTCAAGGCTAAAAGATACCATATGAGTGGAGAATGAGTGTGTTAATTCTTATTTTTAAGAATAAAGGTGATGCACAAAATTGTTGAATTATAGAGGAATTAAGTTGATGTGTCATACTTTAAAACTTTGGGAGAGAGTTATAGAGTATAAGTTATGACGTGTTAATCATATTTCTCACAGTCAATTTGGATTCATGCCAGGTAGGTCTACTAAGGAAGCTATTCATTTATTGAGAGGGTTGATGGAGATGTTTAGAGAGACTAAGGAGGATCTACATATAATATTTATTGATTTAGAGAAAGCATATGATAAAGTTTCAAAAGAAGTGCTATGGAGAGTTTTAGAAAGAAAGAGGTTAATAACTCTTATATTCAAGTCATTAGGGATATGCATGCAAGAGCTATTATTTGTGTTTAAACATAGATGGATTGACCAAGTATTCTTCTATTTCAATTGGATTACATCAATGATTAGCCTTAAGCCCTTATCTTTTTGCTTAGTCATGGATGTTCTCACTACACATTTGCAAGAGGATGTATCATGGTGTATTATTTTTGCTGATGATATTCTTCTTATTTGTATGACTAGAGAGGGAGTTGAAGGTAAACTCGAATTATGGAGGTCAATCTTAGAGTCTAAAGGTTTTTGTTTGAGTAGATCTAAAATCGAATACATGGAGTTTAATTTTAGTAATAATAGATATAGTGAGAGATTTGAGACTTTGAGCGATCAAGTCATTGATAAGTGTACTCATTTTAGATATCCTGGGTCTATTGTTCAGAGTGATGGTGAAATAGATGGGAATATTATTAGTAGAATTCAAGTTGGATGGTTGAAGTGGAGGAATGCTTCAGGTTTGTTGTGTGATAGAAAAGTACCATTTAATCTTAAGGGAGAATTTTATAAGATGGTGGTGAGATCTGCAATGCTTTATGGTGCAAAATATTGGCCATTAAAAGAGAAACATAATATTAAGTTAAGTGTTGTTGAGATGAGGATGCTTAGGTCGATGAGTAGACTTACTCTTAGAGACAGGATACGAAACGAGTGTAAACGAGCGTATCCGGGAAAATGTTGGAGTTGTTCTAGTGACAGATAAGATTAGAGATAGTCGCCTTAGATGGTTTGTCATGTAAAACGTCGGCCTTCCGATGACCTTGTTAGGAGAGTAGATGCATTGTATTTGACCTATGTTGAGAAAGGTAGAAGTAGACCTAAAAAAATTTGGTTATAAAATATTAGAAATGACATTTCTTTATTAGATTTAAATGAGAATTTGACTCTTAATAGGACACAATGGAGAAAAAAGATTCATATAGCCGATCCCACGTAGTGGGATAAAGGCCTGATGTTGTTGTTGTATAAATAAAATTTTGAAATAAAAGAAATTATATTTAAAAAGTTTTTCATTAAATATTTAAGATATGCATGTCTAATTTATTTTTGATACTTTTTTAATTCGACATGTCTGATATGTGTCGGAGGAGTGTTGGACGTGTATCGTATCTGATGTGTCAGACACTACATACCTCTTCGAAGAGAAGTGTCAGTGCATCATAATTGCCAATTTAATCCACTGCATATTTTGAGAAAAATACGAATTCTCAAGATCCAAATATTCTTTTAGTACTTATAAATAATTTAGTGCATGAGGACATGTTCAAACTCAATAAATATATTTTCCTTGTCAGACATTTAAAGAACGATGCAAATCAGGTACAACATGTCAAATATAAATCACGAAAATATTTAGTAAATGATGCGAAAAAAAAATCTTTTTGTATGATTTACGAAGAGATTATTTTTCAAAATGCAAATTTACAAGTCATCAAAATTACGCCCACACTTTCATCACCATTTTGCATAATCTTTGTTAGGTCATTCATCGTGACATTCTCTAGATTTGCATATGAGTCCCCGGATGCCCTATATGGTCGAACCTTCAATGTAAGCCCAAATGCTATGTTATACAGTTATAGTAGTCATAGTTCTTGTAAGAAGTTTCAGATAAATCATTACTTAACACGTTGCCCCTGCAACTCTTTAACAATAATCTCAAATATTCCGTCACAGCTCTCAAAAGCATAGTCCGGATTTCAAGATGATACTTCGAGAACCTCGAATGTTGCTCTAAATGCTGATTTGACTTGCACTATAAGTTGATATTCCTGCAATCTGAAGTTAGGGCATCACTAGCAATGGTAAATGCAATGGCATGGACCTCCATTTTGATTCCATTAGATTTCTCCTAAAATATATACAACCAAGAATGGCTAAATTTAGATAAAATAAAAAGAAGCTTAAGATAACTTTTCACCCCCAATCTAAACACTTATTCCTTCACCTTGTGGCTTCCACGAAAGTGGGGAAGTTCTGCCATGTTGATTGTCAATCGTTGATATGAAATAAATATAAAGTATCAGAAGATAAACATTCAAAAAACCCATGAAATAATAGATCAAGGAATATTTTTTTTCCCCGGCGACATCAAGCATGAGAAAAAATTCCCTCATTTGCTTGACTAAATATATAATACAATGCAAGAATTGCTGACCAACAACCAGTCTAAAATTTTTCTGAAAAATAACTTTGAGAAAAATTCTAAAAAATTTTGGGGAGAATTTTCATATAAAGGTAATCATCGATGAAGGATTTTAGCTTTTTTTATGAACGTACTATTCATAACAAGTTTTAAAACTTTGCAATCAACAAAAGGGACATTCGATAGTCACCATTTTGGAATTTTTTCTCCTACCAAATGATAGTATTTTGGCATGAAAAAGAAAAATATTGTATGAAGCAAGGTTTAAAATTGCGTAAATAAGTCTCGAGGTGGTTTTCGTCCGTGAGGCGAGGCGTAAGTCTCGAGGCGGTTTGAGACGTAAGCCTCACGGACGCAGAATTGCGTAAATGAGAATTTTATGGTTTTAGCAGGTAAATAATAGCAATACAAATATAAGAACATACATTAGGAATTGATAATGATTTGCAGTGCACAAATGTAAGAACATACCTAGTGGTTGCAGGGCGAATGATTTCCTTCTTTGAAAACTTTCTCATCAAGGCTAAGACCCATGAGTGGTTGTAGATGAACTTTGTGATCTTCTTCGCCCTAGAAAGAGCGCTCTTGTGCTGAGGTAAGTCACCAAGTTCCTCCAAAATGAGATCGATACAATGTGCTGCGCAGGGGGTCCAATATAGATGTGTCCTCTTCTCCATCAACATCTGACCAGCAGCTTTGTATGCTCTGGCATTCTCAGTCACCACTTGCACAACCAATTGCTCCCCAATCTCCTCAATAACTGCATCTAGTAAACTGAAAATAAATGAAGCATTTTAAACCTCATCTGAAGCTTCAACTGATCGTAAAAACACCGTGCCGTAGGGATTATTGACAATGATGTTAATCAAGCTCCTGCTCTTCATGTCAGACCATCCATCTGACATAATAGTAACACCAGTCTCAATCCATGTCCGTTTAATCTCATCAATGCTCTGCTCTGTGTTCTGCAGCTCCTTCAAAATCCATGTTCGCAACTCGTACATGGATGGTGCTTTCAACCATCTCCCATACAATCCTACAGACCGCAGCATATTGAAGTAGGCAGGCGATGTCACAACATTAAATTGTATGACGTTCTAAAAAAACATCTGCCATTATCCATGCAGGCATCATCTCTGCTTGTCCTCAATCATCTCCTGGATTAGTCATATACTGATCCATAGGATCCCGTGCACCTCTATTATGTATAGTGGAGGAAGAGCTCTTTTCACTCTCGCTCCCGAAGTAAGCACCATGTTCGACCCTTTCATCAAATTGCTCCTATTGTAAGTGTTTTGCCGTGGTAATTTTCTTCATGTAAGCAATTATTTCATCCTTCATCTTATTCGACACTTTTCCACACGGTGCTACGTTCTTATGAGAGCATGATAAGTGTTCCTTCATGCGGGTTACTCCGCCCTTCACCACTTTCTCACAAAAATTGCATTGTAAATACATATACGTCTTCTCGCCGCCTCCTATGTCAACTTGCACACTATATTTCCAAGAAGGGTCACGCCGCAATGATGTATTCGCCTTTTCCTTGCCTCTAACCATATTTCCTAATGCAAGAATCCAAAAACACACAAAATAATTCAAAAAATAAAAAACCCTAGATTTTCTTTCACTTGAAAAATCTAACCATAAACTAAAAAAAAAAAAAAAAACCTAAAATCGATTGTGGACTTCTCCTAGAAGGCGGCTGGACACTTCAAGTTCGCCGGAGAGAGGCGGCACTGGCGGGAAGGGAGGCGAGCGTGCGGGATCTCATCGGTTTCGCGAACAGAGGCTGCGGGAGGGGATTTTTTTGGAAAAACTGGAGCCGAACGGGTTCAAGGGAAGAAAATGGGTCATTTTAAGTAGGTGGGATTGGTTTGATGAGGCGTACGCCTCACCCATAATTGCGCAATTGCGCAATTGAGGCGCGCCTCAAGCCCGGTGAGGCATACGCCTCTACCAAGATGAAAATTGCGTAAGCCTCGAGGCATTTTTGGGAAAAATTGCGCAGAGGCGCGCCTCTTGTTGCGCATTTTTAAACAGAGGTATGAAGCTTATAAGATGTACAATATACAAAAAAAATTTAGAAAATTTTGACTTATTATTTTATCTTAGAAATTAATTGAATCTAGAAGATCCTAACTTCATCAATAAATTTGAAATATTTTTTTTGAAAATCAAGATGATAGAGTCACAATTTTTTTGGGAGAAGTGTGCACTTGCAGTGGAAATTATAAT
The DNA here is from genome assembly GCA_016618105.1 of Dendrobium huoshanense. Taxonomy (NCBI): domain Eukaryota; kingdom Viridiplantae; phylum Streptophyta; class Magnoliopsida; order Asparagales; family Orchidaceae; genus Dendrobium; species Dendrobium huoshanense. The sequence continues at coordinate 14,561,407 of CM028347.1, read as the reverse complement.
TAATAGTTCATATTCATAAAAAGAAAAGGTGAAAATGCTAAAGATTATAATTTTTTTTTTTGAAAATTCTAAAAATCGGATTATTGGTTGAACCCTCGGCCTTCTTGAATGGATAATTTTTGTTGTAATTATTATCCCATCAACAACCTTGTCGATGGAACGTCGCCACATCAATTTCCATGTCTTTATATTTGGATGTCAAGTTTAGAGATGATTGACTTATTTTCTAAAGAACCATACAAAATATTTTAATGCATATGTTTAAATTTTTGCTATAAGGATAATCAACCTCTTTTTTGATGAAGATTAGAGCATCGAAGGAAAACAGTGAACTTGGTGCTCACAATTATGCCTCTTGCATTATAGTTCTTGGCCTCTTTTTAGTGTAGAAATTTAGTCGGGAGAAAAAGCTATGATCACTTTTAGACCTCTTGTGATCATTTTAGCAGAGGGGAGAGAGTTTTTTTAGTATTTCTTTTGGATTTCCTTGCAATTTTATGGTAATTATTTTTTAATATTCAAAGCATATTAAACATGTACATATTAGATTTAAATGACAATTTATTCTTAATAGGACATCATGAAGAAAAATGATTTATATAGCGTTTATCCCACACAGTGGGATAAAGGCTTGATGTTGTTGTTGTTATAAAGCATATTAAAAATGTCCATTTGTTAAGGCATTATAATAGGAAATTTAAAAATAGAACAATTTGAAAATCCAATGATGCACTTGGTAGAATCGTCGCATATACCTACACAAATGGTGGCTTGGGCTTATCGCACCTCTTTGGGCAATTTGTAGGCCCCCGAGTTGGGTTGTAAACAAGGTTGTGAAAACCGGACCGGACAACGAACCGGAAGAGGGAGAGGTTCACGGTTCGACCGGTCGAACCGGGGTCGAACCGGATGACGTAATAAATAATTATATTATTAAAATTTAATTAAATAAAAATCAGATAATATAATTATATGAGCATTTAATAATATTTATAAATTTATATATATATATATATCATTTAATAATAATATATTTATAAGAATAACACTTAATGTAATATATAAATTTATAATATAAAAAATTTATGATCATTAATATAATTTAAATAATTGAATATATGACCATTTAATAATATTTATAAATAAAAAAAATATATAATAATATAATACAAAATTATAAATAAAAATATCATTTAAAAATAATATATTTATATATTTATAATTTAATATATTTATAAGAATAATATTTAATATAATATATAAATTTATAATATTAATATTTTAACATAATTATTATAATATATATTATAGCAAATTTATAATACATATTATCCAAATTTGTAGCCCAACTAAGCAAAAATTTAAAGCCCAACTAAGAAAAAATTTGAAGCCCAAATAATCCCAAATTTACATTCTAAAGTATTCATGCAAGTATGCAACTTTTTTAGTCCCACATCATAGGGGGAGGTGGAAGATCCTTCCTTGAACCCTTTATAAAGTGAGAAGTACTCTTTTGGCAAAACAAATTATGTGAGATATTTAAGATATCTTGCATGAATTATGATGAAATTATTCATCATATTTAATAAAAATATTTTAAAAAGTTTAAAAAATTTTAATAAACTAAAATATATATTTAAAATTTTAATTAAAACAAAAAAAAATATTTTTTACAAACCGGCCGGTTCTTTCCAACCCGGACCGGTTCAACGGTTCACCGGTTGAACCGCCGGTTCAATCCGGTTTGATCCGGTTCTATGCAGAGCCGGTTTTGAAGTTGAATCGGCTTGGCCACCGGACCGGTTCACGGTTGAACCTGCCGGTCCGGTCCGGTTTTCAAAACAGTGGTTGTAAATGTACAAGTGTAATCAATGAATAATTTGATTGTCATTTGTATAAGGATCATTTATATTCTTTTATTTGCATTATTGAACAATCTTAAATAAAATTTTAAAAGTATATCTTATCAATGAATAAGTTTGAAATCTGACACGCTCTTTCATTTACGCTTTCAGACATATTTTTATTGTTTATTAATAAGCTCACTAAAATTTGATATAGTACTAATTTGTGATTGCTTAATTATTTGCTTAATGAGTTATTCTATATTCTTGTATTACATCTTATACATTTCAAAATTTGTATATTTTTAAAGATATAGATATGATGTAAATATTTATTAAATAACTGGATATGTAGATTTAAACTTTTCTTAATAATATTTATACTTCAAATTATGGTAATTTTGATAAAATTTAGAAATTCAATTCTGCCATAAATTAAATTGTATGTTGAAATTATTAGCTTCAAATATATAATTAATTAACATCTAAGAAAGCTCAATTATGATGTCAACTTGATAAGAGAAGTAATAAATAAGCTTGAACAAGATTTTAAAGGTTGGGTTATGTTCAAACTTTGTTTGACCTTGATAAAAAAAATGAATGAAAGAGCTTTAATAACATATAGTTAACTTAACTTGGTGAAGATTATTTTTTGTTATTTTGAACATAGATTTGTACTATTAGGTTCCGACAGAGCCTTTATAGGTGATTTTGAGTAATTTTAGAGCATTTTGAGCTAAATGTTTGAGCAATGGTGAAATTTTGATTGGGAGGGGATTACTTAGGTCATGACTTCTAGGAATGTCTATCTTAACATCCAGAGAGTGGTTGTCTTGAAATTTTCCCAAAACTGTGATATTATGTCGTAAACTTTTCAAGACTCGAGCTTTTTTGAATTATCGGATTTTTATGTCTAAAAATAGTTGAAAAATTGATACACAATCCTAAAATTCATCACCATAAAATGTTAATGTTGTCAGGTATTTTTTTAATCTCAAAGCACTTAAATATTTAGGCAAAAATATTCATGAATTGATTCTCTGTTTTAAGCAAAACTATTGTTGACATAGCGTGGTTTGGTGTGACAAAGCCAACGGTACCCAAAGCGTTTGAATACAAGCGTAAGTAGGTATAAATCAATCACATAGAAGCATAATTGGAAGATTTTTTTAGCTCTTTTAGGGGGTTAAACATCTTCCAAATTTTGTGCTTATAATAAAAATGAGCATCTTGACAAAAATCCAACAAGTCAAATATTACTTATTATGAGTTCATTAAGGCACCAAAATGCTAAAAGATTATAGTATTTTCAAAGGGGATTTATTAATAGAAATGAACATAATAATCCTTCTAGAATCTATAAATAGGTCATGAGGATTTTAGTAGAGAAAAATTTGAGATTCGTAGAGAATCTTGGAACTTTGTCTATTTTTTTTCCTGACATCAGGTCATCATCAACCAATAATAACACACTAACACTCACTGTCATCCTTTGCTTCATCATCAACGCCCGCTGTCACCATTGTCCATCACTGGTTGTTGACCAAAATCAATGCCCTTCATTGCCTCCATACCGTGTTGTTCATCGACCTACATTAACACTCACTACTATTCAACTTCACTTAGCGATTGATGCTATGTTTTCCTTTTTTTTTTTCGGAGAACGACCAATCGATCGCACACAATCATTCAACTTTTGACATCCATTTTTATTGTTATTAAACACTAACCAATGGTCGACGTCCATCAACCAAGGATGTTTGGCGTTTGGCAACCATCGATGTAAGACATCTTTTAACCATCAGCATTTGCATGGTCTCATTTCACGTGCTACTCATTGTCACCCAACTTTGATGTTTATTATGGATTGTTTCCCGGTGCCTACCAACAAACGATGTTGACAAGCATCCTATCCTTGTCTCCCTAGTCACTTTATCTCCCTTTATATTAGGAGTGGCAAAGTCAATAACCTACTGTTGCTCGACTTCTTATGTTCCACGGTGATTGTTGATCGGTACTAGTCTGTGGCCGATGATTGACATATGCTAGCTATTGATATACAACTCGTCTTCACGATAGCCTTGTTTCCTCTTCTATTAGAACAACGATCAAGATCATTGGCCATCGTTGCATGCCTTTCGAGTTTCGACATTCCCCATTGATTGTCGTTTCCCCATTGATTGTCGTTTGATACCTAACAATGACGAATGTCCTATGTTCGTTAGAAGAATGACCAAGCCAATTGCTCACAATTGCCTGATTTTTTATTTTCTCTATCAATGGTTGCTCAATGCCTACCAACGACAGGCATATGTCAGCTATAGCCTTCCAATGCATGTCTTCCATGTCTCCTAGTCTATGATCAAGTCAACCGCTTACCATTATCTACTTATAACTTTGACTCCACTTCTACCAAGACAGGAGTGCTTTGACCGTTTATGTTTATTATATTTTATAACACTTAGGGAAGAACATTCTTTGTAATTCTTGACTCATATTAGTGAAATTATTTCAACAAGACTAGATCCTGTTTTTTTCTCTTTATTAAAATTTCCACCTAAAAATTCTCATTCCCTATGTACCATTAACTTATATGATGCATGAGATTTTCTTGCAACGTTAAGATGTACGCCTTCCTTCTACTGTTACGAGTATTTGAGCTCATAACAAACTTAAAAATAAGTTGGCTAATAAATCATAAAAGTTGTGCATGTCTAGTTGTGTAAGCAATAGTTCTTATTGGCATATTATTGGCATGTCATTTTAAACTTATTGCATGAAATGTCTCCAGTGGAACGTGTATCTTTTGAGGAGTTCTTCAACCACCCATTTCTTTCACAACAGAAGTCAGATGAATCAATGAGGTGAGCATATTGACTGGATGCTTGAGACTATTTCAAGGCGATGAACAAAATTTTTTTTTTTTTTTTCTTAAGAATCTAAATCTTTGTAATCATGAGCAGCCAGAGTTCATCTGTTGCATCAGCTGGTTTCAGCCATAGAAGGCCCCCGGGAGGAAGTTACCAAGACTGGTTGCCTTTCCCTTTAGATGATGAGTCTGGAATGCCTCATGGAAGCCCGTTGGCAACTGTGAATGGGAGTCCAGTTAGTCCCACTTATGGATTTAGTGTGGCCGTCCATCAAAATCAAAGTCCTACTAATTCCTCCAAATTGAGTGCTGTCTCCGAACCTAGCTCCATTAATAAAATGGAAACTTCTTATGGACATGATTCCAGCAGACACCCAACTGGAAATACGAAGGAGACGAGTTTGTCTGGCATAGGTGCTAAACAGGGTACATCCTTTTCTTTTCACATCAAATCTAATACTTTCTAGAATTCAACAGATGGTTCTAACTTTTTCTCTTACACATTCATAGATCCCAAAATTGTGGATTCACTAGACTTGCTTGATCAGGAATATGTTATTGTGTCTGGATCACTCTTAGAGATGTCATCTTGTTTATTAAGTCTCTCTGAGTCACGAAACTCAACCTGCAAATCTGAAAACTCGTTAGAGGCATCTAGGAAATAGTGCATTAAGTGCACCGATGCCTATTGTTGGAGTTTCAATCAATAATATCCACACAATGAGAAGCCTAGAAAGTGACAGCTTTCCAGAACAAGGTTCCATGGATTTGTGGGATACTATTGAACAACCATCAGCTCGCTGTATGACAAGGATTAGATTTTTGCAGCAATGCACTTTTGTTATGGCTGAGTTGGTGAAAGAACAGGTAAGACCCTTGATTGAATCAATATGGTTTTTGAAGCGTATGATTTCTTATTAATTTAATAATTCATGAAAGTTTAATGTTGGTTGTATGATAAATGTTTTTCCTGCAGACAATAACATTGAGAATAGGGCTGTAAAATGGTCAACTTGTTGGATGAATAACTCCATACTAGTGCCACTAAGGATCGTTTATATTCATTTACTTGAACCTAAATTAAGAACCTTGACATCCAAATAAACATGTTTGACATTTTCTGTCTTGTTTTTGTATGTTTTAGGGCAATTGTGTGTCTGTTGTTTAACAAGTAGTTTAATAAGAATATAATATTGCTTATTTAATATCCCATTTTATGTTATTGTCTCAAACTTATTTACACCTATAGATGTTGAGGTCATAAGTTTAATATGTTTGCATCTCACCAATATTTTCTTAGACATGATTAAACATAATTCTTTACTTGCTTATGTCTATTTTTAACAAAGCTATTACGTTGCAAACAACATTTTTTTGCAGCTTGAAAATGATATGCTGTTGGAGGCGTTCTCCATTCAGTTAGTAATTCTAGCAATTCTGAAGCAAAGTCTGCAAATCTGTCACGCACAAGCTGTCGTTGCTGCAGAAGAAAGCCCGTCATTTGAAACTATTAAATCCCCCCAAAATAGTAAAGCTTCTCATTCTGTTTCATCTGAGATCGAAAAAGAGTTCCTTCTTTCAGTCGAGCATGCAGAGGAACTTGCCAAGGACGTCGGACAAGTAGACGGTATAAAGCCCCTTTTATACTACTTTCGAGTAAAGAAAACTCTGCTTTACATGTTCCTTATATTATCTGTTATTTACATGCAGAAGCTGCACCTATGCCCGATGCTATTGAGCTAATATTTCAATCTGCGCTTGCATTTGGAAGGCGTGGTGCTGTGAGTGGAAATTCATCCTATGCATACTATTTATATGGCTTCGTTTGGGTAAAACAGTTTTTTTAGTATAAAATTTTATTTTTTCATTAAAAAACTATTTTAAGAAATAGCAAGAAAGCTGTCCCAAATGAAGCCTATATTATATTGGTATTCTGTAAGTATTTCCTACTTTATGATTTACTAGTATATTCCAATGAAGAATTTTCTTCAAAATGTAGGTTGATGAGGTGATGAAAAACATTGAGAGGGCTGAGGTTTGGTACTCGAAGGCGGTGATTTTACTACATTTCCTTCTGTTGGAAGCGCCATGCCTTAACCTGTACCCGCCGGTCTGTCTCACAATTTCCGATCGACAACGCCTACGAATATACATAGACGTCCTCAACAACAGGAACAACCGATTCCGCTTACAGAGAATGACTCTTAAAGCCTGAAAAGTTTTGTTCAGGGAAAAATTATTAGGTGCTGAGTGCGCACCGTTCGCACAAGTACTGGGTACCCAGTGGTACCAAGTGCGGGTATCATTAGGTACCCAATACTTATGCGGACGGTTCTCCCCGTCCGCACTCCGCACCTAATAATCTATCTTGTTCATGCCATACCAATGCTTCTTAGGCTGGAGAACACTATTCTTGTATTATATTTCATTTTTTTCTTACCTGTACAGTTAATTCTTTTGCAGCTAATGAATTTGACAAAATAGGAAATTATAAAGTTTGATCGGTTCCATCCCAAAGTGATAAATCGAGTTTATTCTGTTTCAATTTTATTGAACGGAATAAATCATCAACGTGCAATTAACATTTGATTAATTAAAACATTTTGGGTTATGTAATTGTAGATATTTATATTTCAAGTGTCATTTTGAAAATTATGGAAACTTTAAACAATTATAATAAAATAATCATGAATATTTTTGGGCATTTGAGATCTTTCCAATGCGCAAAAGATTTTGTTGGCACAGCTTTTTTGTTGCTTCTTAAAGTAAATTTTTAATTAAAAAATAAAAAAAATGCGTACTAGAAATTTGTGTTAAGAAGCAACAAGAAAGTCTTCTCAAATAAAGCCTAAGTCTTTAGGTAATTTATTAGGTTAATTAATTTGGCTTAGCCCAATTCTAAAAATAATTTTCATCACATAGAATATAAATTAATAAAAAATAGTGAGAAATGAGTAATCAAATAGAATAATAATTGTGATTTGAAAAATAAAGCAATGAAAAAGTTGTCTCAAACAAGCTCTATATTGCTAAGTTTGAAAACAACATTTATTTGCTCCTAAGATGAAAAAAAAATATAATTCACCTTAAACTATTAAAAATAGTGTAGTTAAACTTTGTGAACTTTTGATAATATTTAGGGTCTATTTGAGATGTCAATAATTTTTTTCAAACATAATTGTAAAGTTGTTGCGAGGAAAATATGTTTTTTTGAAAGCGGCTAATAAAGTTGCTTTTAGGTACATAAATTTCGTTAAATAGAAACTGTTGCGATCTAAAATCAAAGCAATAAGAGAGTTATCTCAAACAAGTTATTACTAACATGTTAAACACACAAAAGTAACATCTTTATAGTTGATTTATTAATTTCTTTTAAAAGCAAATTCATCACTAAAGGCTTTCTCAAAATTAAATTCAATTTGCTTTGGATATGTTTAGGATGACTGCAATAATTTATAAAATTTGAAACTATGAAATTATTGTGGGGAAAATAATTTAGCTACTCTGGTTGTAAAAAGTAAAATTTCATTAGAATTTTTTTTTGAAAAATAGTAAGAAAGCATTGGCCAATCAAAATTATGATTGCAATCTTAAACGCAAATTGTCTCAAACAAACCCTTAACCCAATTTTGATCAAATGTTTCATTACTCAAGAATATATGATATTCATACAACAACAACAACAACATCAAGCCTTTGTCCCACTATGTGGGGTCGGCTATATGAATCCTTTTCGCCATTGAAAGTCAAATTCTCATTTAAATCTAATACTAACAAAGTCTTTTTAGGTCTACCTCTACATTTCTTAACATAAGTCAAATCTAATACCTCAACTTTCCTAACCGGGTCATCGGGAGGCATTCGTTTAATGTGACCAAACCATCTAAGGCGACTCTCTCTAATCTTATCTTCCACTAGAGCTACTCCAATCTTTTCACGTATATTCTCATTTTGTATCCTATGTCTAAGGGTCAAGCCACTCATCCACCTAAGCATCCTCGTCTCTGCAACACTTAACTTAGTATTATGCTTCTCTTTTAATGGCCAACATTCGGCACTATAAAGCATTGTAGGTCTCACCACAATCTTATAGAATTTTCCCTTAAGTTTGAGGGGGACTTTTCTATCGCACAATAAGCCCGATGCATTCCTCCACTTCAACCATCCAACTTGAATTCTGCTGTTAATATCCCCATCAATTTCACCATCACTCTGAACAATAGATCCAAGATATCTAAAATGTGTACTCTTATTAATGACTTGATCGCCCAAAATCACAATCCCCTCACTAGGTCTATTGCTACTAAAATTATACTTCATATATTCAGTTTTAGATCTACTCAAGCGAAAACCTTTAGACTATAAAGTTGACATCCATAATTTAAGTTTACCTTCAACTCCTTCTCTAGTATTATCAACAAGAAGAATATCATCAGTAAAAAGCATACTCCGAGGTACATCATCTTGCAAATGTCTAGTGAGAACATCCATGACTAAAGCAAAAAGATATGGACTTAAGGCTGATCCTTGATGTAATCCAAACCGAAATAGGAAAATACTTGGTCAAACCACCTTGTTTTTGAACACAAGTAATAGCTCTTGCATACATATCTTTAATGATTTGAATATAAGCATTATTACTAACTCCTTTCTTTTCAAGAACTCTCCATACACTTCTCTTGGAACTTTATCATATGCTTTCTCTAAATCAATAAATATCATATGTAGATCCTCCTAATTCTATCTATATTTCTCCATCAAACCTCTCAATAAATGTATGGCTTCCAAAGTAGATCTACCCGGCATGAATCCAAATTGATTTTGAGAAACGTTAGTTTCACGCCGCAACCAACGCTCTATAACGTGCTCCCATAGTTTTAAAGTATGACACATTAACTTAATTCCTCTATAATTCGCACACTCCTGTGCATCACCTTTATTCTTAAAAATAGGAATTAACACACTCATTCTCCACTGATCTGACATCTTTTTAGTATTCAAAACAATATTAAAAAGTTTAGTAAGCCAAGAAATTCCTTCATCTCCTAAGCATTTACACATCTCTATTGGAATATCATCAGGTCCAACTGCTTTTCCACAATTCATTTTCTTTAAAGCATCTCTAACTTTGGTTTTACTTATACGCCGATAAAAAAAAAAACCTTTATTTTCATTTAGGGTGATAATGTCACTAAAGTCAATCGTATTTTCACATTCTTCATTAAAAAGTTTAGCAAAAAATCTCATCTACCTTTGTTGAATATTATCTTATAAGAAAAGTACTTTTTGATCTTCATCCTTAATACACTTCACTTGAACTAAATTCTCACTACTTCTATCTCTTTGTTTGGCTACTAATACATATATATTTCTCTCTCCTTAGTATCTAATCCATTATATAAATCTTTAAAAGCTAAGCTCTAATTCAAGTAAAGTAAGACTTCATTTGGGATGACTTTCTTCCTGCTTTTTGAAACATATAGTTTATCTAGAAAGTTGCTTTTTGAAACATATAGTTTATCTAGAAAGTTGCTTTTTAAAACATAGTTAAGGCTTCGTTTAGGATGATTTTTTTGCTGCTTCTTAAAAATGCTTTTAAACACGAAAATTTTAATTTTTGTATTAAAAAGTTGCTTTAAGAAGCAGGAAGAAAACCGTCCCAAACGAAGCCTAAGTGTAGGGGCGTAAATAAGTTGATTTGAGCTCGAGTCATACTTGATTTGATTGGATAATTACTCAAATTCAAACTTGAGTTGATGCATGGACTAGCTCTTTTATTATATAAAAAATAAATAAAAAAACATATTTGAATTGAGTCATTTTTATTGCAATAAAATGATTTAAAGAGAAATTTTATAAGCAATCACTTAATGTATGAAAGTGATATAATCTTTAAATATTTTTAATAATTTATATTTACATTCTTAAATTTTAATATATTTTAATCATTATTTATATTAAAATTTCACTCTTAATAAGACACAAAAGAAAAAAATGATTCATGTGGCCAACCTGACATAGTGAGATAAATATTTGATATTATTGTTGTCGTATATATTAAATTTTATTAAACAAGTTGGCTCACGAGTTAAAAGTCAAGTTGATGGTGGCTAAAGCATATATCTTTCGCTTATTGAGCTCAGCATATGAGCCACTTATTGAGTCAAATTCGAGTCGATTTGACTCAATTACACCTCTAGTTGATTGATGCCAGAAAATTCTAATTGGACTAGTTTTGAACTCATACTATAACCATGAGATTCAAAGGCACACTCTCCTATATGTGAAAGCCCTCACGTATGGTCTACCCACCCATTTTTAATTTATTTTGTGTAGGGTTTAGTGTTTTAAGATATGTATCCTCTACTTAATTTATTCAATTTTAAATGCTTTGACATCATTTCACATTAAATATTATCAGATAAATTGATAAGCTCTATGCTTCTTCGTCCACACCCTTAGGTGGTCACCATTAGAACGTATAAAATATTCTCTTCTATTTGTTCTTATATCATATTAGATCAAACCAGTCGAAATTCAAATCAAAAGAAAGAAATGGAATCTACGTAAATAAATAATACATTCATTCTAATTCTTTAGTTCAATGAACATAAAATTATTTCAAACCTTTCAAATTTCATTTCGTATTGTCACCAAATGAACATAAAATTATTTCAAACTTCAAGACCAACTAAGTATTTTGGACTCTCTAACCTTATTAATGTGAAAACATATAAGAAAGATTGATAAAGGAGAATGTCACATTGAAGAATCCCAAAAATAATCTCCAAGGAGGAAACAAGGAAAAGGAAGAAGATGAGGATGTGCAAAGGGAAAATATAACATGGAAGATCTAAATACTTGTGTGATATTTGTAGTGAATAATAAAAGAAAACATTCCCCACACCACCTACAAGCACCCATTATTTATGCATACCTTATTTACCATACAATGTACATTTTATCTTAAATTTGGACATGTTGTATGTATGTGTACATCAAGGAAATTTATGTGAACTTCTAATTCTTTATCACACATTTGAATTCCTAATGACAATATTTATGATTTATTACCACTTGAATATTCACTCATTACATTTTGTTCTAATGTTAGTAGACCCATATTAATTTGGATGAGAAATCTATAAAGTATGCTTGTGTTGTAGGTCTATCTTCATAGATAATCACAGAAGGCATGAATGTGATGATCTAGAATAAAAAAAAATTCTAATTAGTTCATCATTAGGTGCATAATTTACTTCGAAGTATGGAAGGCCTGATGTGTGGTAATACATTTAGTAAATTTTAACTTCTTATTATTACTCTATAATTCTATGCAGCTTATATTGTTCTGTCGATTAGGAGCTTTGGTTATCAACCAAGAGGTCTTGGTTTTGTGCATTGGGTATGTGACGTGTGTCAGTGCATGTGAGTTTGTCTTAATTGACCCAAATGTCTCAAAAAAAAAATATTATATATATAATTCTTACCTTCTTGGTGAACCTTTTTTTTATAATTATGTCCAAAGTTATATTAAAATCCCATAATTTACTTCATCGATTCTTGGAGGATCTATAGAGATAGGTTCTATTTGACATGGGGCCTCCCATAAGTAACTTCATCCTTTTTTTTGGACATTTAGGTCAATTAAATCAGACTTATACACACTTTGCATACGCAAGACTTGAACCTAAGATCTCTTAGTTGATAGCCTAAGCTCCCAACCAACAGATCAAGATAAGCTGTATACTTATCCAATTTTTAGTATCATATAGTTAATGTCAACGTCATTCTTACCAACAAGACTTGAACCAAATTCTTACCAACAAATTTTTCATAAAATGAACCCTCATAAGATGCTCAACGAATATAATACTCGGAAGATGCTCGTTATCAAATATTGCTACCTAGCTTTTGTCTCCATTCTTTCGGCCCACTTCCATAAAATTTGTTTCCTTCAAAAATTTCCCCATCTGGCATTGTGATAGAATATGATTAATATAATGTAAAACATTGATAGGTTTTCATAATGAGTTTTTTTAAATGCTCTTCTTAATTAATTGCATATATAATGATAAGCCAGACTTCAATTATATATTTTCTTTTCTATTTGAGAAATTTATTATAAATTAAACATCAACTATAATCTGATTGCACCAGGAAATTTAAATTTTCTTAAAATGATTATAAATATTTTTTTTAAAAGATATATATATATATATATATATATATATATATATATATATATATATATATATATATATATATATATATATATATATATATATATATATATATATATATATATATATATATATATATATATATATATATATATATACTTAGGAAGATGCTTTTGTATTGGCATAATTAATTAACTCTTAATTAGCAGTGTCAAAATAGATTAATGGGTCGTATTTATATATGTTCTAAAATATATAATTTGACTTTAAAAAAAAAAAAAAAAAAAATCCAACTTTTCTTAGGCATGCCATTGAAGAAGTCATAAACGAAGTACCCATAAGTTGCTAAGTACCAGAAGCCATCCCCTCCACCTTCCAGCCAATCCAAACCAGAGAACATAAACACATCTCTTTCTTTCACAATGCTCCTTCCTTTTCTCCTTCTCACCTTGCTCTCTCCCTCCTCTTCTTCAGCAAAATCCAAACTATTCAAAAACTCACACCTCTCTGTAGAAGACAGCTCAAGTCTTCTCATCTCTGAAGACAAATCCTTCACAGCCGGCTTCTACAAAGTGGGTGTCAACGCCTACACTTTCTTCATTTGGCTCACCAACTCAGTCGACCAAACGATCACTTGGACGGCCAACCGTGACAATCCTGTCAACGGCCACAGATCTCGCCTCACTCTCCACGGTGATGGTGCCATGGTGCTCACTGATGTCGATGGCACGGTGGCTTGGAGCACTGCGACAGCCTCCACCACTGCCCACTATGCCAGTCTCCTTGACAACGGAAACCTCGTTGTCAAGGACCTTAATGGCGGAATTATATGGCAGAGCTTCGACTCACCGACCGACACCCTCCTCCCATCTCAACCAATCACCAAGAACACTCAACTTGTTTCAGCAATAGGAAGAGTGTCACCTTCTTCAGGATACTTCGAATTCCATTTTGATGATAGAAATGTTCTTAGACTGAAATATAATGGACCAGAGATTTCAAGTGTTTATTGGCCGGACCCAGACAAAACTGTGTGGGAAAATCGAAGAACTATATATAACAGCAGTAGATATGCAGCGCTTGATGCAAAGGGGAGGTTCTATTCAAGTGATCATTTAAAGTTCCTTGCAGCAGATGCAGGGAAGGAGGGGATCATCAGAAGGCTAACTCTTGATTATGACGGAAACCTCAGGCTTTACAGTTTGGACAATACAACTGGATTATGGTCAATTACATGGCAAGCACTTCTTGAGGCATGTCAAATTCATGGTTTATGTGGGAAAAATGGAATTTGTAGTTTATACCCAAAGTTGGAGTGCTTGTGCCCTCCTGATTTTGAGATGACTGATCCCAGAAACTGGAATTTGGGCTGCAAGCCAAAGTTTAATCTCAGCTGCTCCATGAAACCAGAGGAGATGATATTCAGATATTTACCATACACAAATTTCTAGGGGTTCGATTTCAATGCGTTTGACTTGCTTTCTTTGGATGAATGGAAGAGCAAATGCATGAGAGATTGCAACTGCCAAGGATTTTCATATAAGGTAAGAATTGGACTCTGTTATCCCAAGAGCATACTATATAATGGAAGGACTGCTCCTTATTCTGACATCTATATAAAAGTTTCAAAATCTATAACAAACATAAACAGCTCAAAGCTGCAGCTGCATGGAGTAATTTGCAACGCAACTGAAGGTGCTCTAACAGTTGGTTCTTCACAAAAGATGTTGAAGGGCTCATCAAAAAAGATGATTTGGATCAATTTCTACAGCTTCTTGGCTGCAATTTCTGTAGTGGAGGGCTTGTTCATTGCAATAGGATGGTGGTTTGTTTACATAAAGGAGGATGATCACGTTTTGATGGCAGAAGGCTACAAGGTTATTTCGATCCAGTTCAAGAGATTTAGTTACAGAGAGCTCAAGAGTGCAACGAGGAACTTCAAGGAAGAGCTTGGTCGAGGAGGATCAGGAATTGTGTACAAGGGAGTGTTGGAAAATGGGATGGTGGTGGCTGTGAAGAAGCTTGAAGATGTGAGTCATGGGGAACAAGAGTTTTGGGGAGAAGTGAGTGTTATTGGTAGGATAAATCACATGAATCTTGTTAGGACATGCGGGTTCTGCTCAGAAGACTCACATAGGCTTCTGGTATCTGAATTCGTGGAGAATGGCTCTCTTGATAAGATATTGTTTAATGGAAACAAACTTCTTGGTTGGAAAGAGATGTTTCAGATTTCCATTGGGGTGGCAAGAGGATTGGCCTATCTTCACCATGAGTGCCTTGAATGGGTGATTCACTGTGATGTCAAACATGAGAACATACTTCTCGACTGCAACTGTGAGCCAAAAATTGTAGATTTCGGGCTTGCCAAATTACTTAATAGAGAGGTGATTAGTTCCAATGTGTCTAGGATTAGAGGAACAAGAGGATACATTGCACCAGAATGTGCATCGAATTTACCCATCACTGGGAAGATTGATGTCTACAGCTACGGTGTTGTGCTGCTTGAGCTGGTGAGTGGGAGTCGGGTTTCGGATTTGGTGATGAAGGGAGTGTCAGAGATGGAGATCAGGGCAATGAAGAGATTGTGTCTGATGCCGAGGGAAAGTCTTGAAATGGGAGGAGAGTTTTGGATCGGGAATTTCATGGATTCAAGATTGAAGGGATAGTTTGATTGCAAACAAGCAACGAGGATGGTTAAGGCCGGTGGCGATATCTTGCATGGAAGAAGAGAGAAACAGGAGACCAAACATGGAAGCAGTAGTGCAGATGCTGGTTTCAGGTGACGAGGAGTTTTATTCTGATGCTACAGAGTCAATACAATTTTCTAGTTTTAGCACTCAGTAAATGTGTTCATCGCATTGCCATCCGTCATTGGCTTGACCAGTGAAAAATTTATAATTGTAATTATTTTGTTTTCCATTGTGTATTTTGTTATTAAAGTTATAAGTTTATAATTGTTAACCTCTGTGTAACTTGTCAGTAAATTTTTAATATTTTTTTTCTGAAAAAATTGAGGGCTTAGCCCATTCTATAAAATCAAAATTTGGCATACAGGTATAAGCCAAAGGCAACAATCAACTAAAACATGTGATTGCACAAAAAAAAAAAAGAGCAAAATCAATCACCCAAAAACCAGAACAATCAGATGAAGGCTTGGTTTTTTAGGCTCACCTATGCAAAGATGTTACAAGGTATGTAAAGCGATGTCCTGTATGCCAAATATATAAAGGAAGTAGTCATAACAACAAATTATACGTACATCCCGTTGCCACTTCTAATCTCCATCTGGGAAGACCTCAACATGGATTTTATACTGGGTTTGCCGTAGACCAAGAAGGATGTCGACTCAATTATGATGGTGGTTGATAGGTTTTCAAAGATATCTAACTTCATAGCCAACAAAAAGACGTCTGCTACTCTCAGTGTTGCTCGTTTATTTTTCAAGGAAATTGTCCGACTCCATGGCTTACCATGAAGCATCACTTTAGATCGGAATGTAAAGTATATTAACCACTTTTTGAGAAAGCTTTGGAAGTAATGACAAATAGAAATTAAATTAAGTTATGCATACCATCCGCAAACTGATGGGCAAACAGAGGTGGTAAATCACACGCTTGAAAATTTGCTACATTGCTTGGTGTAGGACAATCCAAAGAAATTGGATGAAATTCTGAGCCACGCTGAATTTGCCTATAACTCCATCCACAACAGATCCACTGGTGGTATGTGTTCCTTTATCATTGTCTACATCATTCTTCCTAAGTGCCATAATTCGGCAGCAACCAAGCTTGTTGAGGATTTCAAATCCATACTGGAAAACGTTCGCAACACACTACAAGCTTCCAATGATTCATACAAGCAAACCACCGATGTACATCGCAGCTCAAAGGTATTTCACCCAAGTGTTCTGGTCATGGTGCGACTTCGAAGAGAGAGATTCCCCACAGGTGCTTACTCGAAGCTCAGCTTGAGGAAGATTGATCCAGTTGCTATCAACCATAAAATCAACAAAAACTAAGGCTGCAAATGAACAAAGCGTTCGACGAGCTACTTTGTGGCTCGACTCAATAAAAGCTTGTTCATGTTCGTTTGAAAAGATAAAAAAATGAGCTTGAACACTTTTGATAAATACTTGATAGTTAAATAAACGAGATTGAACAACTTGGTGTTCGGTTCTTTTATGTTTATGAATAGTATCATTTAAAGCTCGTGAACAAGTTTGTTAAGAAGCTCGATTAGAGCTCGTCTAAGAAGTCCAATTATAACTATTTTAGAGTTTTAAATAAATAAATATATATATATATATATATATATATATATATATATATATATATATATATATATATATATATATATATATATATATATATATAATAGTTTATTTTCACTTATCCTGATTAAAATTGTTTAATAATTTAATTTTACCTCTCACATCCGCAGAAAATCGTGAACAAATCTTTGAACTAATATGAGATGAATCATTGATCGTTAATTTGTTCGTGAATGAGCTAATTTGGTAGCTCAAAAATACTAATTAAATATGTTAATGAATGAGCTCATTTGATAGCTCATGAATACTCATTATATATGTTTATGAACAACCTTGTTTGATAGTATAAAAAAATTCGCTAGATATGTTCACGAACATACTCAATGTAAATATTTGTTAAAATGCTTGATAAGGCTAGTTTGATACAACTAAAAGTAGAGCTCATTTATAGCTCGATAAGACACATTTGTTTAAAGCTTGAGAAGCAATAAATGAATCAAACATGAACTAAATATGATCCAAATATGAACACTCATTAATTTAAATGAACTAAACTTGGACACAAATAAAAAAGCTCGAACCAAACACGAACCAAACTTGAACAAGCATATACTCGACTCGGCTTGGTTCGTTTGCAACCCTAGCGACAACACCTACGTGGTGGACCTTTTGTCGAATGTTCTAACATCGTCTACTTTCAATGTAGTTGATATTAGTCCTTACAATCCAGTTGATTCGGCAATTATTGAAATCAATTTGTCGGACACGAATTCTTCTGAAGTGGGGGAGGACTAATGTGGAATTCCCTACCCGTGCTGATCCGCAGGACTACCTTACCTTACAACTACCCATTCTCACCGTTATGTAACATGTTACCACTACTTATATAACTAATTATAGTACTATAGTACACACACTTTCATCTTTTGATATGCTACTTTTAGAATCAGGAATCCCACAAATAGGAATGTTACATCTGAGAGGGGACTTTTGAATGTTATTATGAGTAAAGTTTTCCACAGTTTAGCTACTGTCTGTTAGAGAGAAAATTATTTTAAGAGTGGAAGAGAATAAAAAGAAGAGGAACTTATATTATATTTCTTTCTCTCTTACATCAAAATTGTTGAGTCCAGTAATTAGGTTGTTAAGCCTAAATAAATGTCCCACGGCTACCAAGAGGGGGGTGAATTGGTAGTTTTAAAAATTTTAAACCTTCTTAATGATAAAGTTGAACCGAAATAAAATTTTCTTTTAAAGTTTGTAGAAAAATGTTTTTCAATTATTATGTATGAACACCTTGCAACCAAATACATGCAAATGAGATAAATTTGGTGTTCTACCTTTTAGCAACTCATAGGGTGTTTTATTCAAATTTGATCTCACATTCACCCTATTCAGAACATAGCATGCAGTGCTAACCGCCTCAGCCCAAAAATATCTAGGAAGCGAGTATTCTGCTAACATTGCTCGGGCGGCTTCTATTAATGTTCTGTTCTTTCTTTCAACTACTCCATTTTGTTGAGGAGTTCTAGGTGCAGAAAAGTTGTGATCAATCCCCTTTTCTTTACAGAAATCTTCAAATCTTTCATTTTCAAATTCTCCTCCATGATCACTTTGTATATAAATTATTTTACATCCTAGTTTTCTTTATATCTAAGTTGAAAAATTTCTGAATTCCTCAAATGATTCACTCTTATGAAAAAGAAATTTAACCCAGGTGAATCTTGAAAAATCATCTACTATAACAAATCCATATACCTTTCCTCCTAGACTAACAGTGCTTACAGGTCCAAAAAGATCCATGTGTAGAATTTCTAAGGGTTTACTGGTCCTAAGATCTTTATTGGACTTAAAAGAGGACTTCACTTATTTTCCAAATTGACATGCATCACATAGATGGTTCTTAGTAAAGTCTAGTTTAGGTATTCCTCTCACCAAATTCTTTTGGGTAATTCTTCTAAGATTTTTCATACTAGAATGATAAAGTCTCCTATGCCAAAACCATGATTCATCAGAAACAGTTTTCAAACAAAAAGCAGTAGGAGATTGAATACAATTTAAATCTAGCATGTAGACATTGTTTACCCTTTTTCCATTTAAAACAATTTTTCCATTTAGGCTAATTATGCAGCTAGTAGGTAAAAATTTTACATTATAGCCCTTATCACATAGCTGACTTATGCTAAACAAATTATATTTTAAGCCTTCAACTAATAAAATATTGTCTATGAAAAAGTTTTTCAAATTTCCAATCATACCTGATCCAACCACTTTCTTTGTGGTATTATCTCCAAGTGTAACCTTGCCTCCACTCCTGGCTTCCAGCGTTATGAATTGAGCAGTATCTCCAGTCATGTGCTTTGAACATCCGCTGTCCAGGTACCATACACTCTCACGAGATCTTGTGTGAGAGTATTCCTGCAAAATTCTCAAATGTTAGACCTGGGAACCCAAACTAGTTTGGGTTCACCTTTATGAAATTTATAATCAGATGCATGTATGATATGTCTAGGTTTATGCATCTTAGTTCTCCACACCAAATTAGGTTTCATCTTTAAAGTGCAGGTGTGAGATATATGTCCCAAAAATCCACAATTGTTACATTTAACATTAGGAAAAATATTCCTATGTTTTCTTTCATATGATTGTCTTCTAAGGGATTTCATGAATTTAGGATAATATTTAGGATTTGTAAAATCTTCAAGTTTAGGGGGGTTCCTATTATCCTCGAGAGCTCTTATAGTGAGTTTGTAAAATGAATTCATATCCTCCAAGATTCGATTGGTATAATTGATTCTATATGTCTTGCTCTCAGATTCATCCTTAAATTTCTTAAATTCTTTTTCAAGTTCAGCATAGGATGATTTTAAATTCTCAAAATTTTTATTCAAGTCATCATATTCATCAAGTAGTTTCATGTGGTTGCTATCAATTAAAGCATGATCTTTTCTAAGGATTTCGTGTTCCTTACTAAGCTCTTCAAATTCTAAAACTACACTAACATGCTTCTTTTTCATTTTCCTATATGCGTCATGCATGTGTTCAGAAACTTCAAACAATTCATTATAGGTTAAATCACATACCTCTTCTTGATCTGAGTGTTCAGCTTTATCTACCATCAAGCAAAGGTTGGTGACTTCTTCTTCTTTTTCAGTCTCAGATGAGTCTGAAGCTGAGTCCGCCCAAAAAGCCTTTTGAAACTTCTTCTTGCCCTTCTTTACCATTGGTTTCTCCTCTACATTCTCCTTGCTAGGAGTGGCTTTGAGTTTTGGACAATCAGTCTTTATATGACCTGATTTCTTGCATTCATAACAAATCACTTCATTAGAAGTCTTGCCATTTTTGTTATACTTACCTCTATTTCATTGCTGGCGTCTCTTCTGCTTTCTCTTTAAAAAGCTTCTGAATTGTCTAGTCATCAGTGCAATATCATCTTCATCTTCAGGTTGTGAGTGTTCACTTTCTGACTCTTCTATATTTAGTGCAATATTCTTGTCCTTTCTTGGTTCACCTGCATAAATCTTTCTTTGACTTACTCCTTGCTCGTAAGCAATGAATGAACCAAGAAGATTGTCAATGGAATAAATGTTCAGATCTTTAGACTCTGTAATTGCAGTAATTTTAGCATCGTATGTAGTAGGTAAACAACGAAGAATCTTATTGACCATTTTAGCATTAGTTAATTCCCTACCAAGTGCATGCAAAGAGGTGACAATTTGGGTGAATCTTGTGTACATGTCAGATATAGATTCATTAGGTTTCATGCGAAATAATTCATAGTCATGTAACAAGATATTGAGTCTTGATTGCTTAACCTCATTTGTCCCTTCATAAGTAATACAAAGTCTATCCCATATGTCTTTTCCGCTTTTACATGTAGAAACTCGCATGTAGTCTTCAGATTTTAAAGCACAAAGGAAACTATTTAAACATTTCGCATTTAATTGTGCTAAGTCACGTTCTTCTATAGTCCAATCTGCATAGGGTGTTTCTACCCTAATACCATCAACTAATCTAGTTGGTTTTGAGTAACCTTTCTGGACTAGCATCCACATGCGATAATCAAGTGACTGTAAGAAAGTAGACATGCATGTTTTCCAAAAATCAAAAGGAATATTGTCAAACAGTGGAGGTCTAGTGATAGAGTAACCCTCAGGTGTGTTTTGGTTTCCAAATGTAGCCATCTACGTTAATAAAAAAGTAGTTCAAACTTATGATTTTGAAACTATGCTCTGATACCACTTGTTGAGTCCAGTAATTAGGTTGTTAAGCCTAAATAAATGTCCCACGGCTACCAAGAGGGGGGTAAATTGGTAGTTTTAAAAATTTTAAACCCTCTTAATAATAAAGTTGAACCGAAATAAAATTTTCTTTTAAAATTTGTAGAAAAATGTTTTTCAACCACAGAGTTGTTAAAACTGAAATTTAAAGTGCGGAAACGTAAAAGCAATAAAGTAAATGACACCAGATTTATAGTGGTTCGGTCTATAACCAGACCTACATCCACTCCTCAGAGACACCCTCTGAGTATTGCACTAATACCACAAAGTGACTCTCCTTTAGCACCCACAGCAAGGCGGAGAAGCCTGTACAAAACACTCTTTCCACCACTACCCGGTGCGGCAGAGAACCGTCGTCCTTTTACACAATCCACAGTGCTGGCAGAGAACCGTCGTCCTTTTACACTCTCCTAGTATGGGCAGAGAACCCTACGGCTGTTCACACTCTCCAAGTGTAGGTAGAGAACCTTCGTCCTTTTACACTCTCCTAGTGTGGGCAGAGAACCCTTCGGCTGTTCACACTCTCCAAGTGTCGGCAGAGAACCGGATCTCCTTGACTGATCTTCTCACAAGAATCTAGAAGGAAGAAGGAAAAGAGTGAAGAAATCCAATTTCACAAGTAGAGACTCTTACCTTAGTAATCCAAGTGAAGCCTTCACGCTCCAATGGTAGGAATCCTCCTTTGAATGCTCTCTTCCACTCTCTCCTTGGCTATTCTCTCAAGAGGCACGAAGATCAAATGACAAAAAGATTGGGTGGCAGTCTAATTTGGACTATTTATACAAAAGACATGAAAAACCGTCCAAAAACTGCATATTTTCAATTCTGTACGCAGTGGATCGTCCTGTACGATTCTGGATCGTCCTGGACGATTTTACTTAAACGATCTGAAACGACCCAATTTGTATATGTGTACGAAATGACTTCATATAGCGGATCGTCCTGTACGAACTAGGTTCGTCCAGTACGAACGGTTATTACAAGGTCGGTTCTAGAAACTGCTGAAAACTGTTCTAAGTCGGTTAATCGTTTGGACGAAAATATGTTCGTCTGGACGAAAATTTTCCAGAGAGCCGATCGTCCTGGACGATTATTTATTTCGTCTGGACGAAAATTTTCCAGAGGACCAATCGCCGCGGACGATAATTTGTTTTCGTCTAGACGAAAATTTTCTAGAGAGATGATCGTCCGGTACGATATTTATTTTCGTCTGGACGAAAATTTTCTAGAGGACCAATCACCGTGGACGATAATTTGTTTTCGTCTGGACGAAAATTTTCCAGAGAGATGATCGTCCGGAACGATATTTATTTTTGTCTGGACAAAAAATTTCCAGAAAAACCCATCGTCCGGGACGATAATAAAATTCGTCCTGGACGAATAGAACTTAGAAAAAATTTTCCGAGCAAGTTCCTATTCGTTCCAAGTGCTCTTATAGGAGATAACTGACAGATCGTCCAGTACGATAAATATCGTCCTGTACGATCAGTATAGAATTTTAAAATCTCCTTATTTGTGTGTGTGATTACAATCACTCCCTTTCAAAATTAATTCAAAGAAAAGGCAAACTTCAAATAAACAAAATATCTCATGTTGAATTTGATTTGAAGTTTTCGTAGTCTGGAGTCTGATTTTCCTGAAATGTTAGTACACACAAGAGCAAGTGCAAATCTTCTGAAATTGTTAGGAGATAACTATACATTTGAACAATAATGTTTGGAATCATCAAAACTACATAAGTTGCACAAATATAAATCATTCAAATAAAAACTATTTAAACAATCTCTCCCTTTTTGATGATGGCAAAACAATTATTATTTGTAAGGTTTGAAGTTAAACAATTCTCCTATCTCCTAAACTCCCCCTGAATTGATGAGTACATTAAAATAAGGAGGCATTAAGAACAAAATTTTTATTTTTTAGATTTTCTAAAATTTTAACATAAACAACTACAAAGTAAACACAAACAACTACAAAGTAAAAAAAAACTTGCAAACAGAACAATCAAAACAGAAAAATCAAATAAGAAAATACAATAATTTCTCCCTTTTTTTGACAGCAACAAAAAGTGAAGAAGAAATAGACAAGAAATGTAAGTAATTATATGAAATTCATTTTTAAAATTTAATCTAAATTGTGATTGACATAGGGTATGCAATTTTAAACTAAAGATATTAGGTCAATCATAGAAATTCATAAAATTTAAGAAGTGATATAACATTGTAAGTAAGAAGAATTTATCAAAGACATGATTCAATTTAGACATTTGACTATAGAAAATCATTACAAGAGAGATGTATAAAAATTCTATATTTCAAAGTTCAATAGAATATAAATGAACATAAGATCAATTTTAATTAAGAGATTGAACGAATTTGGAAAGAAGAGAATTACCTCATGTGGCGCTTTGCGCATCTTTTTCAAAATTTTTGGGGCACATTTTTGTGCATTTTTTCTTGGTTGGGATTATTTTGTGCCTCTTTTTCACTTTGCAAATTTTTGCGAATTCCTTTTGATTTTTGTACATTTGTACAATGTTCAAGAGTAATTGGACCAATTCTTTCCAAAATCTATAATATAAAATTTCAAATATTTCTAGGTACATAAATATCTCTTGAGAATAGAAATACAAAATAAGAAAACATCTAAATTATAATAGTAATATTAACTTTTATGTAGTCTAAATGAATAGACATGAATTTAAAAGTTCTAATTACAACAAGTTATATACAACTTATAAATTAAAAAAGTCTAGATTTTCTAATATAGATAATCTCAAATTACAATCGAATTTAAGCACTATGTAGATTAAATAATACTAATAAAATTTATAAATATTAACCACATTTCAAAACAAATCTAATAAAAACAAACTTTCATTGATATTAAAGAAACACATAAAAAAAATACATTGAACTTAAAAACATAAAAACAAACACTTAACAATAAAACAGACAAGATAAAAAAAAAAAAAATACAACAGACACACATAAAAATATTTCTACTGTTCTGGAGGAGGAGGAGGAGGTATGCCGCCAAAGAGGTTGAAGTAGGAGGCCATCAACATTACATTGGTATTAAGTTCATGAACTTCATCTTTAATATTACCAATGTCATGTTGCTGCTGCGTAAGTTGAGCATCAAATTGATCAAACCTTTGATGAAAGTGAGTCTCTAGTCTATCAAATCTCTCAATCAGATTCTGGTAATCTGATTGAGATGCAGAAGCTTGCACTCCTTCTTCTTCTTCCTCTTCTAAAGCACTGCCATGTGCTTTTTCTTTTTTTTTTTCCTCATTGAAGAGCAATCTGAATGATGCATCGATATAGTAAACTGGCTCTTCATATTCTTCATCAGGATGCACTATATTGTACTTCTTTTCCAAAATATAAGTAATTAGGTGTCCTAATGAAATGTTCTTCTTCCTCTTCTAATCAGCATGTCCTATTTCTGAAAGCCCATAGATATGGTCTATAATAAGTTGGACTTCGTCAATAGGATGTTCTTGCATGATTAAAAAAGTTAGACAAGAAAGAAGAGGAGTAATGTTAATCATATCACAAGCTTTAGGAATAATTGAGGATCTAAGGATATGCTGGATGATTCGGGCATCTTGGGTCATACCGGAGACTCTAGCAATATGATTGTCAATAGCATTTTCTCTAATTACCCTATTGATTTGAAACCATTTGAAGGAGCTTTCTGACATTAGGTGTGGGCTCTATATCCCTCAGTTCTTAAGTTTAAAAATGCACCAAGGTCGTGCTTGCTGATCTCAACTTTTTGTTAAAAACAAAAGAACTAATTTTGGAGTGGTCAGAATTGAAACTCATGTTAGCTAGAAAGTAATGGTAGGTTTGCTTATTGTAGAAGTGGGCGAGAGAAAGAATGAACTGAAATTGGGTTGAGGCGAAGAGGTGCAATACCCGAAATTTCAACTCTGTTTGGATAAGAATGCGAGACGGAGTGATTTTTGCGGATGCAAAATGAGGAAAAGATTCCTCATTTGCCTTGAAAAAGAAAGTTGTCTGGGGCATTCCTATTTGGTTTCTTCACCAAAACCTTTTGTCTTTTGCTAGAGGAGGCCATTGTTGATTTGATGTAGGAAGGGATTGAAAAAGAAGTTTGGAAGTGTGATTGTTAAGTTTGAAAGCCTTCATATTTAAAGAAAAACGATACGTTCGTCCTGGACGAAAAATTATCGTTCGTCTGGATGATATAATTTCGTACAGACGATCCGATTCGTCCAAATATAACGGCTTTTCGTAATCAACACAACTTACGATGCGTCCCTTCGTACAGGCTTTTTGACTTGACCGATCGTACAGACGAAAAAATTTTGTACAGACGATAAAAAAGTGAATCGTTTTAATGACTCTTGAAAACCGTCCACTACAATGAACCGACACATGTTCGTCTGGACGAACGAAAATTTCGTACAGACGAAGTTCATATTTAAAACTGTCTTATCCACTCAACCGCTGCATTCAATCGTCCCGACGTTTGAGAAAAAAAATTCGTCCTGGACGATCACAGATCGTACAGACGATCTAATTAAAAACTGCTCTTAAAACGGTTTAAATTCGCGCAAACTGTTCCTTCACACATCGTCCCGTACGAAACCAATTTCATCCTAGATGATTTCCTCCAATTTTTTTTTTTTTAAATTTTGAATTTTTTAAAATAAGAAAATCAAACAAAACATTCAAAAACACAGAAAACATAAAAAAAACCAAAAATACAAAAACAATTCATTCAAAACACACAAAATTTCATAAAATAAAAAATAAAACAAAACACAACAAATATCAATGTTGCAAAGACATTTTGGTTAAGCATTCAAATCAATAACACCAAGCCTTGTTCTTAAAGTACTGAAGGTATCAAAGGCTAAAGGTTTTGTAAAAATGTCTGCAAGTTGATTTTCAGTTGAAACATGTATGAGTTCAATTTCTCCTTTGGATACATGATCCCTTATGAAATGATGCCTTATATCAATGTGTTTGGTTCTAGAATGTTGAATAGGATTTTTGGAAATGCAAATAGCACTAGTATTGTCACAATAAATTGGAATAGTGCCTATAGTTAATCCTAAATCAATCAACTGTTGTTTTAACCAAAGTACTTGTGCCACACAACTTCCTAATGCAATGTATTCTGCTTCTGCAGTAGATAGTGCCACTGAATTTTGTTTTCTACTAGACCATGAAACTAATGAATTTCCAATGAATTGACATGTTCCAGAAGTGCTTTTCCTATCCACTCTACAGCCTGCAAAGTCAGAATCTGAGTAACCAATAATTTCAAATGAAGAGCTAAACTTAGGATACCAAATTCCTAAGTTTTGAGTTCCTAGTAGATATCTTAAAATCCTTTTCACTGCTGTCAAATGTGATTCTTTTGGATCTGATTGAAATCTAGCACATAAGCAAACACTGAACATAATATCTGGTCGGCTAGCAGTCAAGTAAAGTAAAGATCCAATTATCCCTCTAAATTTCTTTTGATCAACAGATTTTCCCTTAAGGTCTTTATCCAACTGAACTGAAGAACTCATTGGTGTACTAACAGGTTTAGCATTGTCCATTTCATATTTTTTGAGGATGTCCTTAATATATTTGGTTTGACTAAGAAAAGTACCTTCCTCAAGTTGCTTAATGCTAAATCCTAGAAAGTAATTTAAATCTCCCATTAGACTCATTTCAAATTCACTACTCATTGTTTTAGAAAAATCATCACAAAGATGTTTATTTGAAGATCCAAAGATGATGTCATCCACATAAATTTGAACAATAAGTATATCCTTTCCAATTTTCCTCAAAAAAAGAAGTTGTATCCACACTTCCTTTTTCAAAAGATCTTTCAAGTAGGAAGGTGCTTAACCTCTCATACCAAGCCCTAGGTGCCTGTTTCAATCCATATAATGCCTTTTTTAATTTGAAAACATGATTTGGAAATTTAGAATTTTCAAAACCTGGAGGTTGTTCTAAAAAAACATCTTCCTCAATTACCCCATTTAAAAAGGCACTTTTGACATCCATTTGAAACAATTTAAAACCTTTAAAACAGGCAAAGGCTAGTAAAACCCTAATTGCTTCAAGTCTAGCTACAGGGGCAAAAGTTTCCTCAAAATCAATTCCTTCAATTTGATTATACCCCTTAGCTACTAATCTAGCCTTATTTCTAATGACTACTCCTGAGTCATTCATTTTATTTTTGAACACCCACTTGGTTCCAACAACACTTTGATCTTTTGGCCTTGTAGTTAGTTCCCAAACTTTATTTCTTACAAATTGATTTAACTCTTCTTGCATGGCCAATATCCAAAATTCATCTGAAAGTGCTTGATCAATGTTAGTGGGTTCAATAGTTGAAAATAAAGGCTGAATGATTGACTTCCTTGTTTAATCCACGCCTAGTTCTAACACCCTCACTTGGTTCACCTATAATCAATTCCTTTGGGTGGTTTTTAGAAAATCTCAAATCTCTAGGCAAAGGGTCTTCTCTTTCTAAATTTTCTTCCACATTTTCTTTCAAATTTAATCTATCAATCTTTTGGGAGTTTTCTTCAATTTCTTCTTCAACAACATTTGGCTCTTCCATGTTTCCATTTTCATCAAAAACAACATGTGTGGTTTCTTCAATGACTAAAGTTCTTTTGTTGAATACTCTATAAGATTTTCCAACACTTGAATATCCAACAAAAATTCCTTCATCTAATTTTGGATCAAATTTTCCTAAGGCAGATTTTCCATTATTATATATGAACACCTTGCAACCAAATACATGTAAATGAGACAAATTTAGTGTTCTACCTTTTAGCAACTCATAGGGTGTTTTATTCAAATTTGATCTCACATTCACCCTATTCAGAACATAGCATGCAGTGCTAACCGCCTCAGCCCAAAAATATCTAGGAAGCGAGTATTCTGCTAACATTGCTCGGGCGGCTTCTATTAATGTTCTGTTCTTTCTTTCAACTACTCCATTTTGTTGAGGAGTTCTAGGTGTAGAAAAATTGTGATCAATTCCCTTTTCTTTACAGAAATCTCCAAATCTTTCATTTTCAATTCTCCTCCATGATCACTTTGTATAGAAATTATTTTACATCCTAGTTTTCTTTGTATCCAAGTTAAAAAATTTCTGAATTCCTCAAATGATTCACTCTTATGAAAAAGAAATTTAACCCAGGTGAATCTTAAAAAATCATCTACTTTAACAAATCCATATACCTTTCCTCCTAGACTAACAGTGCTTACAAGTCCAAAAAGATCCATGTGTAGAATTTCTAAAGGTTTACTGGTCCTAAGATCTTTATTGGACTTAAAAGAGGACTTCACTTGTTTTCCTAATTGACATGCATCACATAGATGGTCCTTAGTAAAGTCTAGTTTAGGTATTCCTCTCACCAAATTCTTTTGGGTAATTCTTCTAAGATTTTTCATACTAGAATGACAAAGTCTCCTATGCCAAAGCCATGATTCATTAGAAACAGTTTTCAAACAAAAAGCAGTAGGAGATTGAATACAATTTAAATCTAGCATGTAGACATTGTTTACCCTTTTTCCATTTAAAACAATTTTTTCATTTAGGCTAATTATGCAGCTAGTAGGTAAAAATTTTACATTATAGCCCTTATCACATAGCTGACTTATGCTAAGCAAATTATGTTTTAAGCCTTCAACTAATAAAACATTGTCTATGAAAAAGTTTTTCAAATTTCCAATCATACCTGATCCAACCACTTTCTTTGTGGTATTATCTCCAAGTGTAACCTTGCCTCCACTCCTGGCTTCCAGCGTTATGAATTGAGCAGTATCTCCAGTCATATGCTTTGAACATCCGCTGTCCAGGTACCATATACTCTCACGAGGTCTTGTGTGAGAGTATTCATGCAAAATTCTCAAATGTTAGACCTGGGAACCCAAACTAGTTTGGGTTCACCTTTATGAAATTTATAATCAGATGCATGTATGATATGTCTAGGTTTATGCATCTTAGTTCTCCACACCAAATTAGGTTTCATCTTTAAAGTGCAGGTGTGAGATATATGTCCCAAAAATTCACAATTGTTACATTTAACATTAGGAAAAATATTCCTATGTTTTCTTTCATATGATTGTCTTCTAAGGGATTTCATGAATTTAGGATAATATTTAGGATTTGTAAAATCTTCAAGTTTAGGGGGTTCCTATTATCCTCGAGAGCTCTTATAGTGAGTTTGTAAAATGAATTCATATCCTCCAAGATTCGATTGGTATAATTGATTCTATATGTCTTGCTCTCAGATTCATCCTTAAATTTCTTAAATTCTTTTTCAAGTTCAGCATAGGATGATTTTAAATTCTCAAAATTTTTATTCAAGTCATCATATTCATCAAGTAGTTTCATGTGGTTGCTATCAATTAAAGCATGATCTTTCCTAAGGATTTCGTGTTCCTTATTAAGCTCTTCCAATTCTAAAACTACACTAGCATGCATCTTTTTCATTTTCCTATATGCATCATGCATGTGTTCAGAAACTTCAAACAATTCATTATAGGTTAAATCACATACCTCTTCTTGATCTGATTGTTCAGCTTTATCTGCCATCAAGCAAAGGTTGGTGACTTCTTCTTCTTTTTCAGTCTCAGATGAGTCTGAAGCTGAGTCCGCCCAAAAAGCCTTTTGAAACTTCTTCTTGCCCTTCTTTACCATTGGTTTCTCCTCTACCTTCTCCTTGCTAGGAGTGGCTTTGAGTTTTGGACAATCAGTTTTATATGACCTGGTTTCCTGCATTCATAACAAATCACTTCATTAGAAACCTTGCCATTTCTGTTATACTTACCTCTATTCCATTGCTGGCGTCTCTTCTGCTTCCTCTTTAAAAAGCTTCTGAATTGTCTAGTCATCAGTGCAATATCATCTTCATCCTCAGGTTGTGAGTGTTCACTTTCTGACTCTTCCACATTTAGTGCAATATTCTTGTCCTTTCTTGGTTCACCTGCATCAATCTTTCTTTGACTTACTCCTTGCTCGTAAGCAATGAGTGAACCAAGAAGATTGTCAATGGAATAAATGTTCAGATCTTTAGACTCTGTAATTGCAGTAATTTTAGCATCGTATGCAGTAGGTAAACAACGAAGAATCTTATTGACCATTTCAGCATTAGTTAATTCCCTACCAAGTGCATGCAAAGAGGTGACAATTTGAGTGAATCTTGTGTACATGTCAGATATAGATTCATTAGGTTTCATGCGAAATAATTCGTAGTCATGTAACAAGATATTGAGTCTTGATTGCTTAACCTCATTTGTCCCTTCATAAGTAATACAAAGTCTATCCCATATGTCTTTTCCGCTTTTACAAGTGGAAACTCGCATGTAGTCTTCAGATTTTAAAGCACAAAAGAAACTATTTAAACATTTCGCATTTAATTGTGCTAAGTCACGTTCTTCTATAGTCCAATCTGCATAGGGTGTTTCTACCCTAATTCCATCAACTAATCTAGTTGGTTTTGAGTAACCTTCTGGACTAGCATCCACATGCGATAATCAAGTGACTGTAAGAAAGTAGACATGCGTGTTTTCCAAAAATCAAAAGGAATATTGTCAAACAGTGGAGGTCTAGTGATAGAGTAACCCTCAGGTGTGTTTCGGTTTCCAAATGTAGCCATCTACGTTAATCAAAAAGTAGTTCAAACTTATGATTTTGAAACTATGCTCTGATACCACTTGTTGAGTCCAGTAATTAGGTTGTTAAGCCTAAGTAAATGTCCCACGGCTACCAAGAGGGGGGTGAATTGGTAGTTTTAAAAATTTTAAACCCTCTTAATGATAAAGTTGAACCGAAATAAAATTTTCTTTTAAAGTTTGTAGAAAAATGTTTTTCAACCACAGAGTTGTTAAAACTGAAATTTAAAGTGCGGAAACGTAAAAGCAATAAAGTAAATGACACCAGATTTATAGTGGTTCGGTCTATAACCAGACCTACATCCACTCCTCAGAGGCACCCTCTGAGTATTGCACTAATACCACAAAGTGACTCTCCTTTAGCACCCACAGCAAGGCGGAGAAGCCTGTACAAAACACTCTTTTCACCACTACCCGGTGCGGCAGAGAACCGTCGTCCTTTTACACAATCCACAGTGCTGGCAGAGAACCGTCGTCCTTTTACACTCTCCTAGTGTGGGCAGAGAACCCTACGGCTGTTCACACTCTCCAAGTGTAGGCAGAGAACCTTCGTCCTTTTACACTCTCCTAGTGTGGGCAGAGAACCCTTCGGCTGTTCACACTCTCCAAGTGTCGGCAGAGAACCGGATCTCCTTGACTGATCTTCTCACAAGAATCTAGAAGGAAGAAGGAAAAGAGTGAAGAAATCCAATTTCACAAGTAGAGACTCTTACCTTAGTAATCCAAGTGAAGCCTTCTCGCTCCAATGGTAGGAATCCTCCTTTGAATGCTCTCTTCCACTCTCTCCTTGGCTATTCTCTCAAGAGGCACGAAGATCAAATGACAAAAAGATTGGGTGGCAGTCTAATTTGGACTATTTATACAAAAGACATGAAAAACCGCCCAAAAACTGCATATTTTCAATTCTGTACGCAGTGGATCGTCCTGTACGATCCTGGATCGTCCTGGACGATTTTACTTAAACGATCTGAAACGACCCAATTTGTATATGTGTACGAAATGACTTCGTACAGCGGATCGTCCTGTACGAACTAGGTTCGTCCAGTACGAACGGTTATTACAAGGTCGGTTCTAGAAACTGCTGAAAACTGTTCTAAGTCGGTTAATCGTTTGGACGAAAATATGTTCGTCTGGACGAAAATTTTCCAGAGAGCCGATCGTCCTGGACGATTATTTATTTCGTCTGGACGAAAATTTTCCAGAGGACCAATCGCCGCGGACGATAATTTGTTTTCGTCTGGACGAAAATTTTCCAGAGAGATGATCGTCCGGTACGATATTTTTTTTCGTCTGGACGAAAATTTTCCAGAGGACCAATCGCCGCGGACGATAATTTGTTTTCGTCTGGACGAAAATTTTCCAGAGAGATGATCGTCCGGTACGATATTTATTTTCGTTTGGACGAAAATTTTCCAGAGAACCCATCGTCCGGGACGATAATAAAATTCGTCCTGGACGAATAGAACTTGGAAAAAATTTTCCGAGCAAGTTCCTATTCGTTCCAAGTGCTCTTATAGGAGATAACTGACAGATCGTCCAGTACGATAAATATCGTCCTGTACGATCAGTATAGAATTTTAAAATCTCCTTATTTGTGTGTGTGATTACAATCACGCCCTTTCAAAATTAATTCAAAGAAAAGGCAAACTTCAAATAAACAAAATATCTCATGTTGAATTTGATTTGAAGTTTTCGTAGTCTGGAGTCTGATTTTCCTGAAATGTTAGTACATACAAGAGCAAGTGCAAATCTTCTGAAATTGTTAGGAGATAACTATACATTTGAACAATAATGTTTGGAATCATCAAAACTACATAAGTTGCACAAATATAAATCATTCAAATAGCAACTATTCAAACAATCTCCCCCTTTTTGATGATGGCAAAATAATTATTATTTGTAAGGT
Organism: Dendrobium huoshanense; assembly: GCA_016618105.1. NCBI lineage: Eukaryota > Viridiplantae > Streptophyta > Magnoliopsida > Asparagales > Orchidaceae > Dendrobium > Dendrobium huoshanense. Next base: position 14,528,384 of record CM028347.1, on the reverse strand, counting down.
TTCAAGTTAAACAATTCTCCTATCTCCTAAACTCCCCCTGAATTGATGAGTACATTAAAATAAGGAGGCATTAAGAACAAAATTTTTGTTTTTTAGATTTTCTAAAATTTTAACATAAACAACTACAAAGAAAACACAAACAACTACAAAGTAAACACAAACAAATACAAAGTAAAAAAAAACTTGCAAACAGAACAATCAAAACAGAAAAATCAAAACAGAAAATACAATAATTTCTCCCCCTTTTTGACAGCAACAAAAAGTGAAAAAGAAATAGACAAGAAATGTAAGTAATTATATGAAATTCATTTTTAAAATTTAATCTAAATTGTGATTGACATAGGGTATGCAATTTTAAACTAAAGATATTAGGTCAATCATAGAAATTCATAAAATTTAAGAAGTGATATAACATTGTAAGTAAGAAGAATTTATCAAAGACATGATTCAATTTAGACATTTGACTATAGAAAATCATTACAAGAGAGATATATAAAAATTATATATTTCAAAGTTCAATAGAATATAAATGAACATAAGATCAATTTAAATTAAGAGATTGAACGAATTTGGAAAGAAGAGAATTGCCTCATGTGGTGCTTTGTGCATCTTTTTCAAAATTTTTGGGGCACATTTTTGTGCATTTTTTCTTGGTTGGGCTTATTTTGTGCCTCTTTTTCACTTTGCAAATTTTTGCGAATTCCTTTTGATTTTTGTACATTTGTACAATGTTCAAGAGTAATTGGACCAATTCTTTCCAAAATCTATAATCTAAAATTTCAAATATTTCTAGGTACATAAATATCTCTTGAGCATAGAAATACAAAATAAGAAAATATCTAAATTGTAATAGTAATATTAACTTTTATGTAGTCTAAATGAATAGACATGAATTTAAAAGTTTTAATTACAACAAGTTATATACAACTTATAAATTAAAAAATTCTAGATTTTCTAATATAGATAATCTCAAATTACAATCGAATTTAAGCACTATGTAGATTAAATAATACTAATAAAATTTATAAATATTAACCACATTTCAAAACAAATCTAATAAAAATAAACTTTCATTGATATTAAAGAAACGCATAAAAAAAATACATTGAACTTAAAAATATAAAAACAAACACTTAACAATAAAACAGACAAGATAAAAAAAAAAATACAACAGACACACATAAAAATATTTCTACTGTTCTGGAGGAGGAGGAGGAGGTATGCCGCCAAAGAGGTTGAAGTAGGAGGCCATCAACATTACATTGGTATTAATTTCATGAACTTCATCTTTAATATTACCAATGTCATGTTGCTACTGCGTAAGTTGAGCATCAAATTGATCAAACCTTTGATCAATGTGAGTCTCTAGTCTATCAAATCTCTCAATCAGATTCTGGTAATCTGATTGAGATGCAGAAGCTTGCACTCATTCTTCTTCTTCCTCTTCTAAAGCACTGCCATGTGTTTTTTCTTTTTTTTTTTCCTCCTTGAAGAGCAATCTGAATGATGCATCGTTATAGTAAACTGGCTCTTCATATTCTTCATCAGGATGCACTATATTGTACTTCTTTTCCAAAATATAAGTAATTAGGTGTCCTAATGAAATGTTCTTCTTCATCTTCTGATCAACATGTCCTATTTCTGAAAGCCCATAAATATGGTCTATGATAAGTTGGACTTCGTCAATAGGATGTCCTTGCATGATTAAAAAAGTTAGACAAGAAAGAAGAGGAGTAATGTTAATCATATCACCAGCTTTAGGAATAATTGAGGATCTAAGGATATGCTGGATGATTCGGGCATCTTGGGTCATACCGGAGACTCTAGCAACATGATTGTCAATAGCATTTTCTCTAATTACCCTATTGATTTGAAACCATTTGAAGGAGGTTTCTGACATTAGGTGTGGGCTCTATATCCCTCAGTTCTTAAGTTTAAAAATGCACCAAGGTCGTGTTTGGTGATCTCAACTTTTTGTTAAAAACAAAAGAACTAATTTTGGAGTGGTCAGAATTGAAACTCATGTTAGCTAGAAAGTAATGGTAGGTTTGCTTATTGTAGAAGTGGGCGAGAGAAAGAATGAACTGAAATTGGGTTGAGGCGAAGAGGTGCAATACCCAAAATTTCAACTCTGTTTGGATAAGAATGCGAGACGGAGTGATTTTTGCGGATGCAAAATGAGGAAAAGATTCCTCATTTGCCTTGGAAAGAAAGTTGTCTGGGGCATTCCTATTTGGTTTCTTCACCAAAACCTTTTGTCTTTTGCTAGAGGAGGTCATTGTTGATTTGATGTAGAAAGGGATTGAAAAAGAAGTTTGGAAGTGTGATTGTTAAGTTTGTAAGCCTTCATATTTAAAGAAAAACGATACGTTCGTCCTGGACGAAAAATTATCGTTCGTCTGGATGATATAATTTCGTACAGACGATCCGTTTCGTCCAAAATGTAACGGCTTTTCGTAATCAACACAACTTACGATGCGTCCCTTCGTACAGGCTTTTTGACTTGACCGATCGTACAGACGAAAAAATTTTGTACAGACGATCAAAAAGTGAATCGTTTTAATGACTCTTGAAAACCGTCCACTACAATGAACCGACACATGTTCGTCTGGACGAACGAAAATTTCGTACAGACGAAGTTCATATTTAAAACTGTCTTATCCACTCAACCGCTGCATTCAATCGTTCCGACGTTTGAGAAAAAAAAATTCGTCCTGGACGATCACAGATCGTACAGACGATCTAATTAAAAACTGCTCTTAAAACGGTTTAAATTCGCGCAAACTGTTCCTTCACACATCGTCCCGTACGAAACCAATTTCATCCTAGACGATTTCCTCCAAATTTTTTTTTTTAAATTTTGAATTTTTTAAAATAAGAAAATCAAACAAAACATTCAAAAACACAGAAAACATAAAAAAAACCAAAAATACAAAAACAATTCATTCAAAACACACAAAATTTCATAAAATAAAAAATAAAACAAAACACAACAAATATCAATGTTGCAAAGACATTTTGGTTAAGCATTCAAATCAATAACACCAAGCCTTGTTCTTAAAGTACTGAAGGTATCAAAGGCTAAAGGTTTTGTAAAAATGTCTGCAAGTTGATTTTCAGTTGAAACATGTATGAGTTCAATTTCTCCTTTGGATACATGATCCCTTATGAAATGATGCCTTATATCAATGTGTTTGGTTCTAGAATGTTGAATAGGATTTTTGGAAATGCAAATAGCACTAGTATTGTCACAATAAATTGGAATAGTGCCTATAGTTAATCCTAAATCAATCAACTGTTGTTTTAACCAAAGTACTTGTGCCACACAACTTCCTAATGCAATGTATTCAGCTTCTGCAGTAGATAGTGCCACTGAATTTTATTTTCTACTTGACCATGAAACTAATGAATTTCCAATGAATTGACATGTTCCAGAAGTGCTTTTCCTATCCACTCTACAGCCTGCAAAGTCAGAATCTTAGTAACCAATAATTTCAAATGAAGAGCTAAACTTAGGATACCAAATTCCTAAATTTTGAGTTCCTAGAAGATATCTTAAAATCCTTTTCACTACTGTCAAATGTGATTCTTTTGGATCTGATTGAAATCTAGCACATAAGCAAACACTGAACATAATATCTGGTTGGCTAGCAGTCAAGTAAAGTAAAGATCCAATTATCCCTCTAAATTTCTTTTGATCAACAGATTTTCCCTTAAGGTCTTTATCCAACTGAACTGAAGAACTCATTGGTGTACTAACAGGTTTAGCATTGTCCATTTCATATTTTTTGAGGGTGTCCTTAATATATTTGGTTTGACTAAGAAAAGTACCTTCCTCAAGTTGTTTAATGCTAAATCCTAGAAAGTAATTTAAATCTCCCATTAGACTCATTTCAAATTCACTACTCATTGTTTTAGAAAAATTATCACAAAGATATTTATTTGAAGATCCAAAGATGATGTCATCCACATAAATTTGAACAATAAGTATATCCTTTCCAATTTTCCTCAAAAAAAGAATTGTATCCACACTTCCTTTTTCAAAAGATCTTTTAAGTAGGAAGGTGCTTAACCTCTCATACCAAGCCCTAGGTGCCTGTTTCAATCCATATAATGCCTTTTTTAATTTGAAAACATGATTTGGAAATTTAGAATTTTCAAAACCTGGAGGTTGTTCTAAAAAAACATCTTCCTCAATTACCCCATTTAAAAAGGCACTTTTGACATCCATTTGAAACAATTTAAAACCTTTAAAACAGGCAAAGGCTAGTAAAACCCTAATTGCTTCAAGTCTAGCTACAGGGGCAAAAGTTTCCTCAAAATCAATTCCTTCAATTTGATTATACCCCTTAGCTACTAATCTAGCCTTATTTCTAATGACTACTCCTGAGTCATTCATTTTATTTTTGAACACCCACTTGGTTCCAACAACACTTTGATCTTTTGGCCTTGTAGTTAGTTCCCAAACTCTATTTCTTACAAATTGATTTAACCCTTCTTGCATGGCCAATATTCAAAATTCATCTGAAAGTGCTTGATCAATGTTAGTGGGTTCAATAGTTGAAATAAAGGCTGAATGATTGACTTCCTTGTTTAATCCACGCCTAGTTCTAACACCCTCACTTGGTTCACCTATAATCAATTCCTTTGGGTGGTTTTTAGAAAATCTCAAATCTCTAGGCAAAGGGTCTTCTCTTTCTAAATTTTCTTCCACATTTTCTTTCAAATTTAATCTATCAATCTTTTGGGAGTTTTCTTCAATTTCTTCTTCAACAACATTTGGCTCTTCCATGTTTCCATTTTCATCAAAAACAACATGTGTGGTTTCTTCAATGACTAAAGTTCTTTTGTTGAATACTCTATAAGATTTTCCAACACTTGAATATCCAACAAAAATTTCTTCATCTGATTTTGGATCAAATTTTCCTAAGGCATATTTTTTCATTATTATGTATGAACACCTTGCAACCAAATACATGCAAATGAGACAAATTTGGTGTTCTACCTTTTAGCAACTCATAGGGTGTTTTATTCAAATTTGATCTCACATTCACCCTATTCAGAACATAGCATGCAGTGCTAACCGCCTCAGCCCAAAAATATCTAGGAAGCGAGTATTCTGCTAACATTGCTCGGGCGGCTTCTATTAATGTTCTGTTCTTTCTTTCAACTACTCCATTTTGATGAGGAGTTCTAGGTGCAGAAAAATTATGATCAATCCCCTTTTCTTTACAGAAATCTTCAAATCTTTCATTTTCAAATTCTCCTCCATGATCACTTTGTATATAAATTATTTTACATCATAGTTTTCTTTGTATCCAAGTTAAAAAATTTCTGAATTTCTCAAATGATTCATTCTTATGAAAAAGAAATTTAACCCAGGTGAATCTTGAAAAATCATCTACTATAACAAATCCATATACCTTTCCTCCTAGACTAACAGTGCTTACAGGTCCAAAAAGATCCATGTGTAGAATTTCTAAAGGTTTACTGGTCCTAAGATCTTTATTGGACTTAAAAGAGGACTTCACTTGTTTTCCTAATTGACATGCATCACATAGATGGTCTCTTTAGTAAAGTCTAGTTTAGGTATTCCTCTCACCAAATTCTTTTGGGTAATTTTTCTAAGATTTTTCATACTAGAATGACAAAGTCTCCTATGCCAAAGCCATGATTCATCAGAAACAGTTTTCAAACAAAAAGCAGTAGGAGATTGAATACAATTTAAATCTAGCATGTAGACATTGTTTACCCTTTTTTCATTTAAAACAATTTTTTCATTTAGGCTAATTATGCAGCTAGTAGGTAAAAATTTTACATTATAGCCCTTATCACATAGCTTACTTATGCTAAGCAAATTATGTTTTAAGCCTTCAACTAATAAAACATTGTCTATGAAAAAGTTTTTCAAATTTCCAATTATACCTGATCCAACCACTTTCTTTGTGGTATTATCTCCAAGTGTAACCTTGCCTCCACTCCTGGCTTCCAGCGTTATGAATTGAGCAGTATCTCCAGTCATGTGCTTTGAACATCCGCTGTCCAGGTACCATATACTCTCACGAGGTCTTGTGTGAGAGTATTCCTGCAAAATTCTCAAATGTTAGACCTGGGAACCCAAACTAGTTTGGGTTCACCTTTATGAAATTTATAATCAGATGCATGTATGATATATCTAGGTTTATGCATCTTAGTTCTCCACACCAAATTATGTTTCATCTTTAAAGTTTAGGTGTGAGATATATGTCCCAAAAATCCACAATTGTTACATTTAACATTATGAAAAATATTCCTATGTTTTCTTTCATATGATTGTCTTCTAAGGGATTTCATGAATTTAGGATAATATTTAGGATTTGTAAAATCTTCAAGTTTAGGGGGGTTCCTATTATCCTCGAGAGCTCTTATAGTGAGTTTGTAAAATGAATTCATATCCTCCAAGATTCGATTGATATAATTGATTCTATATGTCTTGCTCTCAGATTCATCCTTAAATTTCTTAAATTCTTTTTCAAGTTCAGCATAGGATGATTTTAAATTCTCAAAATTTTTATTCAAGTCATCATATTCATCAAGTAGTTTCATGTGGTTGCTATCAATTAAAGCATGATCTTTCCTAAGGATTTCGTGTTCCTTACTAAGCTCTTCCAATTCTAAAACTACACTAACATGCATCTTTTTCATTTTCCTATATGCGTCATGCATGTGTTCAGAAACTTCAAACAATTCATTATAGGTTAAATCACATACCTCTTCTTGATTTGATTGTTCAGCTTTATCTGCCATCAAGCAAAGGTTGGTGACTTCTTCTTCTTTTTCAGTCTCAGATGAGTCTGAAGCTGAGTCCGCCCAAAAAGCCTTTTGAAACTTCTTCTTGCCCTTCTTTACCATTGGTTTCTCCTCTACCGTCTCCTTACTAGGAGTGGCTTTGAGTTTTGGACAATCAGTCTTTATATGACCTGGTTTCCTGCATTCATAACAAATCACTTAATTAGAAGCCTTGTCATTTCTGTTATACTTACCTCTATTTCATTGCTGGCGTCTCTTCTGCTTTCTCTTTAAAAAGCTTCTGAATTGTCTAGTCATCAGTGCAATATCATCTTCATCTTCAGGTTGTGAGTGTTCACTTTCTGACTCTTCCACATTTAGTGCAATATTCTTGTCCTTTCTTGGTTCACCTGCATCAATCTTTCTTTGACTTACTCCTTGCTCGTAAGCAATGAGTGAACCAAGAAGATTGTCAATGGAATAAATGTTCAGATCTTTAGACTCTGTAATTGCAGTAATTTTAGCATCGTATGCAGTAGGTAAATAACAAAGAATCTTATTGACCATTTCAGCATTAGTTAATTCCCTACCAAGTGCATGCAAAGAGGTGATAATTTGGGTGAATCTTGTGTACATGTCAGATATAGATTCATTAGGTTTCATGCGAAATAATTCGTAGTCATGTAACAAGATATTGAGTCTTGATTGCTTAACCTCATTTGTCCCTTCATAAGTAATACAAAGTCTATCACATATGTCTTTTCCGCTTTTACAAGTGGAAATTAGTATGTAGTCTTCAGATTTTAAAGCACAAAAGAAACTATTTAAACATTTCGCATTTAATTGTGCTAAGTCACGTTCTTCTATAGTCCAATCTGCATAAGGTGTTTCTACCATAATACCATCAACTAATCTAGTTGGTTTTGAGTAACCTTCCTGGACTAGCATCCACATGCGATTATCAAGTGACTGTAAGAAAGTAGACATGTGTGTTTTCCAAAAATCAAAAGGAATATTGTCAAACAGTGGAGGTCTAGTGATAGAGTAACCCTCAGGTGTGTTTCGGTTTCCAAATGTAGTCATCTACGTTAATCAAAAAGTAGTTCAAACTTATGATTTTGAAACTATGCTCTGATACCACTTGTTGAGTCCAGTAATTAGGTTGTTAAGCCTAAATAAATGTCCCACGGCTACCAAGAGGGGGGTGAATTGGTAGTTTTAAAAATTTTAAATTCTCTTAATGATAAAGTTGAACCGAAGTAAAATTTTCTTTTAAAGTTTGTAGAAAAATGTTTTTCAACCATAGAGTTGTTAAAACTGAAATTTAAAGTGCGGAAACGTAAAATCAATAAAGTAAATGACACCAGATTTATAGTGGTTCGGTCTATAACCAGACCTACATCCACTCCTCAGAGGCACCCTCTGAGTATTGCACTAATACCACAAAGTGACTCTCCTTTAGCACCCACAGCAAGGCGGAGAAGCCTGTACAAAACACTCTTTCCACCACTACCCGGTGCGGCAGAGAACCGTCGTCCTTTTACACAATCCACAGTGCTGGCAGAGAACCATCGTCCTTTTACACTCTCCTAGTGTGGGCAGAGAACCCTACGGCTGTTCACATTGGTCGTAGGTTATTACAAGGTCGGTTCTAGAAACTGCTGAAAATTGTTCTAAGTCGGTTAATCGTTTGGACGAAAATATGTTCGTCTGGACGAAAATTTTCCAGAGAGCCGATCGTCCTGGACGATTATTTATTTCGTCTGGACGAAAATTTTCCAGAAGACCAATCGCCGCGGACGATAATTTGTTTTCGTCTGGACGAAAATTTTTCAGAGAGATGATCGTCCGGTACGATATTTATTTTCGTCTGGACGAAAATTTTCCAGAGGACCAATCGCCGCGGACGATAATTTGTTTTCGTCTGGACAAAAATTTTCTAGAGAGATGATCGTCCGGTACGATATTTATTTTCGTCTGGACGAAAATTTTTCAGAGAACCCATCGTCCGGGACGATAATAAAATTCGTCCTGGACGATAATAAAATTCGTCCTGGACGAATAGAACTTAGAAAAAAATTTCCGAGCAAGTTCCTATTCGTTCCAAGTGCTCTTATAGGAGATAACTGACAGATCGTCCAGTACGATAAATATCGTCCTATACGATCAGTATAGAATTTTAAAATCTCCTTATTTGTGTGTGTGATTACAATCACTCCCTTTCAAAATTAATTCAAAGAAAAGGCAAGCTTCAAATAAACAAAATATTTCATGTTGAATTTGATTTGAAGTTTTCGTAGTCTGGAGTCTGATTTTCCTGAAATGGTAGTACACACAAGAGCAAGTGCAAATCTTCTGAAATTGTTAGGAGATAATTATACATTTGAACAATAATGTTTGGAATCATCAAAACTACATAAGTTGCACAAATATAAGTTATTCAAATAGCAACTATTCAAACAAAAATAACATGACTCGATGTCTTTTTATACTTGTACAAATATAATTCTCGAAATACAATCTCGAGATTTTCATAATAAATGTTCAACCACCAACTACTAAAAATTATTTCATATTCTAGAGAATTCTTTCATACAATTTCCTAGGTCCACAAAATACTTGGTAATAAATTTTGATTTATATTTTCAGCACTATCTTCCAGCTTTGTCCCTGTTTTTCCCTGCTCTATTGCTTTCACAGCAAGACAATTCTATTACTACCATCACTTCGTCAGATGTGAGTTTTTCTTAAGCAGGAAGAACTGATGCGGACTATCTTAAGCTCCAGGACATCTTACCACCAGCTCTCCTCCCCACTACCACTATTTACAGATTTATTATCTTTCCGTTATAATCGTACATTATATATCATTTTATTTGTTATGCATGATATGGTAATGAGCTAGGAGTTATACCATATAAAAAAGAATTTTCCGAATCGTAGTAGAATGAAAAGAAAGAGACATATCAATATACTACTATTTGGTTACTACTGTTTCTTTGCTTTATTATGATATTCTTCCCTTGCCTTGCTGCTGATACTGTTGCTACGCCAGATAAAAACTTTGACATAGATCACCAAGAGAATAAAACCCGATTCTCTTAAAAAAATCTACATGGCAAAATCACTTTGCCTAAGAGCTTCTCCCAACACAGAACAGAGATTGAAAAGAAAAAAGAAGAAGATGAAGAAGATATCTTTATAAGCAGAAAATAAATCTCAAAGTCTGTAACTTATAGGTTTGACTATTTTTATGGAAAAACAAAACTATAAAAGAAGCTCCTTAGCTAGCCTTTTATCATTCAGGAAAATTTTTGTTTCTTTCCAGTGCTAAAATAAATTTGATATGAATGGATTAAAATTTTTTTCCAACGTAGGCAATAACAAGAAAATTTTAACAAATCAAAATCATAATAGCAAACTATAAACAATAAAAGCAATCGAAATTAACTGATAGAGATTAGAAGCACAAGAACTATATTTTGCCACAACCAAAACCATAATAAACATAACTATTACATCACCATATATTACATATCCAAACCAACCATTCATCACTTCAACTTATTCATACCACACATTATTCACATATTAAAGTGATATCAGCTTTTTATTCTTCACATACCAAACACACATGCATCATATTACCTAATTAACAGCTGCATTTCAAAAGGTTCAGCATTCAAACAAGTTCAAACACCCCCGGCTTTACAGCCTCTGTTGCCTTCATTGCTTCGGCAAGTCCTTCTGCACCATGAACAAATCGTGTCACTTCTTCTGCAAGCCTCCTCTGGGCAGACTTCAGAACATAGCCAGGCTTCTTCATAGTTTCCTCCAACTCCTGAATCTCCTTCAAGTCCAAGAAGGTTAAAAGCTTCAGAAGCCTCACAACATCCTCATTCGGCACGGAGAGAAAGTATTGATAAAATTTATAAGGTGACATCATGGCCGACGACAACCATATTGCGCCACCTTCAGATTTCCCAAACTTTGACCCGTCATTGTTTAGTAAAAGAGGGAAAGTCAATCCATAGGCGCCTTCCACCTGCAAAATCTTTCTTATGAGCTCAGTTCCAGCAGTAATATTTCCCCACTGATCGCTCCCACCTATCTGAACATTTACACCCATATTTTTAAACATGTGCAGAAAATCATAACCTTGAAGTAACTGATAGGTGAACTCAGTAAAACTAATCCCCTCCTCAGACATGAGCCGCTTCTTCACACTGTCCTTGGCCATCATAGTTCCAACCATAGCGAATCTACCCACTTCTCCAAGAAAATCCAGCAACGTTATGTCTTTCCACCAGTTAAAATTATCCTCCACCGCCAAACAGTTACAGTACTCGTTGGTTTCTGGGTTCAAATATTCATCTTTTATACAACCCATCTCTAAATCCACCTGCACGCTAGCTCTGTGAAGAATTTTGTAGACCAGAGCCCTAATTCCCGCTCTATTTTTCTCTATGGTCTCCACGTTCAATTCTGGCCTCTCTAGACTTTTTCCGGATGGGTCACCGACCCGGCCAGTGGCTCCACCGATAACGGCAATGGTCTTATGGCCACATCGCCGGAACCATGAAAGAACCACCATTCCGATTAGATTTCCTAACTGCAAGCTTTCTGCCGTCGGGTCGAAGCCGCAATAAACCTTGAGCGGGATACTGTTGGGATTAGAGCACACTGAGCGCAGATCGTCGCTTGTCATGGAGTCCACAAGGCCGCGCTCACTTAGGATGTCGACGACGTTGGTGATGGCCAGTTTTGGTTGAGCTTCAATGGTGGTTTGGGGGGTTGATGAGGGCAACGAGAAACTGCAGAGGCGAGGAAAACGTGGATTGAGGCGATGCTTATTTGGGTTGAGGAAGTGAGGGGAGGTTGAAGGCCGAAGAAGTGTAGTCATCGCTGCTGATGCTGCTGCCATGGCTAGCTTTGGGTTCTTCGCTTAGGGTACCAGTTGTTATTTGGCGATGGAGAAAATGAAAGGAAGGAGAATCCATACATATAGGCATACAACAAAAGCTACGTTCATGCAAATTGACACCTGCAGGTCCTCAGCACACTCAATAAAACATTGGATTTCTTAAATTGAGACGTGGAATCCTGCATGAGCCAAAACTTTTAATCAATTGATGTTTTCATTGCCTGCCCAAAATATTTTCGATATTTATTCGAAATCTTAATAAAAAAATCGATTCAAAATTTGCTTAAATTTTATTATTATTAATATTTTTAAGTTTCACTCAAAATTTTGTTCGAATTTATGCTCCAATTTTATTCAAAATTTACTAGCAATTTATTGCTTAAATCCTTTTCAACAGCTAGCAAATTATATTCAAAATTTTGCTCTAATATTAGTTATAAATTTTGTTTAAAATCTCGTTCAATTTTTGTTCAAAATTTTAATAAATATTGCTTAATTACCTTAATTACTGTTCTTGTTTGGTTTAACTTTTGTTCGAAATTATTTTTAAAATATCTCATCAAATTTTGCTTAAAATTATAATAAAATCCGCCTTGTATGTTGTTCTCATTAAGTATTTATTTATGGCCTTTCATTTCCAAAATCTGTCATATGTTATCGCGAAATGTGTGCCAGCAGTGCCACTTAAATTAAATCCAAATAATTAATTAAAAAAATCCTAAAAAAATCCTTAAAAAATGAATTTGTACGCTACCATTCAGCTGCAAACTCATTTTCGAAATCCTAAATTAAAATCTATTCAAATTTCGCTTAAATTTTATTCATATTTTTATAATTTTACTCAAATTTTGTTCAAATGCTGTTTAATGTATTGGTCGAATTTATGCTCAAGTTTTACTATCAACTTATTTCTTAAATCCTTTTTATATTCTACGTACAATTTGTTCAAATATTAGTTTTAAATTTTGTTTATAATCTTGTTCAATTTTTTTACTCATTAAATATTGCTTACTTACTGTTCAATTTTGGTTACATTTTGTTCAAAATTTTTTTTTTTTTTTAATTTCTCTTAATATTATGATCAAATCTTGCTTTACTTTGTGGTGGGGGCACAATTGTCCCTTCTAGTACATTAAGATTCATTTGTAATCTGTTCCCTTTGAATTTTATATTTTACCTCAGTCGTTTTTTTTTAATGCAATTTGTCCCTTTTAAAATCGGAAGCTTTTTCGCCTCCAGCTATTTTCATCCGATTATGTTAAACTTTTCTAGCACTAACAAATAAATATGTGAAAAACGATCATGTGCAAAATAAGTTATTTTTGCACTTTATATACATTTTTATTTTTTTATATAAATTTACCGTTGCCCTCAGTGAAAACTTAGATTATGCAAATGAAGTTGAATCCATGCATATATGCAACGTTTATGACTTCATGTAAATTGATACACGAGCTGGACAAATGAAATTATGCAAATGAAGTTGATACACTATGCAAATGAAGTTGAATCCACCTGCACACTAGCTCTTTTAACTTCGTGTATCCGTATGATAAACGAGCTCAGCTTCGAGCTCAACCCGACTCGACTCGAAAGCTTATCAAGCTACTCAATATAATTATATATATTGTATTTATAACATTATTTTTTTATATAATAATACGCATCACATGCATTAGTGCTTCTCAAACGAGCTTGATCTCGAGCTTTTCAAACGAGCTCGAGCTTTCGAGTCTAGCTCGAGCTTGATATTTTCTAACCGAGTCGATCTCGAGCCCACTAATCGAGCTCGAACTCGAGCTCGAGCTCATTAAGGATTAAACGAGCCAGGTTTGGTAAGGCAAATACTCGACTCTATTCGACTCGTTTATACCCATAAGTAGAGCGAAGGGACGCATAAAATAAATTTGTTGTCCTAATCCACTAATTGCTACGCCTTCATATCTCTATATCCTCTATTAATTTCCTCATGTTTTTGTTTCAATAAAAAAAATTCTTAACATTGCAACATACCTCGTAATTTGTACAGCACTTCCCTTCACCTGTAAACTCTTTTTCTTAAGATCCTTTCACTTAGAAACATACAACACACTACACATAAATTTAATCACACAACAACGCACACACACGAATTCTGATAAAAAATCTAACCTACACACAGCTTTAACCTAAGACTCGCGCCTCTTAAGCACGAGGCCCTTTCACCCCAAAAATATCCCGAGTTAATAGGGTACCACACCTCTTAGGATAGCCTATATAGTATTTACTATTCTATGATAGTTTTCCTGGCTCATTCTAAGACTAAGTGTCATTACACGTCATAATATCCTTTTAAGACAATTTTAAAAAATATATCACCAGTCCTATTTGCATTACTTGCTTGCATTTCATTAAATTTGATTGATATCTTGATTTAAGCAACTTGAATTGTTTGATTTTTTATCTTATTTTGATTTGAATTAGCATAACCAACTTGATATGACTTAATTCCTTTTTTAAATTATTTGATCAATTTGACTTGATTTGATTTCTATATTTTCTTAATTTGGTTTGACTTGATTATTATCATATCTAGGGGTGTCAAAAACAGGTTGCGAGTCGGGTTCGGGTCAAACTCGATATTGACCCTCTACTGTTTGACCTGACCCTATTCTGGAAATAGATCAGAAATCTGAATATGGACCCACAATCTAACCCGAGCGCAAAGCAGGCGAGCGTGTGTGGGTTGCGAGTACACGAGGTCGAGGGTGGATGAGGCGAGGCCCGGGTGCGGGAGGTAGGATCGAGTCGCAAATGCAGGTGAGGCAGGCTGCTAGTGTGCTAGTGCGGGGGCTATCATCGCGTGGGCGCGTGCAGGTCGTGAGGCAGGTCACTAGTGTGGGACGTGGGGTCGAGCTTCGAGCACGAGCAAGGCAAACACGAGTGCGCCATGTATGGTGTGGGATGCCAGACGCAGAATTGAGCCTATTAATGCGAGGATTCAAGTCATCCGAGTAAACTTCGGGTTTTCAGGTCAACCTGAATCTTACCCAATTTTAAAAAATGGTTAAGAAATTCGAACCCAGACCCAACTTGTTTACCAAACGGTTTGAACCGAACCCGGAACTTTTCAAGTTGGGTATGGGTCCGAGTTTCGGGATTGTCAAATACTGTCACCCCTAACCATATATTGATTTCATGTTGGCTTAATCATCTTGATATTGACTTAATTTTTTTTTTTTTACTTTGATTTGACTTGATTTTAACATGGCCGATTTGATTTATTTTATTTTAAATTTAATTTAACTTTATCTTAACTTAGGCTTCGTTTGAGTCAGCTTTCTTGCTGCTTTTTACCGTAGCTTTTTAACATACAAATTATTTGAACGTGAAATTGTTGTACTAAAAAACTGCTTAAAAAAGCAGTAAGAAAGTTGTGCCAAATGAATTCTTAGTCTCTTTAATTTATTTTGATCCTTATCTTGACTTGATTTTTATTATAGCTTTGACTCAATAATGACTTGGTTCATATTATGTTTAATTAATCTTAGTAGCTCTTCTATTGAGACTATCTATTTGATTTAGATTTAATTTCAATGACCAAGTATCTCAATCTTTTCTCCAATCATACCCTTTGATTTAGACTAGCTCTTTGTCTTAGTAATTAATTTTGTATTAGGTAAGTTATGAGGTTTGGTCATGCTCTTTGGCTATACATTATTTTAAATTGAGCTTTGTTAATAATTTATCCATGTTTTTATGTTAAGGCTTGTTCTTAAATATGGTGATGCTTTTTTTAGTCTTATTTTTTAGCATGATTACTCTCCTGATTATGTTAATCCCTCTCTTAGTCACACTCTTTTGACCAACAACCTCTAAATTGATCATGCCCTATTAACCTAAATTTGACCACACACTCTTCACAAGATTTTGTTTTGTTTTCTTTTTTTCATTTAGTAGTACTCATTAGGCTAAGTCACTTCTAGATGAGATCAATTTTGTTTGATCTTATTACCCCATTTGACATAGTGGCCTTCATTTTTAGGAATTGTTTTTGGACTTAATCATATCATATTTAATTGATTCATATCATGACTTGATCATATACTCTTAAATGAGTCATTCTATTCATATCTAGTGGTTGAGCACTTTTGATTTTGAAAATATACTTATTTTCAAAAAAATTATTTTCCTTTCAAGTGGATAATCTCTATTTGGACTTACCTTGCACTCTATATATTTAAAATTCTTCTAAGTGGTAGGAGCAATTCTATCTTTCAAATGTTTGTAACACATTGAAACACTTGAGTCGCGAGCCTAATAGTTCATGGCCTAAACTACCTCCCTTCAAATTATTGTATTTTATATATGTTTGAGATTAATCTACACTTGACTAAGTTGGTCAACCTATAGTTTTAAGAATTGGTCTATAATGGATGACATATGGCTAATTAAAATATTTTTTGTTAGCTCGGAGGCTATTTTTTATTGCTTAATTTATTTAGCTATTTTGTGTGCTATAATGAGATATTTTTCTTATAAGTGTCAGATATACAGCTAGTGATTTAGGTTATATTTAAATTCCATTATATAGTGGATCATGCATCAAAAGATTAAAATATCAGCTAAAGCATTATTGCCAAATAATCTCTATAATATGATGATTTTAATATATTTTTTATTGTAATATATATTGTGTTATGATGGCCCATTTAATATATTTTACTTTGTATTTATCCTTCTTAATTTAGAAATTTTTGTATGTGCAATAACAATATACAATTTTCCTAAATAAGTATAGATCTAGATTTAGAAGTGCCCAAAACTAGCTAGGATTAGAATGTCTCAATTTAGATAACTTAGTTCATGATTGCTGAAAGAATGCCTCACTATTTTGTCTGAGTCAACATCCTTCATAACTAAGTAGTTTCAAACCTGATAGACTATGAAGACATATGTTATTTACTTGATTTGACTTCACTTATATATAAAGCAAAAAATAAGAGAATATTTTGAAAGCAAGTGCATTATTTTAACTTTGTTCTATTAGAATCTTTAAAGTCCTGCTAGTAAGATTTTGATTTTCCAACAAATAAATACAGATATGACACATTCATAATCATCTAGATTGGATTGATCAAACAATCACAATAGTCTAAATCAGAATCATGAATTAGTCATCATTATTACTAACTACGATCCTTTCGACAATTGTTATCAAACTACGATCCTTTTAATCTTTGTCACTTACCTGAGAAGGGACCGTAGTCCGCAATTGAAATACTTAAAAAAAGAAATAAGTTAAATCATTAATTGTATTACACGACCATCTAATACGGCCGTTAAGGCAAGGCATTTTCATGATAGCATCCTATTGACCCCACATGATAATCAGGCCTATTTTGGGCTTTAACTTGTAGTTGGCCATCTAATGATCACATGACAGAGGAATTACAGAAGAAAAGAAATGATTTAACTCATTGTGTTATTCAGCCATCAAGGCAAGTAGTTTTGGGAGATCGTTAGGCATCGAACATGGGAGCCGAGGGAGAAATTTTTTCTCTCAAGCACTGTGCTGCCCCGCTCGTCCCGGCAAGTAGTTTTCACAATGGCATTCTAGCGACCCTAAAAAGCAACGGGACTATTTTGCACTAGAACTCGTAGCTCACTTATATATATATATATATATATATATAAGGGTCTTGTTTTGCTCTGGTGGAGTTTTGTTTCCTTTTCTTTGTGGATTTGGGCAAAGTTCCTTTCATTGTGTTCTGTGGGCTGTTGGCTATTACTAATTCTGGTGGTATTAGTTGTTCTATTATTTTGTTGGTGAATTGTGTGTGATGGAATTTGCTTTTTATTGATTTTGGTCGGTTCTACTGAATCTGGAGCAGGGGAGTCCTGTCTTTTTTGAGGTTGATTTTTTCGTTGAGTTTTATGATTCGTTGTTGAGTTGGAGGTGGGGCTAGAGCTATGACTCTGTTTCCTGTGGGTTGGTGGTTTGGAGGGTTTACTTGGGGTATCTAATGGTTTGTGTTGTTGGCTTGGCATGGGGCATTAATCTGTGGTTTTTTGTGGTGTGGAATTGCCAGGCTGCTGGCTCTTTTTGGAGTATGGAGGAGCTTTTTTTGCTGTATTCTTTGGGGGTGTGGATGTGGCTGGCTGTGGTTTTGGTGGGGATTGGGGGTGCCGGCTGGAATTTCTCTGTTCTTCTCTGGGTTGGTTCTTCCAAACTGTATATTTGCTCTCTAGTTTCTATTGCTGTCATCCATTGGGTTTGCTATTGGTACTGGTGGGTTCTTATTGCCTTTGAGGTTTTATATTGTATTATCCTTTGGTGGTTTTTTGTGGCTTTGTTGTTGCTTGTGCAAGTCTCCGAAGTTGGAGGAAGGGAGCTCTGGATTTTTACTGGGAAGCTGCTCGTGATTGTTTTTTTTTTTCTGCTCTTCCCTCTTTTTGGGTGCTCGTTCTTAAGCACCGTTGAATGTCCCTAGGGTATTATGTATTTTTTGGTAGTAAGGACCTTGTGCTCGTAGGTTTTTTTAGCTTTTATTTTGTAGCTCTTTTGAGCAGTAGTGGGCGCGAGGTCCTTTTAAGGTATATATAAGAAATAAATTAAACAACTATATTGTAAGGTCATTAAGGTAAGTTGTTTTCATGATGTCATTATAATGACCCACAAGGCAACTAAGCCTATTTTACTCTTTAAATCATAATGCACTGTTCTGAAACAAACTAAAAAATCATAGTGAATACGTAACTAGGGGTGTCAATTTTGGGTCACGGGTCGGGTTCGGGTCGAACCCGAATTGACTCGGGTGCAAACAGGTCGACCCTAACCCGACCCGGGTAAATAAACCTAACAATTCTGCGTCCGTGAAGCTTACGCTTCACACCGCCTCGAGGCTTACGCCTCACCTCATAGACGAAAAATACCTCGAGGCTTATTTACGCAATTTTAAACCTTGTTCCTACCAACAAACGATGTTCACTAGCATCCTATCCTTGTCTTCCTAGTCACTTGATCTCCCTTTATATCAGGAGAGTGACAAAGTCAATAACCTACTGTTGCTCGACTTCTTATGTTCCACATTGATTGTTGATTGGTACTAGCCTATGATCGATGATTGACATATGCTAGCTATTGATATCCAACTCGTCTTCACGATTGCCTTGTTTCCTCTTCTATTAGAACAACGATCAAGATCATTGGCCATCGTTGCATGCCTTTCGACATTCCCCATTGATTGTCATTTGATACCTAACAATGACGAAATGTCCTATGTTCGTTAGAAGAATGACCAAGCCGATTGCTCACAATTGCCCGATTTTTTATTTTCTCTATCAATGGTTGCTCGATGCCTACTAACGACAGGCATATATCAGCTATTGCCTTCCAATGCATGCCTTCCATGTCTCCTAGTCTATGACCAAGTCAACCGCTTACCATTATCTGCTGATAACTTTGAGTCCACTTCTACCAAGACAGGAGTGCTTTGACCGTTTATGTTTATTATATTTTATAACAGTTAGGGAAGAGCATCCTTTGTAATCACTGGCGGATGTAGTGTGGGGGCCCTGAGGGCACGGCCCCCACTGACTTTGGTATGAACATCAAATTAATATTATTTATGATGTTTTAAATATAGGATAAATCAATTATTTTCTTACCTTTTTCATCCCTTTAGCAATCCTTCATGTATAAGGAAGCAGACAAACATTTGGGCTTGATTAATTTCAAGCTCGTTGAGCCTCTTCAATTCACAAAATATATTTATTTGAATAAAATCATGCGCAGTTTGCTTGTTCGTACTTACAGACCACGAATACTCACCCAACCCATCAGAAGCCTCAAGCTGGCATCATCCATCAAGTGGTTGAATATGCATTTGTTTATATATAAGAAAATTCATATGCTCCACACAATTGTAATACTTGACTCATGTTAGTGAAATTATTTCTACAAGACCATCCTGTGATTTTCTCTTTATTAAAATTTCCACCTACAAATTCTCATTCCCTATGTACCATTAACTCATATGTATGCATGAAATTTTCTTGCAACGTTAAGATGATACACCTTACTTCTGATGTTACGAGTATTTGAGCTCATAACAAACTTAAAAACAAGTTGGCTAATAAATCATAAGTTGTGCATGTCTAGTTGTGAAAGCAATAGTTCTTATAGGCATATTATTGGCATGTCATTTTAAACTTATTGCATGAAATGTCTCCAGTGGAACGTTTATCCTTTGAGGAGTTCTTCAACCACCCATTTCTTTCACAACAGAAGTCAGATGAATCAATGAGGTGAGCATTTGGCTGGATGCTTGAGACTATTTCAAGCTGATGAACATAATTTATTTATTTTTTAGAATCTAAATCTTTGTAATCATGAGCAGCCAGAGTTCATCTGTTGCATCAGCTGGTTTCAGCCATAGAAGGCCCTCGGGAGGAAGTTACCAAGACTGGTTGCCTTTCCCTTTAGATGATGAGTCTGGAATGCCTCATGGAAGCCCGTTGGCAACTGTGAATGGGAGCCCAGTTAGTCCCACTTATGGATTTAGTGTGGCCGTCCATCAAAATCAAAGTCCTACTAATTCCTCCAAATTGAGTGCTGTCTCCGAACCTAGCTCCATTAATAAAATGGAAACTTCTTATGGACATGATTCCAGCAGACACCCAACTGGAAATACGAAGGAGACGAGTTTGTATGCCATAGGTGCTAAACAGGGTACATTCTTTTCTTTTTCACATCCAATCTAATACTTTCTAGAATTCAACGGATGGTTCTAACTTTTTCTCTTACACATTCATAGATCCCAAAATTGTGGATTCACTAGACTTGCTTGATCAGGAATATGTTATTGTGTCTGGATCACTCTTAGAGATGTCATCTTCTTTATTAAGTCTCTCTGAGTCACGAAACTCAACCTGCAAATCTGAAAACTCGTTAGAGGCATCTAGAAATAGTGCATTAAGTGCACCGATGCCTATAGTTGAAACTATTAAATCCCGTCATTTGAAACTATTTAAATCCCCCCAAAATAGTAAAGCTTCGCATTCTGTTTCATCTGAGATTGAAAAAGAGTTCCTTCTTTCAGTCGAGCATGCAGAGGAACTTGCCAATGACGTGGGACAAGTAGACGGTTTAAAAGCCCCTTTTATACTACTTTGGAGTAAAGAAAATTCTGCTTTACATGCTCCTTATATTATCTGTTATTTACATGCAGAAGCTGCACATATGCTCGATGCTATTGAGCTAATATTCCAATCTGCGCTTGCATTTGGAAGGCGTGGTGCTGTGAGTGGAAATTCGTCCTATGCATACTATTTATATAGCTTCGTTTGGGACAACTTTCTTACTGCTTTGTAAAACAGTATTTTAGTATAAAATTATATTTTTTCACTAAAAAATTGCTCTAAAAAATAGTAAGAAAGCTGTCCAAACGAGTATTTTCTACTTTATGATTTACTAGTCATATTCCAATGAAGAATTTTCTTCAAAATGTAGGTTGATGAGGTGATGAAAAACATTGAGAGGGCTGAGGTTTGGTACTCTAAGGCAGTGATTTTACTACATTTCCTTGTGTTGGAAGCGCCATGCCTTAACCTGTACCCGCCGGTCTGTCTCACAATTTCCGATCGACAACACCTACGAATATACATAGACGTCCTCAACAACAGGAACAACGGATTCCGCTTACAGAGAATAACTCTTAGAACCTGAAAAGCTTTGTTCAGGGAAAAATTATTAGGTGCTGAGTGCGTACCGTCCGCACAAGTACTGGGTACCCAGTGGTATCAAGTGCGAGTACCGCTAGGTACTCAATACTTATGCGGACGGTTCTCCCCGTCCGCACTCCACACCTAATAATCTATCTTGTTCATGCCATACCAATGCTTCTTAGGCTGGAGAACACTATTCTTGTATTATATTTCATTATTTTCTTACCTGTACAGTTAATTCTTTTGCAGCTAATGAATTTGACAAAATAGGAAATTATAAAGTTTGATCGGTTCCATCCCAAAGTGATAAATCGAGTTTATTCTGTTTCACTTTTATTGAACGGAATTAATTATCAACGTGCAATTAACATTTGATTAATTAAAACATTTTGGGTTATGTAATTGTCGATATTTATATTTCAAGTGTTATTTTGAAAATTATGGAAACTGTAAATAATTATAATAAAATAATCATGAATATTTTTGGGCATTTGAGATCTTTCGAATGCGCAAAAGGTTTCGTTTGACACGGCTTTCTTGTTGCTTCTTAAAGTAATTTTTTAATAAAAAACTAAAAAAATGTGTACTAGAAAATTGTGTTAAGAATCAACAAAAAAGTCTTCTCAACTAAAACACGGGCATTTATTTGCACCTAAGATGAAAAAAAAAAAAATAATTCACCTTAAACTATTAAAAATACTGTAGAATTACATCTTCCTCCTGAACCGCAGGCAAGAATTGCATAACAAGCAAGCTTCTTGTCTTGAACGCTTAAATAATGGAGATGATTTATTGCATACTTCTTTAGAGCTTAAGAGCATCAATCAAGAACTTGCTGCCACTTCCTCTCTTTGGTTTTCTTGGGTTAAGCAAAGAGCAAAATCTAGTTGGCTTACTCAGGGAGAGGATGACTTAAAATTTCTTTATAACAGGATACGTCTGAGAAGAAGCTACAAAAAAACGGCTATTACTCTTGCTATGTCAAATTCTAATTCTTCCATGAAGGATGCTATCAAAGATTCCATCTCCTATTTTCAAAATCTTTTCAACACTGCTCGGAATCTGGATTTTGATATCAACCTATTTCCCACTGGTAACTCTATACCTCTTGAATATATTGATGATATGATTTCTCCTTTCACTGATAAGGAGATAAAATCTGCTGTTTTCTCGGGTGATTCTAACTCCACGCCAGGTCCTGATGGTTTTAACTTTGAATTCTTTAAGTCCACTTGGGTGGTATGTGGTCCTGCTGTTTGTTTGGCTGTTAAATACTTCTACAATAACCCTTATATTCCTCGTACAGCCAAAGCAACTGCAATTACATTAATTCCTAAATCTACTCATGCTGAGAATATTACTGATTTTCGTCCTATCGCTCTTTGCAATACTATTTACAAGATTATTGCCAAAGTTCTGGCCTCCAGGATGAAGCCTATTATGCATTTTATTATTAAGGAAAATCAAGCTGGTTTCATTCAAAATAGGATTTCAACTGATAATATTATTCTTGTTAATGAAATCCTTCAATATTATAGGAAATTCTCCAAATTCAAGCTTATGTGTGTGAAGCTAGATATTAAAAAAGCTTTTGATAATGTATCTAGAGAATTCCTCCTGGCTAGAATGTTACAAAAGGGTTTTCCTGCCATTTTTGTTGGTTGGATTGATGCCTGTATTATGGATGTATGGTTCTCATTAAGTATTGATGGGAGTCTTGAAGGTTTTTTTCCCTCTACCTCTGGACTGAGACAAGGTTGTCCTCTAAGTCCATACCTCTTTACTATTGTCATGGATGCATTATCTTGTCTTCTCGACTGCAATATAGCCTCTTACAGATTTGAAGCTCCACTGATTGGAGATTATAGGTTATCCCACCTCTTGTATGCTGATGATGTGATCATTTTTGGGAAGGCTGACACTTCTAACTCTGAAGTTCTTAATCATATTCTGCAAACTTTTTCGTATGGTTCAGGTCTCATGATGAATTTTGAAAAAAGCTATGTTATCTTGCCCACTGTATGTACTAATGCTGAGGATATTTGCTCTACTCTTAATATCAGTAACCCTTCCGATTCTATGATCTACCTGGGTGTGCCCATTTCGGCCTATAGTCCTAAGTTGGCCTGTTTTTCGAAATTACTGGAAGGTATTATATCGAAAGTATCCGGTTGGAAGGCAAAAGCTTTATCGTTTGCAGGGAGGTTGCAATTCCTTAGATACACTATCTGGAATATGATAGCCTATTGGATAAGGGGAGGCATTATACCCAAATCTATACTCAAACAAATTGATAGGGTATGTGCTAAATTTCTGTATTTTGGTGATACCAGTGGCAAGAAAATGCACTTAATATCATGGAAAAATACTTGTAAGCCTAAGAATATGGGAGGAATTGGCTTACCTTCCCTTCACTCTATTCAATTTGGATTTAATTGTGCTCTGATTACCCGGATCTATAATTTTAATAGTCCCCTTTCCAACTGGTTTTTTAAAACCTATGTTTCCCCCTGGAAACAACCTGGTACCAAAGCCTCTAAATTCTGGAAAATTTTATGTAAAGATGCCTATTATGCCAAAGAAAAATTCCATTTCAATATCTCGGTGCACTCTAAATGTGCCCTTTATTGGGATCATTGGTATAAGGATAAATGCTTAAACGAAATTGAAGAATTCAGGCCCATTATTTCTTTTTTTCTGGTGAATGAATGTATTCAGGTGATACTTAATGAGTTTGGCTGGGTTTTGCCTAATAATTTACCTGAGGCGGTTCACCAAGCTTTTGCTGATTTTCCTGTGCTGTTTGGGGATGTGGGCTCCGAAAATTCGGCCCCGGCCTCCGATGGCTTTTCTTTTTCGGCGAGGGAGTTTTAACGGAATAAGTTCCGGGGTAAATTTTGGAAGGCAGATGGGTTTGTAGATAAGACACTACCCAGAGATTTCGCCCTCATTTTGCGAGGACTTTATGATCTGAGTTCTGGTTTCCTATAGGCGCAAGCCCCTAATTACCCCTCCCGATCACGAGAGAGAACTTTCGATTAAGGCTAGTCGTCAATCAGATACATATATAGAATACGTGTTATCTGGCATATAGTAGCAGCATAGATTCAGATTTGGAAATTGGGTTTGGATTTGGGAATTTGGAAAGATTTGAAAAAGTTTGATATTTAAAATAGGAAATTTTCACCATCTAGCACTTAAAGCGGATGGTGGAGGAATGGATGATAGACCCGATCAAGATCCCATGGTTCCGTCGTCCCGGGCCATCGTGGTCTCTGGTCTACTTAGTCAGAGGAGGTAGTCGACCCAACCTGACAGAAGGATCCTTGTCGGCAGCCATGGGTTGCTTCGTCCAAGGGGACCTTGTAGACCGGGGTTGAATATTTGCCTAAGGGGACAAATTTGAATCCATCTTAGCTAACAGAGGGCTTTGTGCCCTATCGATCATATCCTATTGATTCATATCTCAAGGATTTGATGTCAATAAGGAGCGTAACGGCGATGGCCATAACCGATATTTCGTGGTGCCATTTGGCGGCAAAACCACTCGGTTCAGAGGGCCCCGTGTCATAACCGTTTACCTGCAGTGCCATTTGATGGCGAAACTGCCGGTTAGAGGACACGTACCACGTCCTTACTGGCAGGAGATTGTTTGAGAATGAATCCTAGTGATATTTTTGACTAGGCATTTCGCTCTTTGTGAGCTGAAGTAAATTTTAATTTGTCCACCCCGGCAAACTGTTGCGGAGGGTGGATGGGCTTTACTTTAAGTGTGTTGATGGATTTATTTCATTTTTAAATATTTTTGGGTTTTTAGGATTTGATGGAATTTTGGGATTTGTGGAGCTTTGGATTTTGATTGGACTTTTTGGGAGGCATTTGAGAATGCCTGAAATTAACCCCTCCGGTTGAGATCATCATTCAACACGGCCATCATCGGGGTGACCTCCAGGTCACTTGAAAAATATTTGGATTTTGTAGAAGTTTGAGGGCATTTTGAAATATTTTGTGGACCCCTCCGGTTGAAATAAGCAATCAACACGGCCATCATCGGGGTGTTTGGGGGTCCTTTCTTTTTATTTGATTGGACCTTTGTCAACTATATCGGGCTGTCGATAGAGGATCGGGTTTTGTAGGCTTTATGCCCTTTGATAGTGAATTCTCATTAATATAGGCCTTGAAGGCCTAATATGAATGTATTAAGACAAATATAACGGTCGCCACAACCGTATATTTGCTTGTTGGTTCGAACCCTGTCGACTTCTATTGAACCGTATAGAAGGATTGTGTTCGAACTTGAATTCACTTGTTAACCCGCGCAGCATCCCTAGACGTCACGTGTGTACCAATAACACACTCGCCGGGGCCCATGCGGGTTAAGATTATATACCCCATTAGTGTACCTATGTGTATACAAACTATTGTGCACGTGCGGGGGTATTCTTGGAATAGACGCCTTCTGTCTGCTTGTACGAATGTTGCAGATCCGGTGCGTGGCGTAGCAGCTTCTGAATAGAATTGTTCGCTGCTTCGTACAGGTAGACTGTCGTGCACTATTTGTTGATTTTTATAGGCGGGTCATAGTGCACTAACTAATCTCCTGCCTTTGTTCATAGATGCTTGTATTCGTTGTAGCTGTTTGGCTCAGGTAGTACATCAGTCATTGTTGCGAGTGGGCAGGTAGATGTATTCCTTCACGGACTGAAATTGACTTCAGGATACTGCATTTACTGAAGTCTTTCTGCATCTACCCAAAGTGGCATTTGACACATACATTTATCTTCGTAGAAAGTTTGTATGTGTTGCAGATCTTTTGGAGTTGAATTGTTGTTGATCATACGAACTTCCACATTCTACTCCATGACTTATGCGGAATCTTCTTCTATTGTATTGCTTGTAAGGTCGAATATGGTTGATTGTAGGAGTGTTGTGACATTCACCACCTTCATTTGAGTTGTACGTCTTGTATGAAATTCATTTGAATAAAATTACTTCAAGCAAATTACATTAAAGCCCACAAATACTTAGCATATGCTTGTGTATGCATTGTCACAATCATTCATACTCTTTATGGGTTATTCAAACAATTTGCATGACCCTTCACTATCATTTGTGAGTAAATGATGCTACATGTCACACAACCTTCATTATCTTTGAACATGACTTGTAGTCTGAAAGGGACTTCTTTTTGGATGATAATTTTACTAAGCACCTTGTGTCATTTGCTTGGCACCAATCATCTTCAATTCACTTTCAATCACTTAAGAGCACAATATAGATACATTGCTTCTATTCATGGCATGCCTCATTTTTGTTCAATCAATTGTCACTTGGGAATGAATTATACCCAATATTACAAATTGATTTTCGTACTCCAAAGTTCTCATATGGATGACTTTGTAACCAAGCCATACCTTCTTACAATTTTCTTTTTATGTGCTCACCAACATTTCCATTACAATTGAGATGATAATTATAAATTC
This sequence comes from Dendrobium huoshanense, assembly GCA_016618105.1. Taxonomy (NCBI): domain Eukaryota; kingdom Viridiplantae; phylum Streptophyta; class Magnoliopsida; order Asparagales; family Orchidaceae; genus Dendrobium; species Dendrobium huoshanense. Next base: position 14,501,501 of record CM028347.1, on the reverse strand, counting down.
TTTATTATCCAAAACTTCACCTTTAAGCATATGATCAATTCATGCTTGAATCTTTGATTTTATCAATCATAGTTCATGATTTTGATGACTTCTTTTTTTTTTTATTAAGCTTTAATCCAAATTGAATTTAAAGTTATAGATTATTGCTATTCCAATTTCAAAATCATTGTATAGCACTTTTTTGAATTAAGCTCAAGTCCAAATTGAGTTCAATCCAAGCTCATTATTTTTAGTTCAAAGCGTATAAAGTTCAAGCATGAGGCCAATTGAGCTCATGTCTACAACAATTAGTTCATTTAGTTTAAGTCCTTGCTCCTTGTGTACAATTCAGATCTTTGCTTAAGTTAGAATTATGCTTACTTAATATTCAATTTTGGTTCAAGTTTGAATTTATTTTATTTAGTTCAAGCCTTGCTTAATCATTTGATTAGTGTCCAAATACAAGTCATTGCAGTTCATGCTCAAGTCCACTGGTTCATGTTCATTTGAGTCCAAATCATGTCCGAGTATAGTGGCATATTCACCCGAAATTTCGGCAGCCTCCCGGCGTCTCCCCCGTTTAGGGGAAAAACTACGGAAAACTGGGCCTCCCGCCACGCTAGAGAAAAGCGTGTACGGTAGGTGCCCTCGTACGAGGACACCGCGGCCGTGTAAAATCTTTGTCCCCACCACGCCAGAGAAAGGCGTGTATGGGTCTTCGGCACCTGTTACAAAAGAGAAGCAGTTGTTTCCCCGCAAGCGGGTACTTATGACAGAAAAGAAGTTGTTTCCCCGCGAGCGGGTACTTATGAATATCCCAGTCTCGTCGTAGGCGTCGCACCGGGTTTCCATCCCACCACGCTAGAGAAAAGCGTGTATAGGCGGTTTTCCGGTGCGCCACGAATGACGAGAGTAGGATTTGGAACCGAAGGACTCTCGCCTACCTTGTCGTGGGTGTCGCGTCGGTTGCCCCTCCCACCACGCTAGAGAAAAGCGTGTATAGGCAGACCACCGACTCGACACGCATGCCGAGGTAGGGGAGAGAGAAACAGTTCAAAAATCGAGACAACTATATATATATATTTTTTTCTTCTTCTCTTTTTTTTTCTCTCTTTTTTTTTTCTTCTTTCTCTCTTTTCTTTTCTCTTTTTTTTTTTTTTTGTTTTTCTGCTTTCTTTTTTTTTTTTGAATCTTTCTCACTTTCTTTTTTTTTTTGCTTGCTTTATTTTTTTTTTCTTTTTTTTTTTCACTTTTTTTTTTGAAGGAAGGAAATAATTCATTTATATACAGAAATATACATATACAAAAAAAAAATAAAAAATTATACACAGAAATAAATATATATTCATATGAATATATATACATATAATAATAACTTAATAATATACAAAACGATGTATGTAATTATATATAACATAATGATATATATATATATATATATATATATATATATATATATATATATATATATATATATATATATATATATATATATATATATATATATATATATAACAGTAACATAGCAATATATATAATTATACATATATAACAGCAAATAGGAATTAGCACTAATCAACAATAATTAATAACACTAAGAGCTAATAATAATTAAAACAAATTGAGAGAATAAACTAAAACATTCAATGGGAACAAATAAGAGGAAGATTTAATGCTTGGCTATGATAGAAATAATGGCGATGGACCTTTGGAAAGAGGATTTATGGGTCATTTTGTTATTTCAGGCGAATAAAACCAAGTGTAATTGAGAGAAAGTATAATAATCTAATACATATAATAAAAGTAATTATTATTGATATGAATCTCTAATGGGTGAAGGATGAAGCACGTTATCCTCTAGTGGAGTGTAGGAAGGATGTATGAAGAAAAAAAAAAAAAAAAATTGTCTCAGATATTCCCTTTTCACTAAAAGACAAAAAGTAAGTTTTAAGCCATGTGAGCATGCACAGCTTCACGGGATACCATTCATGATTGAACGGGAGAACGACGGATTCATTACCTCAGGCTTTTAAAACCACCGGTCACGTTGAAGGAAGCTCCTGTGCAAGACAAACAAGAGATCGGGTGAGGGGTTAGAGGTTTTGAGTGCAGTTTTCAGTGAAGCCTGTGGGTGATGCTAGAGTAAAGGGGGGTTGTTGAAGACGGACAAACTCAAATCCGATGGACGGATCTAAAAAAAAGAATGACAGCACGGTGAAGCTGATTCTGTAAGTGCTGCTATCTGTGGACCTTGAGCTCTGCGATTAGATTTATGGGAGTAGGTGTAGGACTCTGTTGAATATTATGAGTGTGGTTGGTCCTGAATGAGCAAAGGAGCTGCTATCGTGGATCGTCGAATTCACTCGGTGGAGAGATGAATGAAAGGGAATAGTTGCAAGAAAAGAGAAGGTTGCGGCAATCTGGCTGGAGGCTCGGCGTGGAGGTATTCGCTAAAGCAAAGGTGGACGGCTGAAGAAGGATAGGTGTTATTGTGAGGTAGCCTGGACGTCGGAGAGGAAGATTGAGGGAGTGGTCGTGAGGAGATTTTTTTTTTTTTTGAACGGAGCCCTAAAGACTTCTTGTATATTTGGTTTCAACAACAGAGCTTTGCATTCAAAAGAGACAAGAGCCAGCTGCCATACGGGACAGATTGACTAGGGATTTTTGACTAAACAAGGTACCTCTTTCAGGCATTTAATTTCTTATATGATTTCTTTCTCTGTTTGACTCCTGAGCTTTGCTAGATTGTTTTAAATTAAATAACCATATTAGTGCAACGTCACCATGCATTAATTCAAAATGGCAAGTCCTTTAATCAGTCCGAAATTGCCTCGATCCACGTGTGATCTTCTCGTTTTGCGTGCATTTTTTGTCTCGTTTTACGTGCCAAATTCATCGAACATCGGAATTAGACAAATTTATAGTGGATTTAGGGTATTGCTGATGTCCCGGTCGCAACGGTGTAGTCCATTTTGAGATCGGGAGTCGTTTGGGTGACGACGAGGCTTAGTTCCCTCGTAATACATACCTTCACAACATCTTTGAATCATCTTTGAAATTTACGACGCTGCCTTAAACGATCCAATTTGATCAAATAAAATATAGACTCTTAATGTTGACGACGTTCCGGATGCAACGACACCATCCGTTTCGCGATCGGACATCATTTCGCCACCGACGAGGCTAATTTTTCTTCATAGCGCGCACCTTAGCCTCATATTTGAATCACCTTTGAAATTTACGACGCTACTTTAAATGATCCAATTTGATAAAATAAAATATAGACTCTTAATCCCGACAACGTTCCGGACGCAATGTCGCTTTCCGTTTGGCAATCAGACGTCATGTCGTCTCCGAATAGACAAAATTCCTTGACATGCGCGTTTTCGCATCATATTTGGATCGTCTTTAAAAAAATACAACACCACCTCAAATGATCCAATTTGATAAAATAAAATATAGACTCTTAATCCCGACGACGTTCCGGACGCAATGTCGCTTTCCGTTTGGCAATCAGACGTCATGTCGTCTCCGAATAGACAAAATTCCTTGACATGCGCGTTTTCGCATTATATTTGGATCGTCTTTAAAAAATACAACACCACCTCAAATGATCCAATTTGATCAAATAAAATGTAGATTCTTAATGTCGACGACGTTCTGGATATAATAACGCTGTCCGTTCGTCGATCGGACGTCGTTTGATCATCGTCGAGGCCTCGTTTCCCTCGTAGCGCATGCCTTCACATCATATTTGAGCCGCCTTTGAAATTTTTTTAACACTTCATATGATCCAAATTTATTAAATAAAATATATATTCTGAATGTCGGGGATGTTCCGGACGCAATGACATTATCCGTTTATCAATCGGACGTCATCTGGGCATCTTCGAGGCCTCATTTCTGTCGTAGTACAGACCTTTATATTATATTTGCATCGCCTAGAAATTCACCACCCTCTCGGATCATCCAAATTTATTAAATAAAATGTATATCCTGAATGTCAACGACGTTCCGGACACAATGGCGTTCTCCGTCCGTCGATCTGATGTCGTCTGAGCATTTTCGAGGGCTCATTTTCATCGTAGCGCAAGCCTTTATATCATTAATTTTTGAATTGCCTAGGAATTCACGACATCATCGATGATCGCTTTCACCAAGCGCTCTAATCTAAATATTTTCGTCTTCTTTCTAACGACCGTTGCAATTATTATTGCAGCTGAGCTCATTCGAATTGTCACCAAAATTCTACTACCAAAACTCACATAATCCAAAGGGACGAGCATCTTCTCCCATTTATTTTTATCCTGCTTCTCATCATCCTCCCAAATGTCATCCAGCATAAGTAAGAACTTTTGGACATGATCTCAACCCCAAAGACTTATTTTGAAGTGCCTTAAGCATCTCCAAAAGAGACCTTTCCTTCTTAAGAGATTCCAACATATCTGTAATGACTTTTCTTCACATCAAAGTCGTCGGCAACACACTCACATTTTAAGATCGAATTCCTTCGTCATTCCATCTTCACAAACATGTTGCAAGGGAGTTCTCTTTCTTATACCACCTGGTTCACTATAGATAGAAGAGAAAATTTTCTGTACAAATTAACTCCATTAATATAAGCTTAATTTTCTCCATTTGATCGCTTCATCAACTAGTGCATAGTAAAATCCAATGCAATACACATTTAAATTGAAATTTCTTTATCAAGTTTAAGATTTCTGGGTTTTATTGTAGGGGTCAACAAATGCCCCCCAACAAATGTGGTACGCGCCCAGAACGAATCACGTTTGTTGTATGTCAGTTGACGGACTTTAGTAGCTCCACTTTTTTTTAGCATTTCCTTCCCTTTTTTTTTTTTTTTTTTTGTCATCATTACTGCTTGCTCTTTTTTTTTTTTTTTTTTTTTTTTTTTGAAACATTTGTATTTTCTCCTTATGCAGGAGATGTTCCGTTGGCAGAGACCCGATGACCTGCCTCCAGGCGAGCCTAGCGAGGCTGCCATCTGGGATGTGATCGATAGGCAGGATTCTTATGGCAGTGTTGACGTTCAAGATAGACTAGAGCAGCATCAGGATATGCTACGGGGGCGAGATGTTTTCCACAGTTTCTTTGCCCGCTCCCCTTTACTTCCAGAGCTTTCTAGGGATTCTGTTGTTTTTGAGAACCCGGACAGCTGGGTCACTAGTCTCAGACTACAGTGCGGGGAGTACCACCCGCTGGAGAGTTCCATTGCACCACTGAGCTGGGGGACTTGCGACATTTTGGAGCCAGCAGCCGATGTAGCAGAACCTGTTGGACAGTCGAGACTCCTTGGTCATCGACAGTTACAGTCAGCACCCTTGGAGTGGCCGAGAGACTCTACAGTTGGGCAGGTACAGAGTCCAGTCAGGGGTTATGTTTGTTGGGCACGTTACATTCTTCAAGCGCACAGAGGTATACTGCAGACAGCGGGGATTTACGAGGCAGTTTACGCATCGTTGTTTGACTACGGGCGCCTTCCTTCCTCTTGGGTTCGATGTTTAGTGGAGTTTTGGGACTCAGGCAGAGGTACTTGCTGGATCGGAGCAGAGGAGCTCACGATCACTCTTTCAGACCTTCAGGCAGTATCTGCGCTACCCATTTTTGGTCACCATTTTGAGGAGTGCATCCCTCCGGATGAACAGTTGTTTCAGCGGGTTCTTTCAGTTGACGGTGACAGGAGAGGGAGGTTAGTACTGCCAGATGTTTACCCGATTGCTCTACAACACTACAGGCAAACGTACAGGGCTTCAGGTTTGTCACAGCGTGCCAGAGCTTCCATGCCTGTGGATGTTTGGGTCCGCAGTTTTCTTCAGGAGAGACACCTATCTACCGTTGGGGTTTCACTACACGACCCTTTTGGATTTGATTTGCAGTTTGGTACATCATTGTCAGAGGAGACCGCTGAGCCCACCTCTACTTCTGACCGTGCTTCCCCAGGGTTGCCAGGTGTTAGAGAGGACTTGCTTTTGGTTGGTTTTTTGGCCACTTTGCTTTGCACCTTTGTACTCCCGGTCAGGATAGGCTCTTTACGATGTAGTGTTCTCTTAGTGGCTAGCCAGTTAGCACAGGGGCAGAGGCTCTCACTTGCTCCAGCTGTACTGGCCAGAGTTTACAGAGTTCTACGCACCCTTTCTGAGGTGAGTTCCCTTGAGGTACGTGACCCAGTTTTGCCGTGGCAGTACTTGTACGCATGGGTCCACTTGCACGTTCAGGGTGCTTTTTCCTGCTTAGAGACTCCTGACTACTTTCTTCAGAGGGGATATCCTAGAGTTCTTCAGTTGTCTCTGGCGTCCTCTACCTTTGAGTCAGAGAGAATCCGTCTTTTCTTCTTTGGCCCACAGTTGGTTACAGACAGATTCGCTTTAGTACACCAGCCAGACATTATTACTTTGCCACCACACCAGAGGGGTACAATTATATTGGATGGGCTTGACCACAGAGGCAGACGCACACTACTGCTCCGTGGACAGAGTTTAGCAGTTACTGAGTACTTCCTCAGCATACGTCCTGGATGGTTGTGTTATAGAGCAGGTGCTACAGTGACATTGGAGGGCTATCAGCCCAACAGGGTAGCCAGACAGTTCGGGTACTCTCAGGCTACGGCTTTTGACGGTCGGCCAGTTGTTCCTGGAGTTACAGATGTTTTACACATGGAGAGCGTACCACAAGAGACCCGTTTCTTTACAGCAGCAGTGACCTGGCTGCACTTGCTCAGACTTGGTACTGGTTCTAGTTTTCTTCTAGCTCAGCCATCTGCCCAGACAGGAGTCAGTTACACCAGATTATCGTGGGTACGGCTGTCTTTTGGACCTGCTTTGGAGCACGGAGCTAGGAGGTACGAGCGTCGAGTACGTGAGCTTGGGTCATCGAGGGGACATAGGTCCCGCAGGGGTTTTTCAGATGCTACTTTTGAGAGAGGTAGTTTTTCACCCACCCCCTTTTGTTAGTTATTATTTTGATTGTATATTGATTACTTAATTTGCTCTTGATACAGGGACAGATACTGAGGCCCATACTACTCCTGGGGTCGTAGTTCCCTCTCCGACGAGAGCTCCAGATGTGGCACCCGAGCTACCTCGTGCTGAGACTGTCAGGCCTTCGCGCAGACGTGCTGGCTCACAGCGTACTTCCTCTTCTAGGACGTCTGTGGATGTTCACACTTTACTTGGGGACCCCGACGAGAGTTCACAGAGACCGAGGAGATCAGACTTTACTGGCTACAGTACGATAGATCCTCCAGACGACTTCTCTTTTCCGGTGTACCCTTACGGGTCTTTCTGTCCTGGGGAGTCCTCAGGGACCAGTGCAGGCTTCTTTCCTGAATTTTCTGAGGCACCGTCGTATACACCAGTGGCCTTAGACTTGGTAGCTGCAGAGTTTTCTTTCTTTCCTGAGTGCCCCCAGACTGACGCTGCGGGCTCTTCTTCTGTTCCTGCTGGCTACTCTGCTGACTCTGCGAGCCCCTCAACAGGTACGAGTTTGTCTTAAATTAATTCCTTTTGTCACATTATAATATTATCTATTACTATATTGATTGCTTGTAATTCTTTATGTAGTGCCTGAGGGGGCTGACTATACCTCAGAGATTCCTTGTTATGTCCCTCTACCCCCGGATTCAAGGAGTGTTGTTAGGTGTAACAACACCGTAGGGCTTTTGAGAGATCTGATTTACAGTATTGATCCAAAATCTCCGGAGTCTTGGATCGAGTTTGTTCCTTCTGCTGATCGACTCCTTGGGTTACTTGCCAGTTTTGGGGTGAGTCATACCGAGTTACTTTTCTGGGAGTCGATGTGCCGTGAGGCGGAGTCTTACATCTGGAGATTGAGGTCCCTTTCTGTCTTGCGGACCAGAGCTACACTTCCAGAGCTGGAGGGGAGAGTTACTATACGACGGAGGCTGGCTGATGACATACACGATAGGTTTGACAGTAGTGCTGTGGCCTTGAGGAGGCATCGTCAAAGCTCTTTCAGCATGACCCAGGAGTTTGACAGACTGACGACTCGCTTGCAAAACATTTGGAGAGATGCTAAACAAGTGATGTCACAGAGGCTTCACTTAAGGGAGGGGTGCAACCGGCGCGACCGCCTCACTAGGAGGGAGGAGCAGCGCCACCAGGCTTTGCACCAGGAGATGGTGGCAGCTGACTCTTCACTGACACGGGCTGTGGAGGAGCTTCAGACTGCTCAGTTAGAGTTCCAGACGTTGGCTGAGGTTACTGAAAAGATAGAGAGTTTACAGGCTCGCATCTCCTGACTTGTGCTTGTCTTTTGTTTTTCCTGAGAATTGTATCTTGTGGTGTCTGTACTCCTTTAGTGCTTCGAGTCTCAGTGTACTTGTACTTCATGATGATTATAATATATATGGAGGACTTTTCCTTTTCAATTTTTTTTTGGTACTTTGAGTTGAGTTTTAGGCTTGCGTTGTTGATATCACTGGGGGTTTTAAATATTTATTTTGAGATCTCGGCACGTGGTGCGATGTCGACCAAAATAAATATTTAAAATGCCCCCAGCCTTTGAGAATAATTGTGAGCAATATTGCTTCAGCCATTAGTTGAAATCAGAAGCCGTTAGATTTAGCTCAAATTCTAAAAAATTTAGCACATTATGTCCTATGCTTTGTGCGATGTACTCGATGAAAGGTTTGTAGGTTTTTGAATTTAGTTGATAGTACCAAATGTAGGTAGTGTCTTAATCCTTAACCACTCGATGAGACTTTTAATCTAAGTCACTTAATTCCATCAGATTAGAAGAGCAATAATTTAATAGCTCTTTGTCCTCTAGTTACTGAAACGGGGTCTCTCTACTGCGGCCTTTCTTATAGCGTATTGAGTAGACAGAACTGCCAGCGATCCGGCCATATTTGGGCATGTTGGATCCGGTCTTTTACACCCATTCAGGCTTCAGACTCGAGCTATTGGAAAATGTGCTCCCTGATACTGAATCTTCTGAAGTTGGTAGATTTGAAGTCAGCCTTTGTGGTTGAGGACTTAGAATCTACGGACATTTGGTAGGTGTTCGAGACTACTCTTATCCACTGGAATTCTGATTCTCCGGTCAATTAGGAGAGTCTTGTAGACTACAACTCCTAGAACTCGTTGAGTCAAATCAGCATTCGCTCTTCCTACAGTTCTTACTGATAGGTTGACGAAGTGGGGGTTCCGCTACTACGACCTTTCTTATGGCGTGTTGAGTAGACAAAACTGCCAGCGATCCGGCCATATTTGGACGTATTGGATCCGACCTTTACACCCATTCGAACCTTAAGCTTCGAGCTGTTGGAAGTCTTCAAGCTTTTCTGCCTCAATTTGTTGTAGCATATATTCACAAAAACCTCCTTTTTCGTTGTTTTTTTTTTTTTTTTGAAATTTTAGTACACTGAATGAGAGATATCCCAAAATTCAGGAAAAATAACCCACATATACACTGATAATAAAAGTTATCACATCCTGAATTAAAGGGATGTTCGTAGTCAATGATTCTAAATATTTATTCGGGGATCTCGGCACTCAGCGCGATGTCGACCCGAATTAATACACAAAAGTATCCCCCTTTTTTTTTTTTGCAAAATTGATATTTTAGAGTTTTAAATATTTATTCGGGGATCTCGACACGCAGCGCGATGTCGACCCGAATAAATATTTAAAATGCCCCCAGTTTTTATTTTATTTTATTTTTTTTTTTTTGCAAAATTAACATTCTGGAGTTTTAAATATTTATTTGGGGATCTCGGCACGCAGCGCGATGTCGACCCGAATAAATATTTAAAATGCCCCCAGTTTTTTTTTTTTGTTTTTTTTTTTTTTTTTTTTGAAATGCATTCTTGTGTCACAAGAGAATTTCAAAATATATATGTTATAAATCTACCAGTGGGCATTTGTCATATATACAACAGAATTTAAAACACATGTTGATTACTATGCATGATACTTCTTCAAGTATCGGCCGTTAATTGGAGGCATAGGCCTTTGACCCTCCAGGTCAATCAATTGATAAGCTCCTCCCAGGTACACCTTCTCAATGACAAATGGGCCCTCCCAGTTGGATACAAATTTTCCACCAATTTTTCGGTGTGGGATGATTGGTCTTCTCAGCACCAGGACCAACTCCCCTTCTTGAAATGCTCGATGTCGTACCATTCGATCAAATGATTTCGTCATCTTTGCCCGATAGATCTCTAAGCTCTGTTGAGCTTGTAGTCTGACTTCATCGATCGCATCGAGTTCTTCAGTTCTTAATCGAGCATTTTGTTCCTGAGTTAGATCGTACTGGATAGCTACATGAAGTGACGGTAACTCAATTTCTAGTGGCAATACAGCTTCAACCCCAAATACCAGTGAGTAGGGAGTGGCTTTAGTCGGCGTCTTGTAAGTAGTACGATACGCCCAGAGTGCCTCCACCATTTTAGTGTGCCACTCTCTTTTATTCTTAGTGAGAATCTTCTTTAACAGTTTTATCAGCGTCTTGTTAAAGGCCTCCGCCAAGCCATTGGCCCTAGGATTATATATTGATGAGTATCGCCAATCGATCTTGTGACGCTCGACAAATTTGTATATTTTAGTACTCTTGAATGCTGTGCCATTGTCTGATATCACACGGCGCGGTACACCAAATCTGTAGACAATGTTATGGGTAAAGAAGTTAATCACATGCTCGGACGTGACTTCTTTGAATGGAGCTGCTTCCGCCCATTTAGAAAAATAGTCTATGGCTGCTAGGATGAAACGATGTCCAGCCGATGATGGTGGATCTATTGGACCAATTATATCTGTGCCCCAGCATTCAAATGGCCAGGATGCTATTGTCGGGTGTAGTGGATTTGGTGGCTGATGAATAACATCACCGTGAATCTGACACTCATGGCACCTCTTGGCGTGATCAATGCAATTTGTCACCATTGTTGACCAATAATAACCCATCCTCTTGATTTTAGCGGCCATTTTAGGACCCGACTGATGTGCACCACAAAGTCCTTCGTGGACTTCTGTCACTACTTTATCAGCTTCCTTGATCCCTAGGCACCTTAGCCACATCTGATCAAAAGCCCGTCGATATAACGTGTCGTTGACAAATGCATATCGCAGTGCCCTTTTCCGAATTTGTGCGGCCATAGATTTTTCTGTCGGGAGCTTGTTTTCCTTGAAGTAGTCAATGAATGGCTGCCTCTAATCATTTTCGACTTCAATATCTAAACAATACCACCACGATTCTGAAGCTTGACTAGCTTTAGGCCTCTTGGCCGTATGATATCCTTCTGGATAATTTTCCATAATGATCTGATGGAGAGGTTGAGGGTTAACTGGGGTTTCATTCTGCTGACTCGAATCTGTAATTCCTTCCGCCATCGGAAATTGTAATAGAGCGGGCTCTAAGATCCGACGGTTGTAAACTCCGATGAATATAGGCTTCTCTTCATTGGTATTTGCCATCTCCTTGGCCAATTTGGCTAAACAATCTGCTTTGTCATTCTGCCCTCGAGAAACTCGAGCTAATTCAACATTTGGTAACTATTTTAGGAGCTCAAGGGTTCGTCGGTGGTAATGAGCCAACTCAAACTTGCAAATCTTATAGACCCCTAAGACTTGATTTATTACAAGTTAAGAATCGCCAAAAATTCGAAGATTTTGAATCCTGACATCGATTGCGATCTCCAGTCCCACAATCAAGGCTTCATACTCGGCTTCATTGTTGGTCCGGGGTTCAGTTAGACTGAATGAAAATCTCATTATACCTCCTTCTGGTGCGATGAAAACTAGGCCGACGCCAGCTTGGGCCCTAGCAAGATTTGGAGGTCTGGCAGGTTTTATTGATGATGCTCCGTCAAAATACATCTCCCAAAATACTACTTTCTCATTTTCCTCAACTTGCATGATTTGTTCATCTGGCAGATCATCATTAAGTGGGGAGTCTGCCGGGATAGGATGTGCAGCGAGAAAATCTGTCAAGGCTTGTCCTTTCACAGCCTTTTGTGGTAGGTACGTGATATCAAATTGCAATAATAATACTGCCCATCTAGCCAAGCGACCTGTCAACGCTGGTCTTGTCATTAAGAACTTCAGCGGATCGATCTTTGATATCAGTGTGATTTTGTGAGACAGCATGTAGTGGCGAAGTTTCTGAACTGCAAAAATCAACGCTAGGCAATGCTTCTCAATTGAAGAATAGCGGCTTTCTGCTCCGATCAATCTCCGACTGATGTAATAAAGTGCATTTTCTTTTCCTTCTTCATTATGCTGGGCCAGCAATGCTCCGAGAGATTCTTCTAAAGCGGCTGTATATAGTATAAGAGGCTTTCCTGGGATTGGCGCCGCGAGAATGGGCGGATTCAGCAGGTATCTTTTGATGCTGTCAAATGCTTCCTGACACTCTGCATCCCATTTGAAGCGGACATCTTTTTTCATCAGCTTAGAAAATGGTTGGCACCTACCCGACAGATTTGATATAAATCGTCGAATGAAAGCAAGTTGCCCTTGTAGTGAGCGAAGCTGTCGAAGGTTCCTTGGTGGTGGCATCTCTATAATCGCCTTGATTTTGTTTGAATCAATTTCAATTCCTCGATGACGGACCACATACCCCAGAAATTTACCAGAAGAAACACCAAAGGCGCATTTGAGAGGGTTCATCTTCAGATCAAACTTTCTGATTCTCTCAAATACGATCCTTAGGTCATTTAAGTGATCCTTACGATCAATACTTTTAACAACCAGGTCATCCACATAACACTCGACCTTCTGGTGTATTAACTCATCAAATATACGTGTCATTTCCCGTTGGTAAGTGGCACAAGCATTTTTTAGGCCAAAGGGCATGACCGTATAGCAGAATATACCGATTGGTATTCTAAATGCCGTATGCTTCTCATCTTCAGGTGCCATCTTGATCTGGTTGTAACCCGACGATCCATCCATAAATGAGAACATGTCAAAATTTCATGTACTGTCCACCAAAAGTTCAGACACAGGAAGCGGAAAGTCATCTTTTGGGCACGCCTTATTGAGGTCCCGAAAATCGATACAGATGCGAATCTGACCATTCTTCTTCTTTACCGGGATGATATTGGCAATCCAGTCAGCATATTTTTCTTCTCGAATGAAGCCCGCCTCTATGAGTTTCTTGGTTTCAGCAATCACCTGGTCTTCTATCTCCAATCTCATTCTTCTTGGAGCTTGTTTAACAGGTATCGCCTCATGCTTGATGGCCAACCTGTGAACTGCCACATCAGGGGATAAGCCTGGCATCTCAGCATATGTCCAGGCAAAGCAATCCCTGAATTCACAAAGTAGGTCTTTCATTTCTTCCACTTGGTCTTCTGGTAGTAGGGAGCTAATGAAGGTCGGGCGAGGGTCCTCCTCAGTCCCCAAATTTATCTCCTTTAACTCATCCATAGTGGCTGCTTGTCCACCGTCTTCAAGTTCTTCAGGTGCAGGCTCAGCTTCTACTGGTTGGTCATCATAATCGTTAGCTTCATAAATCTCTTCAGCACCATCATCATCAGATTCAATTTCCCTGCATGTAATGGCACGACATGTCTCCCCTTGGGAATGTCTTCTCACAACAAATCTGAGGCCTCTTCTAGCAAGAATATCCTTTCTTTGCAATGCATGGGGATTTTTTCGATACCAGAGTTTCAAGCAAATATGAAGTTGTTGCATAGGGGTGCAAATTCCAACTTGTTTTTGCAACATCCTCCGTATATTTTTTGTAATAAATCTGGGCATTCTTGTAGGCACTAACTCCCTACGTTCAGTGGGCCTATAGAACCAATCTCGATTTTCTTCATCTCCGCGCTCACCAAATTTGTAAAATAGGGTTCTCGATCCATCCTTATTTCTTCGAGGAGGCACATAAAATATTACAAGTTCCTCAACATTGTGTACCTCTCGAGGAGCGATTTCCTTGAAATGCTGTGAGGGAACACGCGTGATCACGCATTTATTATCTGAGATTGACAAATTATCTATCCTCTTTGAAAGCACATGTTGCACATTATTCATGTAGATAGATTCGTAGTCATAGTCATCATCTGAATATCTTGCCTTCTTTCTCCCCTTAACTGTTGATTGACATATTTCTTGAGGTTTAGCAGGGATGGCATCATCTTCATCTGTGTCACTCCCTAGATGAGGCACATATTTTCTTGACTTAGGAGTGATTGCTTCTTTGGGAAGAGTTGGCATTGTCTTCTTTTTTCCTACCTGCTTCTTCTCATCTTCTTGTTTGGGCCGCCTTGCAGCCTTCGGATTTGATGCCTTAGTCTCGAGAGAACTTGATGGCTTTGATTCTTTGGGGATGAAGTATCTAGCATCTTCATAAATTTTCACCTCATGAACTGCAAAGGGCTGAATATCACCAGATATTCTGAACTCCTCTCCATCTCTGATGTACTTCATACATTGATGTAGTGTTGATGGGACAATGCCATAATCATGCAACCACGGGCGACCCAAAAGCGCCTTAAATGAGGTGTCCGCATCAATCACATGGAATTTTGCCTCAGTATGGAGTTCCCCAAATACTAGGGGGAGCATGAATGATCCGAGGGTCTTTTGTCCCTTTTCATTGAAGCCGTGCACCATCAATTTGTCTTGCCCAAGGTGCTGCACATCGAGACAAAGTGATCTCAGAGCTTTCAAACTCATAAGATTGATAGAGGATCCGGGATCTATCAAAATTCGACTGATTATCATCCCATCACTTTCTGCAGTGACATATAAAGGCCGATTATGGTCTGCCGTTCCGAGCATCATATCATCCTCGGCAAAAGTAATGATTGGCTCATTCCGAGCTTGCAAGACTTCAGTCAAGTTACGCTCAGCAAAATAAGCCTCATATCTTTCGGGGTCCCTAAGAGCCTGAATTAGGGTCTCCCAAAGATCTTTGGACATCATTAGAGCGTCGTATATGCTAAGCTGTGCTGGGATTTTTCTCAAATGGGATAGAATATTGTAATCTACCCCTTTAGCTGGGGTTTCCTTTTTCTTGGAATCTTTGAGAATGATATCTTCATTAACGACAATCTCCTTCCCTTTGTCTTTATTAGGGATCCCTTTATTTGGTGGAGACGGTAGTGTTTTACCACTTCTCAATTGCACTTGGGCAATTTCTTCCTGTTCAGACTCATTTAACGGTACATTATCTTCAGAATCAATCATTGCCTCATTTGGAGATTCGTCTGTTGATTCAGAGCTGCTGCCCAAATTCACCTGTTCCATCTGCGAAGTGATATCAGGCTCTGATTCATCATCTTCTGGAAAATACAAATCCTCTTGTACAGTGTAATCCATTGGTGATATCATCATACAGGACTCAAAGGGTGCTTCCTTCTCCTTTTTGGCCCGAGTTACCAGTGTTGTTGATATAACTCGACAAGTTTCCATGGGAAGTGTATCTTCATCAGCTTCTTTTTCTTCTTCAATTTTGAGTTCTGTCATAAAATCAGCAAGCTTAATGGGGCGTCTGACAGTCTGATAGTATTCATTTAGACTATCGATAACCCTTTGGGTTGCTGTCTTTTTCTTCCTAGGCTTCTTCAGCTTGGTCTTCTTCTTCGAGGATTTCACCTTCCCAGACTTCGAAGTGCCAGCTTGGTTAAGGAGTTGCTTAGAATTGGATGCTCGAATTGCAGGTAGTGCTTTGAGATTTATCACTGGCTCTGTAGGAGACTTCCACTTCACACCCGAAACACCCTCAAGCTGCTTCAGCATCTTCACTGTTTTCTTGGAGACTACAGTCTCCCACCGTTCTTCTTGAATCAGCTTCTTTTCCTTTCTTTTTTCTTCAATCGGGGGTATGGAGGAAGTCGTAACTACCCGGGTTGATTCTTTTCTGGGATTAACTAACACATTATCTGACAATGTGAGCTCTCCCTTCCGGTATTTTCTTTCAACCCAATCCTTGAAGATATAACAATCTTCAATGGGATGGCCCAGCACTCGGTGATACGGGCAGTAGTTCGGGTCACTAGTTTCTTTCGACTCCTCTGGCCTCTTGCACTCTGGCAATTCTAGGCCTGCTTTTAATGCTTGTCGAAATAACTTTGCGACACTTTCTCTTTTGAATGGATATTCTTTATTCATTTTATCTTTGAGAGATGGGAACGTTCTATCACCGATTCCCATTGCTTGCCTCGGACGTTCCCCTCCGCTTTGAAATGTTCGTGGTCTATCATTTCCCCCGAGTATCAGCTTTGGTTGGGGGTTAGGGTTGTAGATTTGTTTTGGCTTTTCTTCATACTGCATTGGTTGCTTGCCTTTATCTACATTATAAACCACTTGTTTCCCCCTATTCGGCTTGAGAGAGGATGCAGAGTAAGTTTCACTCCTTCTAATCTCCAAAGTTTTGGGCTTCTTAGGCTTATCAGAGTTGCCCTCTGATCTTGACAAGTTTAGCTTTTCAAATTTAGCAACTCTATCCAACAGGTCTTGAAAAGTGGTGATTGTAGCCATACATAAGAATGGTTGCATCTTATCATCGATGTTTCCCATTAATAATTGCACGGCATGTTCTTCTTCCAGTTGCTGCTCACATTTCATGCTTAGGTTACGCCAGCGAGTTATATATTTTGATACTGACTCCTCTCTCTTCCGCTTATCTAAAGAGAGATCGGCAATCGTGATCTTCTCGGTCGCACTAGCGAATCTCTTCACAAACATGGCCTCTAATTCTGCAAAAGTCTTTACAGAGTCATTTGGCAACTCGGCATACCATTCAAATGCAGTTGCTGTCAAACTGTTAACGAATTGCCAGAAGAGTAGAGCATCATTTCCCCCCGTATTCCCGCAGGTGGCCTTGAACTGCGCCAAGTGTTGTCGGGGGTTGTTAGTGCCGTTGAAAGTGTGAAACTTTGGAACTGAATACCCCTTCGGATACGGCACTTGGTCATATTCAGCGGGATACGGACGACCCTTGCCAACCAATTTTTCTGCTTGATCAATGGCTATGATAGCCTTGATCCTCTATGTAATTATCCCTTCAAGCTGTGCAGCCGTTACAGGCTCAGAGGTGCTGGCAATATTTTGAGGTGTAGGCTGACGAGTTATATTCTGAGCCTCATGAACGTGCTCAGGAGTGCCTCGTACTCCCGAGACTTGAGGCATTTGATGATTCGGAGGATCAACTGGAGGATTAGGCATGGCGCCACCGGCATCAGCAGTTCTTTGCATCATCTGCATCATTGCTGCCATTTGGGCCATCATCTCAGTCATCTTTTCATTTAGTTGAGAGATCTCCTTATCTTTGGCCCTCATCCGTCGCCTCATCTGTCTTCTTATGTCAGCGAGTGTGGTGCCTTGATCCTCAAAGGGATTCTCCTCAATGTCTTCTATTTCTTGTTCTCTAGGGGAGCGATCACCTCCGCCAGCAACGGAACCAGTCTCTTGTTGGCGTACTTGCCTGGGTTGTGGCTTCCAATCTCCATCATCCTCATCATCATCGTGGTAGACATCCTCGATAGCACGTGTATGTCTTACCATATAGACAACTTCGAGGTTCATAATATCTTCCGTTTCTTCTTCCAGGTTTTCTTCCATAAATTCATTAATATTTTCATCAAGATTTTCTTCTATATTTTCTGCTCCCTCGACATATTCCTCCCCTTCTTTTATATCTTCTTCTCCTTCTCTCTCCTTCCAATACTCGGATCTCCGAACGGCGACGCCACTGGATCTCTGGTTCTTGATTAGGCAAGGAAATTTCTTCAATCAGTGGGCTATGATCGAAGTTAGTATCTTCTTTCGGAGGAGATGGAGGGCGACGGGATCCCCTGGAGGGTTCTCCAAGGTGTCGACCGTCAGGAGGGACGTCATCGTGGGTCTTCTTTTGGACCCATTTTTGACGTTGCTTGTACGATGGGGCGGATCTCCGGGAAGCCATACCGGATGTCACGCCCAGATTTATTTCTCTTCTTCTTTCTTCTTCTCTGTGAGATTTTGGTCTCCAGATTTCCTTTCCCTTCCACCGGAACCTTTCGGTAGTGGATCCCTGAATATGATGTTCAGGTGTCACACCCCAATATTCACCGCGCGGAGCTTGTCGTCGATATCTTCCTTGTTCAGCTATCGCAGCAGATGATAACCTTTCCCTTTGAGGAGTTCTTCTAGCCTCAATAACTAGCGGCCTCTGAAACTGCTTCTTCATTAGACCCCTCTCCTTAACTGTTTTCAGCACTCGATGTACTCGAGCTGATAGACGTTCAGGTTCTCTAGTCTTTTGAGGGGTCGGTGCTTGCGGTCGATGCTCCCAGAATGACTGTTTGAGCTCACCAGAAGAGCTATTTATTTTCACCCATTTGAGATTGGTAAACTTATTCTCAGTTGGTATATTGGCCTCAAGTTCTTGGGCTGGCAGGTTTGATGGGTGCACAGGCACTAGTTGTTGCTGAGCTCGGATCTCAGCATTCAGCTTTCTCCTCTGCCTCCTTGTTAGCTTTCCTCCAGATGAGGAAGCTTCAGCATTATTCTTCTCGGGTGCAGGTAACCCGTTTGACAGAGCAGTGGTGTTTGCAGCCACCACAGAAATCCTTCCTCCAGCCACAACTCTCTTGGTGACCGTGGCTTCTGACTGTGATAGTCGTTCAAACACAGAAATCCTTCTATGAGGATTTGTAGCAGAAGGTCGTTGTGCTGACAGATTCACACGACCGGTAGGAGCTTCAGTAGTATTAAGTCTTCTAGCAGACCTTTCAGCATTTAAGCCACTCGCAGGAATGGCAGAACTCCTTGCAGCGATTGCCGGGAAGTCAACACTACCAAATTTGATGGTAGCCCCAGCATTTCCAGTGTTGATCAGAGCATTCGCCAACTGAATGCTGGCTCCACCGCCTAGTTGAACAGTAAAAGGAGTGTTCTGTAGATCCATCTGCATAAATGAAAGGCAAGGGTTAGTAATCAGAATCTGATACATCACCCCACACTTTCAAAATGCAGAGACTTGCACAGAACAAAAGATAAAAGCAGATAACTATTAAAAAGCAATAAAAAATTAATATAAATTAAAAGCACTGCTGACTAAGCTATCTCGATGAATGTATGAATGATCATATAGAAAATAATTTTAAAATTTTGATTCGCTAAATGAGTATTTTAAAAGAATCAAAATTTTGAACACCAATTGATATGACTGCTACTATAGCGCTGATATGACTAGCCAGAGATGGAAAGAGAAACCAGTCCCCAGTGGAGTCGCCAGAAATCTGTGGGCTCCGAAAATTCGGCCCCGACCTCCGATCGCTTTTCTTTTTCGGCGAGGGAGTTTTAACAGAATAAGTTCCGGGGTAAATTTTGGAAGGCAGATGGGTTTGTAGATAAGACACTACCCAGAGATTTCGCCCTCATTTTGCGAGGACTTTATGATCTGAGTTCTGGTTTCCTATAGGCGCAAGCCCCTATAGTTAATTACCCCTCCCGATCACGAGAGAGAACTTTCGATTAAGGCTATGTGTCAATCAGATACATATATAGAATACGTGTTATCTGACATATAGTAGCAGCATAGATTCAGATTTGGAAATTGGGTTTGGATTTGGGAATTTGGAAAGATTTGAAAAAGTTTGATATTTAAAATAGGAAATTTTCACCATCTAGCACTTAAAGCGGATGGTGGAGGAATGGATGATAGACCCGATCAAGATCCCATGGTTCCGTCGTCCCGGGCCATCGTGGTCTCTGGTCTACTTAGTCAGAGGAGGTAGTCGACCCAACCTGACAGAAGGATCCTTGTCGGCAGCCATGGGTTGCTTCGTCCAAGGGGATCTTGTAGACCGGGGTTGAATATTTGCCTAAGGGGACAAATTTGAATCCATCTTAGCTAACAGAGGGCTTTGTGCCCTATCGATCATATCCTATTGATTCATATCTCAAGGATTTGATGTCAATAAGGAGCGTAACGGCGATGGCCATAACCGATATTTCGTGGTGCCATTTGGCGGCCTTCTGTCTGCTTGTACGAATGTTGCAGATCCGGTGGCGTGGCGTAGCAGCTTCTGAATAGAATTGTTCGCTGCTTCGTACAGGTAGACTGTCGTGCACTATTTGTTGATTTTTATAAGCGGGTCATAGTGCACTAACTAATCTCCTGCCTTTGTTCATAGATGCTTGTATTCGTTGTAGCTGTTTGGCTCAGGTAGTACATCAGTCATTGTTGCGAGTGGGCAGGTAGATGTATTCCTTCACGGACTGAAATTGACTTCAGGATACTGCATTTACTGAAGTCTTTCTGCATCTACCCAAAGTGGCATTTGACACATACATTTATCTTCGTAGAAAGTTTGTATGTGTTGCAGATCTTTTGGAGTTGAATTGTTGTTGATCATACGAACTTCCACATTCTACTCCATGACTTATGCGGAATCTTCTTCTATTGTATTGCTTGTAAGGTCGAATATGGTTGATTGTAGGAGTGTTGTGACATTCACCACCTTCATTTGAGTTGTACGTCTTGTATGAAATTCATTTGAATAAAATTACTTCAAGCAAATTACATTAAAGCCCACAAATACTTAGCATATGCTTGTGTATGCATTGTCACAATCATTCATACTCTTTATGGGTTATTCAAACAATTTGCATGACCCTTCACTATCATTTGTGAGTGAATGATGCTACATGTCACACAACCTTCATTATCTTTGAACATGACTTGTAGTCTGAAAGGGACTTCTTTTTGGATGATAATTTTACTAAGCACCTTGTGTCATTTGCTTGGCACCAATCATCTTCAATTCACTTTCAATCACTTAAGAGCACAATATAGATACATTGCTTCTATTCATGGCATGCCTCATTTTTGTTCAATCAGTTGTCACTTGGGAATGAATTATACCCAATATTACAAATTGATTTTCGTACTCCAAAGTTCTCATATGGATGGCTTTGTAACCAAGCCATACCTTCTTACAATTTTCTTTTTATGTGCTCACCAACATTTCCATTACAATTGAGATGATAATTATAAATTCTTTATTATCCAAAACTTCACCTTTAAGCATATGATCAATTCATGCTTGAATCTTTGATTTTATCAATCATAGTTCATGATTTTGATGACTTCTTTTTTTTTTTATTAAGCTTTAATCCAAATTGAATTTAAAGTTATAGATTATTGCTATTCCAATTTCAAAATCATTGTATAGCACTTTTTTGAATTAAGCTCAAGTCCAAATTGAGTTCAATCCAAGCTCATTATTTTTAGTTCAAAGCGTATAAAGTTCAAGCATGAGGCCAATTGAGCTCATGTCTACAACAATTAGTTCATTTAGTTTAAGTCCTTGCTCCTTGTGTTCAATTCAGATCTTTGCTTAAGTTAGAATTATGCTTACTTAATATTCAATTTTGGTTCAAGTTTGAATTTATTTTATTTAGTTCAAGCCTTGCTTAATCATTTGATTAGTGTCCAAATACAAGTCATTGCAGTTCATGCTCAAGTCCACTGGTTCATGTTCATTTGAGTCCAAATCATGTCCGAGTATAGTGGCATATTCACCCGAAATTTCGGCAGCCTCCCGGCGTCTCCCCCGTTTAGGGGAAAAACTACGGAAAACTGGGCCTCCCGCCACGCTAGAGAAAAGAGTGTACGGTAGGTGCCCTCGTACGAGGACACCGCGGCCGTGTAAAATCTTTGTCCCCACCACGCCAGAGAAAGGCGTGTATGGGTCTTCGGCACCTGTTACAAAAGAGAAGCAGTTGTTTCCCCGCAAGCGGGTACTTATGACAGAAAAGAAGTTGTTTCCCCGCGAGCGGGTACTTATGAATATCCCAGTCTCGTCGTAGGCGTCGCACCGGGTTTCCATCCCACCACGCTAGAGAAAAGCGTGTATAGGCGGTTTTCCGGTGCGCCACGAATGACGAGAGTAGGATTTGGAACCGAAGGACTCTCGCCTACCTTGTCGTGGGTGTCGCGTCGGTTGCCCCTCCCACCACGCTAGAGAAAAGCGTGTATAGGCAGACCACCGACTCGACACGCATGCCGAGGTAGGGGAGAGAGAAACAGTTCAAAAATCGAGACAACTATATATATATTTTTTTCTTCTTTTCTTTTTTTTTTTCTCTCTTTTTTTTTTCTTCTTTCTCTCTTTTCTTTTCTCTTTTTTTTTTTTTTGTTTTTCTGCTTTCTTTTTTTTTAATCTTTCTCACTTTCTTTTTTTTTGCTTGCTTTATTTTTTTTTCTTTTTTTTTTCACTTTTTTTTTTGAAGGAAGGAAATAATTCATTTATATACAGAAATATACATATACAAAAAAAAATAAAAAATTATACACAGAAATAAATATATATTCATATGAATATATATACATATAATAATAACTTAATAATATACAAAACGATGTATGTAATTATATATAACATAATGATATATATATATATATATATATATATATATATATATATATATATATATATATATATATATAACAGTAACATAGCAATATATATAATTATACATATATAACAGCAAATAGGAATTAGCACTAATCAACAATAATTAATAACACTAAGAGCTATTAATAATTAAAACAAATTGAGAGAATAAACTAAAACATTCAATGGGAACAAATAAGAGGAAGATTTAATGCTTGGCTATGATAGAAATAATGGCGATGGACCTTTGGAAAGAGGATTTATGGGTCATTTTGTTATTTCAGGCGAATAAAACCAAGTGTAATTGAGAGAAAGTATAATAATCTAATACATATAATAAAAGTAATTATTATTGATATGAATCTCTAATGGGTGAAGGATGAAGCACGTTATCCTCTAGTGGAGTGTAGGAAGGATGTATGAAGAAAAAAAAAAAAAAAAAATTGTCTCAGATATTCCCTTTTCACTAAAAGACAAAAAGTAAGTTTTAAGCCATGTGAGCATGCACAGCTTCACGGGATACCATTCATGATTGAACGGGAGAACGACGGATTCATTACCTCAGGCTTTTAAAACCACCGGTCACGTTGAAGGAAGCTCCTGTGCAAGACAAACAAGAGATCGGGTGAGGGGTTAGAGGTTTTGAGTGCAGTTTTCAGTGAAGCCTGTGGGTGATGCTAGAGTAAAGGGGGGTTGTTGAAGACGGACAAACTCAAATCCGATGGACGGATCTAAAAAAAAGAATGACAGCACGGTGAAGCTGATTCTGTAAGTGCTGCTATCTGTGGACCTTGAGCTCTGCGATTAGATTTATGGGAGTAGGTGTAGGACTCTGTTGAATATTATGAGTGTGGTTGGTCCTGAATGAGCAAAGGAGCTGCTATCGTGGATCGTCGAATTCACTCGGTGGAGAGATGAATGAAAGGGAATAGTTGCAAGAAAAGAGAAGGTTGCGGCAATCTGGCTGGAGGCTCGGCGTGGAGGTATTCGCTAAAGCAAAGGTGGACGGCTGAAGAAGGATAGGTGTTATTGTGAGGTAGCCTGGACGTCGGAGAGGAAGATTGAGGGAGTGGTCGTGAGGAGATTTTTTTTTTTTTGAACGGAGCCCTAAAGACTTCTTGTATATTTGGTTTCAACAACAGAGCTTTGCATTCAAAAGAGACAAGAGCCAGCTGCCATACGGGACAGATTGACTAGGGATTTTTGACTAAACAAGGTACCTCTTTCAGGCATTTAATTTCTTATATGATTTCTTTCTCTGTTTGACTCCTGAGCTTTGCTAGATTGTTTTAAATTAAATAACCATATTAGTGCAACGTCACCATGCATTAATTCAAAATGGCAAGTCCTTTAATCAGTCCGAAATTGCCTCGATCCACGTGTGATCTTCTCGTTTTGCGTGCATTTTTTGTCTCGTTTTACGTGCCAAATTCATCGAACATCGGAATTAGACAAATTTATAGTGGATTTAGGGTATTGCTGATGTCCCGGTCGCAACGGTGTAGTCCATTTTGAGATCGGGAGTCGTTTGGGTGACGACGAGGCTTAGTTCCCTCGTAATACATACCTTCACAACATCTTTGAATCATCTTTGAAATTTACGACGCTGCCTTAAACGATCCAATTTGATCAAATAAAATATAGACTCTTAATGTTGACGACGTTCCGGATGCAACGACACCATCCGTTTCGCGATCGGACATCATTTCGCCACCGACGAGGCTAATTTTTCTTCATAGCGCGCACCTTAGCCTCATATTTGAATCACCTTTGAAATTTACGACGCTACTTTAAATGATCCAATTTGATAAAATAAAATATAGACTCTTAATCCCGACGACGTTCCGGACGCAATGTCGCTTTCCGTTTGGCAATCAGACGTCATGTTGTCTCCGAATAGACAAAATTCCTTGACATGCGCGTTTTCGCATCATATTTGGATCGTCTTTAAAAAAATACAACACCACCTCAAATGATCCAATTTGATAAAATAAAATATATACTCTTAATCCCGACGACGTTCCGGACGCAATGTCTCTTTCCGTTTGGCAATCAGACGTCATGTCGTCTCCGAATAGACAAAATTCCTTGACATGCGCGTTTTCGCATTATATTTGGATCGTCTTTAAAAAATACAACACCACCTCAAATGATCCAATTTGATCAAATAAAATGTAGATTCTTAATGTCGACGACGTTCTGGATATAATAACGCTGTCCGTTCGTCGATCGGACGTCGTTTGATCATCGTCAAGGCCTCGTTTCCCTCGTAGCGCATGCCTTCACATCATATTTGAGCCGCCTTTGAAATTTTTTTAACACTTCATATGATCCAAATTTATTAAATAAAATATATATTCTGAATGTCGGGGATGTTCCGGACGCAATGACATTATCCGTTTATCAATCGGACGTCATCTGGGCATCTTCGAGGCCTCATTTCTGTCGTAGTACAGACCTTTATATTATATTTGCATCGCCTAGAAATTCACCACCCTCTCGGATCATCCAAATTTATTAAATAAAATGTATATCCTGAATGTCAACGACGTTCCGGACACAATGGCGTTCTCCGTCCGTCGATCTGATGTCGTCTGAGCATTTTCGAGGGCTCATTTTCATCGTAGCGCAAGCCTTTATATCATTAATTTTTGAATTGCCTAGGAATTCACGACATCATCGATGATCGCTTTCACCAAGCGCTCTAATCTAAATATTTTCGTCTTCTTTCTAACGACCGTTGCAATTATTATTGCAGCTGAGCTCATTCGAATTGTCACCAAAATTCTACTACCAAAACTCACATAATCCAAAGGGACGAGCATCTTCTCCCATTTATTTTTATCCTACTTCTCATCATCCTCCCAAATGTCATCCAGCATAAGTAAGAACTTTTGGACATGATCTCAACCCCAAAGACTTATTTTGAAGTGCCTTAAGCATCTCCAAAAGAGACCTTTCCTTCTTAAGAGATTCCAACATATCTGTAATGACTTTTCTTCACATCAAAGTCGTCGGCAACACACTCACATTTTAAGATCGAATTCCTTCGTCATTCCATCTTCACAAACATGTTGCAAGGGAGTTCTCTTTCTTATACCACCTGGTTCACTATAGATAGAAGAGAAAATTTTCGGTACAAATTAACTCCATTAATAGAAGCTTAATTTTCTCCATTTGATCGCTTCATCAACTAGTGCATAGTAAAATCCAATGCAATACACATTTAAATTGAAATTTCTTTATCAAGTTTAAGATTTCTGGGTTTTATTGTAGGGGTCAACAGGGGAACAAAAAACTATTTTTTGGGATACTGGGAAGTTTGCTAAGCATAGTGAATATAGAGAATTTTTTTATAAAAATCTCACTATGGTAAACTGGTGGCATTTTGTATGGCATAAGCATCACATCTTAAGATTTTCCAGTTTTTGCTGGATGGCCCTCTCTGGCGGGTTAAAAACTGCGGATACTTTATTCTCTAGAGGCATGGCAGTAAACTTAAATTGCTCTCTTTGTCATACAGGGATGGAAACGGTTAGCCATTTATTTTTTGAGTGTGACTATTCTTTTACAGTACTAAAGGATATTCTGAATAACATGGGTGATATTTTCTTTAGACCATCCATCCTGCAGATTTTTGAGTATATTGATCAAAAACATAAGAAGGATAAGGCGTTTTACTGCTTGATTATATGCTGTGCGGTATATCATATTTGGAGAGAAAGAAATGAAAGGATTTTTGGTACTAATGTGGCATCATCTACTACTTTAGTCCATAAAATCAAAGGGGCTGTTCTTGCCAAGATCCTCAAATGGAAAAGAAGAGAATATTATATGGAGCTGCTCTAATTTCTGGGGTTGTTCTGCGCCCGTTAGTGCTGGAATGATATCTCTGGTGTTCTGCTATGCAGTTGTTTTTCTGGGAAATTCTTTGTAGTTTTGTTGCCGTTTATGCTGGGCGAGGATGACAGAATTGCCATTTTCTCCTTCGGATGGCAGATTTCCTGGGTAGTTGATTTTGCAACCAAGTAGAAGAGAGCGGCAATTCCTGAGCCCTTGGGTTCCTATTGGAACTCAATTGATTCAGTTTTTGTTTGTCGTCTTTTTTTCTATCTGTGTTCATTTCTTCTTTGCTGTATTGATTTAGGGAGTTTTGTTTTTTTTCCCTATTTTGTCCAGTTTTTGGATATAGGTTTTTTCCTATATGTTTTTTTTTCTTACTTGTAATTTTTCTCATATTATAATGGAAAGGGCTCTGCCCATAATTTTCCCAAAAAAAAAAACTATTAAAAATAGTGTAGTTGAACTTTTGATGATATTTAGGGTCTATTTGAGATGTCAATAGTTTTTTTTCAAAGATAATTGTAAAGTTGTTGTGAGGAAAATATGTGTTTTTTGAAAGCGACTAATAAAGTTGCTTTTAGGTACATAAATTTCATGAAAGTGGAAAAAAGTAGTAGTTAGATAGAAACCGTTGCGATCTGAAAGCAAAGCAATAAAGAGAGTTATCTCAAACAAGCTATTACTAACATGTTAAACACACAAAAGTAACATCTTTATAGTTGATTTATTAATTTCTTTTAAAAGCAAATTCATCACTAAAGGCTTTCTTAAAATTTAATTGGCTTAGAATTTATTTGGGATGACTTTAATTATTTATAAAATAAAATATGAAATTGTTGTGGAAAAAATAATTTAACAACAGATTTCAAATTGTAGAAAAAAAGACATACAGAAAATATATACACTTTGCTCTTACCAGAACTTCCTGTTCCATTATTCTTCCCTCGTTGGTTTGCCTAGAGATTGCATATCTTTTATTCCGTTGCACCAAGTTTGGTATCAGAGCCAATACTGGCGTGGATGGCGGAGGGAAGTAGAGGCCCTGCTCCTGATGAGGATCGGAGCATTGACTCCTCGTTGGCTGCTCACCACAGCACCGCGAGGAAACTTGACGAACTCACAGCTACCTTGTACCATTTCTCGATAGAGATGTGCAATCGAACAACACCCCCAACCCATCCCAGATCTGCCACATCCGACTCTAAGAGCTCACCCCCCTAAACCACGACCAAACCCTCAATTACCGGTTCTAAGAGCTCATGTAAGATTAGATAAGTACCTTCAACGCCCCCACACCACATTGACTGATCTCTCTGAATCAGAGGATGACATGGATGACGCACGGCTCCAAGAGATTGTTGATTCTACCGATGAGGAGACCGTCCGACCTCTTGGACACGGAAACCGTCCAGGTAATTTTAACGGGGGTACAGCGAATTCAGTTAGAGTTCTTGGAAAAGAACTCTTGGAGAAGAGGCAAGCGGGAGTGAACAGAGACCCAGAGATAATGGAAAATCAGATGTCTTATTAGAGATTAACAAGGCCTATATATAGGTTACAGTGAATAGGTAAAACAGTAAATATAACACTTGAGTATTTACAATTGTATTTCCTTAACAGCCCCCCGCAAGTTGACCATTTGGTGAACAAATGGTTAGTTTGGATCGGAGGAAAGTGAAACGACCGCTAGAAAGGGACTTTGTAAGGATGTCGGCAATTTGATCTGTTGTACTTATATGAACAATATCAATATTGCCGGTCTTGATGTGATCCCGGATGAAATGATGATCAATCTCAATATGTTTTGTGCGAGCATATAGAACGGGATTGTTCGCGAGGGCGATAGCCGAAGTGTTGTCACAGTGAAGTATGGTAGGAGTGGTCTGCGGAATGAGTAAGTCAGCTGCAAGTCTTCGTATCCAAAGGATTTCAGCGATGGCGGAAGATAGGGATCTGTACTCAGCTTCAGTCGATGAGCGGGCGATCGTTGTTTGTTTCTTGACCGACCAAGAGACGAGATTAGGACCGAGAAATGTGCAATACCCGGACATTGACTTCCGTTCGATAGGGTCTGTGGCCCAGTCTGCGTCGGAGAAGCTTCGCAGTTGCAGCGATCCTCGTGTAATCGGCAACCCGAACTCGGAGGTACCCTTGATATATCGTAGCAGGTGCTTTAAGGCGAGGAAGTCACAATTTCTCGGTTGATGCATGAACTGGCAGATGGAGTTGACAGTGAAAGCAATGTCTGGCCGAGTAATGGTTAGATATTGTAGTGAACCCGCTAGTTTACGAAAACTCTGAGGATCCGAGAACGGTGCTTCGTCTGGTGCCGTAGACATCTTGGTTAGTGCTGGAGTATTGGATGGCTTACAAGAGGAGAAACCTGCATTTGAAAGAATTTCATTGGCGTAGTGGGTTTGATTGAGAAAATATCCGTGAGAGGTGTGAGTCACCTGGATGCCGAGGAAGACCGAAATATTGCCCAGTTGTTTTAACCGAAATGTGGACTGGAGGTGCTGTAGAGTTGTATGGATTTGCAATTTGTTGTTACCGGTGATGAGAATGTCGTCGACATAGATGAGGACGAAGACACGCGCATCCGCCTGGCCGTGCATAAAAAGAGAGGGATCTGCTTTGCTGAAGACAAACCCGATCTGAGTTAGAGATTGAGTTAATTTGTGATACCAGAGACGAGGTGATTGTTTAAGTCTGTAGATGGACTTATGCAGCTTGCAGACATATTTAGGATTTTGAGAATCTTCAAAACCACGCGGTTGCTTCATATATACTTCATCTTGTAAATCGCCGTGGAGAAAAGCATTCGAGATGTCCAGCTGAGAAACAGTCCAATTGTGGTGCAAGGCGATGGTAAGAAGCATGCGAATGGTTACCATTTTCGCAACGGGACTAAAGGTGTCAGTGAAGTTTATCCCGAATTCTTGCGAGCATCCGAGTGCCATAAGGCGAGCTTTGTATTGTTCGACGTTGCCGTTAGGAAGATGTTTAGTTTTGAAAGTCCACTTACTTCCGAGGACTGGTTTATTGATGGGAGCCGGAACCAGCGACCATGTGCCCAGTTTTTGTAGCGCTGAGTACTCAGTGGACATTGCGGAACGCCAAGTGGCGTGCTTGACGGCTTCATTGTAGGAACTGGGTGTAGGCAACGGTTCTTGAATGGCGGAGAGATCGAACACTTGTCTTGGTTTGACAATGCCAGACCGAAGTCGGGTTTGCTTCGGGTGACAGGATGCGGGAACTTGGTTTGAATTGCTGAGAGTAGTAGATGAGGAAGAACCCGATTGAGTTTGAATCTGTTCTGAAGGTGGCTGACTGGAAGCGTGAGGTGAAATGGATGAATCTGGAGCTGTTGCAGGAGACGTCCGAGCATTTGTGGTAGGAAATCTGGATTGCACGATCGTGGATCTTGGAATGAGCAACAGAGGAGGACAATGTCTGGTGACGGGGGCGGTAGGTAAGTGCTGGGCTATGCGATGGTATGGAAACGTTGTCTCGTGAAAAACGACGTGACGAGAAATGTATATGCGATTATGAGTTTCGTCGAGACACCTGTAACCTTTGTGCTGCGTGGAGTAGCCGAGGAACACGCAAGGACGGGATCGGGAGTCTAATTTGTTCTCTGCATATGGGCGAGTCCAAGGAAAACACAGACACCCGAATGTGCAGAGGTGTTTGTAGGATGCATTGTGACCGTTAAGACGAAAATAAGGAGTGGTGTTGGATATGGCAGAAGACGGCAGCCGTTTAATGAGGTACGTTGCTGTAGATACCGCCTCCGCCCAGAATTTTGAGGGAAGATAGGCCGCATGTAAGAGTGTGCGTGTGACCTCTATGAGGTGCCGATGCTTACGTTCGGCGGTGCCGTTTTGCTCGGGCGTGTGCGGGCAGCACAGTTGATGTGTAGTGCCCTGTTGAAGAAGAAAAGTTCGAAACTCGTTGCTGGTATATTCCCCGCCGCCATCCGACCGGAAGTATTGTATATTTGTTTTAAAAACAGTTTTGATCATGGTACATAAATTTTGATATTTTGAGAAAACTTCATTTTTAGAATGCAACAAATAAATCCACGAAAAATGAGTAAAATCATCTATGAAGATAACGTAATAACGAAAACCGTTCATGGATAAAACAGGAGACGGACCCCATACGTCCGAATGTACAAGTTGAAATGGTTTTGTGCAGACGGACGTACTAGAGGAAAACGGTTGCTTATGACTCTTAGAGACATTACAAGAAATGCATAATGAAGAAGAAGAGCTAGGTTTGATCTCGGGATCAAGACGGGTTAATCTCTGCAGCGATCGAAAATTTGGGTGTCCAAGTCGTGCGTGCCATAAGGAGCCTGCGTGTTCTTCCGCCGTAAGCACAATGTGCTTAGTTGGGGTAGGAGCTTTGAGACGATACAGTCCATTGCGTTTGCGACCTCGGAGAAGAAGGCGATTGTCCTGTAGATCCTTTACAACAAATTCATTTGCATTAAAAGAGACTGAGACGTTATTGTCTGTAGTCAGTTTCACAACAGATAAGAGGTTATGAGAAGCAGAGGGCACATGTAACATATTTGGAAGATAGAGCTTACGATGGTAATCGGGTAGAGGCAAGATTCCTTGACCCGTATTGTAAATCGGAAGAGTACTTCCGTTAGCCGTGGAGACAGAATCCATGCCGTTGTATGGAGACGGATGTTGAAGGTTCGCCACGTCAGGTGTTAAATGCGATGAGGCGCCTGAATCAATGATCCACTCGTTTGAAGAAGAGCTTTGCTGCTGCGCCGTGAGAGCACGATAATTCGAAGGAGGCGCGTATGTAAGGTTACATCTATGCCAACAGTTGAGAGCCGAGTGGCCGGACTTCCCACAGATTTGGCATTGCGGGCGGGCAGTGTTGGTTCTTGAGGTTGTAGAACTATCGGCTGAGCTTGGAGGTTTCGGAACAGAGAATTTACCTCTGAATTTCTGGTTCTTGGATCTATAGCTATTACCCCGATTTGAGAACAGAGCAGTGTTCTCTGAATGTTGAAATTCTTGATTTCTTTGGTTGTGAAGATTTATTTCTTCACTGCAGAGTAGAGAATATAGGTCGACTAAGCTGATGGGCTGTAAAGACGTGCGGATGGCCGTCTTGAATGAGTTGTAGGTAACCGGTAATTCGTTTAGGATGTACAGCACTATGTCTTCGGTATCCACTTTGGATCCGGCGGCTGCTAAGCTGTCAACAATTTTCTTGATTTGATCAAGATATTGTTGCATTGTCTGATCCCTCATTTGGATTTGGTGAAGTTCGCTTTTTAGTTGTATCACTCTTGACCGGTTCGTTGGTTGGAGCCGGCGTTCAAGAGTTACCCAAACTTCTTGTGCGGTAGTAAGGGTGAGAACATACGGAAGGATAGTTGCAGAAATTGTTGACAGGATTGCGGACGTGAGGTTCCGGTCAATAAGCTTCCATCGATTGAACGCGCTGGTGTCGATTTCCGATGGGCAGATTGAGGTGCCGGTGAGATGTGTTTCAAAACTATTTGCAGAAAAATGTTGATAAAGCTGTAAACGCCATATGGAATAGTTTTCGGTTGTTAACTGAGTGGGAACCAAATTCTTGATGTTGGAAATCAAGAATTTGAGATGAGGAGGAATAACGAACTCTACTTCTTGACCGGTGGAGCTTTGAGTAGTCCGGCGAGAAACTGCCGAATTTTCTTCAGCCATGGGAAGGGAGATGAAGGAGAAAGCTGTGGAGCAGAGAGCTCTGATACCAAGTTAGAGTTCTTGGAAAAGAACTCTTGGAGAAGAGGCAAGCGGGAGTGAACAGAGACCCAGAGATAATGGAAAATCAGATGTCTTATTAGAGATTAACAAGGCCTATATATAGGTTACAGTGAATAGGTAAAACAGTAAATATAACACTTGAGTATTTACAATTGTATTTCCTTAACAAATTCCTCGTCAAGATTGTCATCCCATTCTTTGATGGGAAGTTGCACATTGAGGATTACCTCGACTGAGAAAGAGTTGTCGAGACGTTTTTTGAATACATGGAATCTCCACCAGAGAAGCAAGTAAAATATGTGGCATGTCGACTCCAAGGTGGAGCCAGCGTCAGGTGGATGAAGTTTTGTAGTCCCGTAGATGAGAAGGTAAGGGCACATTAAGAAGTTAGTATCACATGAAACAATTACTGAGGGGTCATTACCTTCCAACCGATTATGAACAGATGCTATACCTACATTGCCAACATTATGTGCAGGGATGCCGATCAGTTTTAGATTACACAGAGGAATTCTACCGGCTCAGTGCACGTAATAATCTCAATGATACTGAAAATCAATTAGTAGCTCGCTATATAGGTGGTCTCCGAGATGCCATTCAAGACAAACTTGAACTCAATTCTGTTTGGTCGCTATCACAGGCAATCAATTTTGCATTGAAGGTAAAGAATCAGATACAACGACACTCGCGCTAGTTTAACACTCGCCGATTCATAACTGAAATGAGAATTGAAGCTACTAAATCTGTTACAGTAGTATCAAAGACATCCCAGCCAACTGCTCCACCAGTCGCTAGTGGTATTATAACCCCTGTTGTGAGTACTAGAGGTCCGAACCAGCTGAGGACCAATGTACGAGAAAACCCATATGCCAGGCCGGCTACATTGAAATATTTTTTGTTGTTTTCAACCCGGACATAATTTAACGAGTGTCCAAACATACAACAACTACAACTGCTAGACGGGAAGCAAGAAAATGAAGCAACGACTACGAATTAGAAAGTGAATTGGAAGAGGAAGAATTGCATGGGGATAACAGAGAACCACATATTTGTGTATTGGAAAAGCAACTGTTAGCTCCGCAGGCTCTAGGGGAGTCTCAACGAAATGCCTTATTTCATACTCGTTTCACCATTAACAACAAGGTGTGTGAACTCCTCATCGACAATGTTTGTACGGAGAACATCATTTCTCGCGTAGCCGTAAAAGCATTACAATTAAAAACTACAAAAATCTCAAATTCGTACAAAATCAGTTGGGTCCGAAAGGGGATGGAGATTACCGTTTCTAACATGTGTCGCTTCACATTTTCCATTGGTAAGCACTACTTTTGTGAAGTCCTGTATGATGTATTAGACATGGATGTTTGCCATTTAATATTAGGCTGGCCTTGGCAATCTGATAACGGTGCCCTACACGACCACCGTTCGAACATCTATTACTTTGAGTGGAAGAATTGAGAGATCAAGCTACTTCCCAGTAAACCATCCACCATGTTTGCTAATGGCAAAGAAAGAGCAGTAGTATGCATAGTCCCAGGCTCCATTTTGTTGCAATGTAAGGCAGAGAAGTTAACCCTCATAGGCCTCTTAGTCACTGTCTATGCTAAAGTTGATAGTGCTGAAGCTCACAAGCAAAAATTGGTCCCTATTGTAGTCCAAAATTTGGTGGCTGAATATAACAATCTCA
Source organism: Dendrobium huoshanense (assembly GCA_016618105.1). Taxonomy (NCBI): domain Eukaryota; kingdom Viridiplantae; phylum Streptophyta; class Magnoliopsida; order Asparagales; family Orchidaceae; genus Dendrobium; species Dendrobium huoshanense. The sequence goes on along the minus strand of CM028347.1, from coordinate 14,467,837 downwards.
TACCGGCTGAACTTCTAACTGGTTTACCCCCACTATGTAAATTGCAGCATCAAATTGATTTTATACATGGAACACCATTGCCAAATTTACCGCACTATCGCATGAGCCCAAAAAGAACACTCTATTCTCCAAGGAATAGTAGATGAGTGATGCAGTGCAGGTTAAGTAGTTAATAACGGAGGTACACACTAAGGCTCTAACGAACTCTATCTCCCACTACCTAGTATCACTTTTCAGCTGACAACACTTTTTATAATTTTCATAACTTTTACAGTATTGATAATTGACGAACTAGCGGCAGACGTCCAGCGACTAACCGTCGAGATTCACCATGGGTTTAATCCCAATGGCGAGAGAACCACCATTCTTGAGGAGACACCTACAAATAGGCTACCTCATAGAAGGGGAAATGCTACAGGTCAATACGGAAGACACTTCCATATGAATCAAATCGACTCGGTTGATTCAGAGGATGAGATGCCTCTTCGGCATCGCGACTTTGATCCGAGGGACTCTAGTGAAGGAGAAATGGATGACAGGTGGGCGGCGAATGGTCACAGACACAGAAGAATGTACCAGTTCCCACACTCCCCAGGTGAATTCAAGGTGAAGCTGGACATCTAATTTTTTGATGGGCATTTGCACATCAAAGATTATCTTGATTGGGAGAAGGCGGTTAAGAATTTCTTTGATTATATGGATATTGCTCCAGAAAAATAAGTGAAATATGTGGCTTGTAGATTGAAGGGCGGTGCTAGTGCTTGGTGGGAACAAACATTGCAGACCAGACGGAGAGAAGGCTGAGGACGCATAAGCACTTGGGCACGGATGAAGGAACTGTTAAGGGCTCAGTTCTTGCATACTGATTTTGAACAGATTCTATATATGAGGTATCATCACTGTATGCAAGGTTCGTGAATTGTTAGTGAATACACAAAGGAGTTAAATAGATTGAGCGCCAGGAATGTTCTCCATGAGTCTGGCACTCAATTGTTTGCTCGATACATCGGGGGCCTCAAGGATAGCTTCCAAGACCAGCTAGAACTGAATTCAGTTTGGACCATGCCTCAGGCGGTGAACTTAGCCATGAAGGTGGAAGTGCAACAAAATCACAAATAAAAAACCCCATATAATCATAGAAATCAGCAAGAATCGAGCACAGCTCGTAACAAAGAAAACTCCCAATCGGTGGTGAAAGCAGCTCAGACCGCCAATCTAGCCACGCTACTAAGCGCTCCTTCTAGTGCAGGAGGCGAAGGAAACTCCCAGCTAAAGCCGAAATCGGCTCCCAATGTCAACCCGTATGCAAGGCCCACAACACTGAAGTGCTTCCGTTGTTTCCAGCCCGGACACAAATCCAATGAGTGTCCACAATGACAACAATTATAATTCACCGGACTTGATGAAGAAAATGAAACAGGGGAGGCGGATGTGGAACAGGAAGTCAACATTGAAGAAGTTCAGGCAGATGAAGGAGAGCCATTTTTAGGAGTTATGGAAAAGTTACTCCTGGCCCCAAGGCGCACCAGTCCATCACAACGTCACGCAATTTTCAAAACCCGTTGTACCATAAATGGTAAGGTGTGCGATCTCCTAGTTGATAGTGGATGTACCGAAAATATAGTGGCAAGATCCGTCGTTCAAGGGCTACAACTTAAGACGACTAAGCATCCTTAGCCGTATAAGATTGGCTGGGTGAAAAACGGAATGGAAATCGTGGTTTCTTAATCTTTCCATGTAACATTCTCTATTGGCAAACATTATGTTTGTGACTTGTTATGCGACGTCCTAGACATGGACGTATGCCATTTAATCTTGGGAAGGCCATGACAGTTCGACGTGGATGCTCATTATGAGGGATGGGCGAATGCATACTCCTTTGAATGGAAGGGGCGGAAGTTGCGGCTGTTACCTGGAGCTGCCAAGGTACCGGTGTCAGGTAAAGGAGCAACTGAACAAGATGCAATCAACCTTGTCTCAGGTTCATTATTGTTACAATGCTGGCATGAATCCTCTTCGATGTTTGCGCTATTGATTGCGAAAGTGAACCCAATTCCGCAGTGTCAAGTGCTCTCCCAGGATATTTTTGAGATCCTCGAGCACTATCCAGAGGTTGTACTCGAGGAATTGCCTGCCGAGATTCCACCTCTCAGGAGCATCCAGCATCAGATTGATCTCGTACAAGGTGCTACATTGCCGAACTTGGCCCACTACAGACTCAATCCATGAGAACAAATGATCTTAGCTGAGATTATGGATGACTTGCTGGAAAAGCAGCTTATACAAGTTAGCCTGAGCCCCCGTGCAGTGCCCGCACTACTGGTACCAAAAAAAGATGGCAAATGGCGAATGTGTGTCGACAGCAGGGCTATAAATAAAATCACAGTCAAATACAGGTTTTCGATTCCCCGCATAGAGGAGCTTCTTGATATGCTCACGGGATCATCGGTCTTCTCCAAATTGGATTTGAGGAGCGGCTACCACCAGATTTGCATTCGCCCAGGTGACGAGTGGAAAACAGCCTTTAAAAAACCTCATGGGCTCTATGAATGGAAGGTGATGCCCTTCAGGTTGTGTAATGCGCCCTCAGCATTTATGCGTATGATGAACGAAATTTTGAAACCATTTCTGGGCAAATTTTGTATTGTGTATTTTGATGACATCTTGGTATATAGCACTAGCCGACAACAACATCTCCAGCACTTAAGGTCTCTGTTTGAAGTTTTAAGAGCAAACAAGCTATTCCCAAACCTCCATAAGTGTGAACTTGCATCGTCCACAGTCCGGTTTATGGGATTTATTGTGTCCGCGGATGGCATACATGTTGATTCTGAAAAGGTTTCTGCAATACAAAGCTGGCCGACACCAAAATCTTTCTTTGAAATTCACAGTTTTCACGGGTTAGCAAATTTTTATAGTCGATTTATTAAAAATTTCAGCATCTTAATGGCTCCTATTACAGATTGCCTGAAATCCAAATCGTTTCAATGGCTATCCGAACAGAAACAAAGCTTTCAAGCCATTAAAAACGCTCTTACTTCGGCGCCTGTCTTGGTGCTTCCTAGCTTTGATAAACTCTTCACCATGGACACAGATGCCTCTTCAATTGGTATTGGAGCTGTGCTGTCACAATTGGGAAGATCGGTTACTTTTTTTAGCGAAATGTTGTGCCCTGTTCGGCAAAAATGAACTGCTTACGAACAAGAGTTATATGCGATCGTTCGTGCTTTGAAACAGTGGGAAACTTACTTACTGCACCAGGATTTATTTTATGCAGTGTAAGGCCTTGCAACACATAAATACTCAAAAGAATGTCAACCGGATGCATGTTCGTTGGCTTTTGTTCCTACATCGATTCTCCTTTACAATTAAGCACAAGCTAGGGGTTGACAACAGAGTCGCCGATGCACTCAGCTGGAAATCAGTGTTACTTACCGAACTTCAGACCGAACTAGTGGGCCTTAAACATCTGAAGAACTTATATGTAGATGACGTCGATTTTGGCAAAATCTGGGAGCACTGCCTTGAAGCACCGCAATTTGAAGAGTTTTACATCAGGCATGGATTTCTTTTTAATCTAAATCTACTGTGCATCCCACAATCCTCTTGGAGGCAGCATCTTATAAGAGAAATTCATGGTGGAGGGCTGGCAGCACACCTTGGTAAGGACAATACATTTCGGCAGTTACAAGCAAGGTTTTACTGGCCAATACTAAGGCGTGACACCTTCCGCATAGTGGACAGTTGTCATATTTGCCAAATTTATAAAGGGAAAGCCCAAAACACATGATTATACATGCCATTATCGGTACCTGACTCAATATGGGAGGATTTGAGTATGGACTTCATCCTTGGACTACCGAGAACGAGACGGGGCAACGACTCAATCATGGTGTTTGTCGACATATTCTCAAAGATGGGCCATTTCATTTCTTGTAAGAAAACTTCCAACGTCGTACATATTGCTAATCTTTTTTTTTTTATCAAAGTTGTTCGCTTGCGTGGTTTACCAAGAAGCATCACCTCAGATCGCGATGTTAAATTCCTAAGCCATTTCTGGCGCAAATTATGGAAGCGACTCAGCACTGAACTTCGGTTTAGTTCAGCCTACCACCCTCAATTCGACGGCCAAACGGAGGTTGTCAACCGTACATATGGTAATATGCTCCGATGTTTGGTTCAAGAACATCCTAAGCAATGGGAGGAGGTTCTTAGTAAGAATGCAATGCCCAATCGATCCACCGGTAAGGCACCCTTTACAATTGTCTATACTAAAGCTCCTAACACAGCTGTAGATATCATTGTCCTACCCAAATGTAAATCCATGGTGGCTGCTTCATTCACCGAAGATTACTCCAAAATCCTCTCCGACGTTAGGCAGCAAATCATCAACTCAAATCAACGTTATAAGAAAGCCTTTGATACTCACCGCAGACAACAACTTTTTTAGGTTGGTGATTTGGTCATGGTACGCCTCCGCCGCGAACGATTTACGCCTGGAGCTTACTCGAAACTGGCCCGACGAAAAATCGGACCTGTTCCTATCATTGCTAAAATTAACGACAATGCGTATAGTGTGGAGCTGCCACCAGGTTGCAATACTTCTTCTACGTACAATGTATCCGACATATGGCCTTACCACTCACCCGATGAGGCTCGAGTATCACTCAGCTCGTCAGAGTTGAGCTCTTCTGAAGTTAGGAAGGACTGATGCAGTGCAGGTTAAGTAGCTAATAACGGCGGTACATGCTAAGGCTCTAACGAACTATTATGCTCCCACTACCTAGTATCACTTTTCAGCTGACAGCACTTTTTATAATTTTCGCAACTTTTACCGTATTTCTAAAATAGAAGAAAGTAGCTAGGAAGGAAAATACATATATGAGAAGTAGAGAAAACAGCAGTTCAGTTTTTATAATTTTCGCAACTTTTACCGTATTTCTAAAATAGAAGAAAGTAGCTAGGAAGGAAAATACATATAGGAGAAGTAGAGAAAACAACAGTTCAGTTTTTGTTATCTTCTTTACAACAGTATTTCTCAGAGAGAATACAGAGGTATTTCTTGTGCATTTTCCCTGTGTTTTTTGCTGTTGTGTTTGTGTCTTGTCATCCAGGTGCTGCCGATCCTGTACAAGGACAACAATGAGTTACTCCTGAAACAACTCATATAGTCGAGCATGAGCCCCTATGTTATGCCAGCGCATATTGTTTTGAAGAAGGATGGTCAATGACAAATGTGCATAGATAGACATGCAATTAATAAGATAACAATTAAATACCATTTCTCAATGCCTAGATTTAATGACCTACTTGACAAGCTACCTACTTGACAAGCTACCTACTTGACAAGCTTGCAAGCGCCACAATCCTCTCAAAGTTGGACCTACGCTGCGGCTACAATCAAATTCAAATCCGTCAAAGCGACGAATGGAAGACAACTTTCAAAACCAAGGAAGGTCTATACAAATGGAAGGTTATGCCCATCGGCTTATGTAATGCCCCTTCTACATTTATGCATCTTATGAATGAGATTTTAAAATCATTTTTAGATAAATTTTGTATAGTTTATTTTGTATAGTTGAAAAATAAAAAGTAGTTTTTAGTATATAAATTTTTAAAAAATAATGAAAAGGAGATATCAAATAGGATAATAATTGTGATTTGAAAAATAAAGTAATGAGAAAGTTAACTCAATTAAGTACTATATTGTTAAGTTTCGAAACAACATTTATGTGCACCTAAGATGAAAAAAATAATATAATTCACCTTAAACTATTAAAAATAATGTCATTAAAGTTTATGAACTTCTGATAATAATTAGGGTTTGTTTGAGATGTCAGTATTTTTTTCAAAAATAGTTGTTTAGTTGTTGTAAGGAAAATAATTTCATTGAAAGCTGCTAAAAAAGTTGCTTCTTTGTACATAAATTTTTTGAAAGCGACAAAAAAAGTAGTAGTCAAATATAAACCGTGGTTGCGATTTGAAAGCAAAACAATACCATAGTTGTCTCAAACCAGCTATTAATAACCTGTTAAACACACACAAAAGTAACATCTTAATAGTTGATTTATTAATTTCTTTTATTGCCTTCTTGGTGAACCTTTTTTTTTATTATTATGTCAAAAGTTATATTAAAATCCCATTATTAACTTCATTGATTCTTGGAGGATCTATAGGGATAGGTTCTATTTGGCATGGGGCATCTCATAATTGACTCCAACCCTTTTTTTGAAATATTTAGGCCAATTAAGTCAGACTCACACACACATCACATATACAAGATTCAAATTCAAGACCTCTTAGTTGATAGCCTAAGCTCCCAACCAGCACATCAAATTGAGCTGCGTACTTCATCCCTTTTTTAATATCATATAGTTAATGTCAACGTCATTCTTACCAACTAATTACGCATAAAATGCTTTCGAAAGTTAGAGATTCCATGCTTTGCGGTTTGAATCCTCATAAGATGCTCATCTTGTCTTCATTCTTTGCAGTTTGGCCTATCGCCGGCTCATCTCCATTTTGTAATTTGTTTCCTTGTTTTTTTCCTTAAAAATTTTTATATTTGTTTATAAAGTTCTTCCATTTGGCATTGTGAGAGAATATGATTAATAAAATGTAAAACAGTGATAGGTTTTGGTAATGAGTTTTTTTAAAATGCTCTTCTTCTTAATTATCTGCATATATAATGACAAAGCCAGACTTCAATTATATATTTTCTTCTCTATTTGAAAAATTTATTATAAATATATTTTTTAAAGTAACATCAGCTATAATATGATAGCACCAAGAAATTTATATTTTCTTAAAATGATTATAAATATTTTTTAAAAGATATTAAAAATGGTATATACTTAGGAAGATGCTTTTGTATTGGTATAATTAATTAACTCTTAATTAGCTGTGTCAAAATAAGTTAATAGGTCGGATTTATGTTCTAAAATATATAATTTGACTCTTCAAAAAAAAAAATAAAAAAAAATCCAACTTTTCTTAGGCATGCCATTGAAGAAGTCATAAACAAAGTACTCACATAGTTGATAAGTATTCCCTCCACCTTCCAGCCAATCTAGTTCTAGAGAACAAAAACACATCTCTTTCTTTCATAATGCTCCTTCCTTTTCTCCTTCTCACCTTCCTCTCTCCCTCCTCTTCTTTAGCAAAATCCCAACTCTTCAAAAACTCACACCTCTCTGTAGAAGACAGCGCAAGTCTTCTCATCTCTGAAGACAAATACTTCACAGCTGGCTTCTACAAAGTGGGCGCCAACGCCTACACTTTCTCCATTTGGCTCACCAACTCAGTCGACAAAACGGTCACTTGGACGGCCAATCGTGACAACCCTGTCAATGGCCACAGATCTCGTCTCACTCTCCACGGTGATGGTGCCATGGTGCTCACCGATGTCGATGGCACAGTGGCTTGGAGCACTGCGACGACAGCCTCCGCCGCTGCCCATTATGCTAGTCTCCTTGACAACGGAAACCTCGTTGTCAAGGACCTTAATGGCAAAATTATATGGCAGAGCTTCGACTCACCGACCGACACCCTCCTCCCATCTCAACCAATCACCAAGAACACCCAACTTGTTTCAGCAATAGGAAGAGGGTCACCTTCTTCAGGATACTTCGAATTCCATTTTGATGATAGAAATGTTCTTAGACTAAAATATAATGGACCAGAGGTTTCAAGTGTTTATTGGCCGGTCCCAGACAAAACTGTTTGGGAAAATCGAAGAACTATATATAACAGCAGTAGATATGCAGCGCTTGATGCAAAGGGGAGGTTCTATTCAAGTGATCATTTCAAGTTCCTTGCAGCAGATGCAGGGAAGGCAGGGATCATCAGGAGGCTAACTCTTGATTATGACGGAAACCTTAGGCTTTACAGTTTGGATAATACAACTGGGTTATGGTCAATTAAATGGCAGGCACTTCTTGAGGCATGCCAAATTCATGGTCTATGTGGGAAAAATGGAATTTGTAGTTCATACCCAAGGTTGGAGTGCTTGTGCCCTCCTGATTTTGAGATGACTGATCCCAGAAACTGGAATTTGGGCTGCAAGCCAAAGTTTAATCTCAGCTGCTCCATGAAACCAGAGGAGATAGAATTCAAGCATTTACCATACACAGATTTCTGGGGGTTCGATTTCAATGCGTTTGACTTGATTTCTTTGGATGAATGCAAGAACAAATGCATGAAAGATTGCAACTGTCAAGGATTTTCTTATAAGGTAGGAATTGGACTCTGTTATCCCAAGAGCATACTATATAATGGAAGGACTACTCCTTATTCTGACATCTATATAAAAGTTTCAAAATATGTAACAAACATAAACAACTCAAAGTTGCAGCAGCAGGGAACAATTTGCAACTCAACTGAAGGTGCTCTAACAGTTGGTTCTTCACCGAAGATGTTGAAGGGTTCATCAAAAAAGATGTTTTGGATCAATTTGTACAGCTTCTTGGCTGCAATTTCTGTAGTTGAAGGCTTGTTCATTGCAATAGGATGGTGGTTTGTATACATAAAGGAGGATGATCACGTTTTGATGGCAGAAGGCTACAAGGTTATTTCGAACCAGTTCAAGAGATTTAGTTACAGAGAGCTCAAGAGTGCGACGAGGAACTTCAAGGAAGAGCTTGGTAGAGGAGGATCAGGAGTTGTGTACAAGGGTGTGTTGGAAAATGGGATGGTGGTGGCTGTGAAGAAGCTTGAAGATGTGAGTCATGGGGAACAAGAGTTTTGGGGAGAAGTGAGTGTTATTGGTAGGATAAATCACATGAATCTTGTCAGGACATGCGGGTTCTGCTCAGAAGACTCACATAGGCTTCTGGTATCTGAATTCGTGGAGAATGGCTCACTTGATAAGATATTGTTTTATGGAAATAAACTTCTTGGTTGGAAAGAGAGGTTTCAGGTTGCCATTGGGGTGGCAAGAGGATTGGCCTATCTTCACCATGAGTGCCTTGAATGGGTGATTCACTGTGATGTCAAACCTGAGAACGTACTTCTCGACTGCAACTATGAGCCAAAAATTGCAGATTTTGGGCTTGCAAAATTGCTTAATAGAGAGGTGATTGGTTCCAATGTGTCTAGGATTAGAGGAACAAGAGGATACATTGCACCAGAATGGGCATCAAATTTACCCATAAATGGGAAGATTGATGTCTACAGCTATGGTGTTGTGCTGCTTGAGCTGGTGAGTGGGAGTCGGGTTTCAGATTTGGTGATGAAGGGAGTGACAGAGATGGAGATCAGGGCAATGAAGAGATTGTGTCTGATGCTGAGGGAAAGTCTTAAAATGGGAGGAGAGTCTTGGATCGGGAATTTCATGGATTCAAGATTGAAGGGAGACTTTGATTGCAGACAAGCAATGAGGATGGTTAAGGTGGCGATATCTTGCCTAGAAGAAGAGAGAAACTGGAGACCAAACATGGAAGCAGTAGTTCAGATGTTGGTTTCAGGTGACGAGGAGTTTTATTCTGATGCTGCAGAGTCAATACAATTTTCCAATTTAAGCACTCTGTAGATGTGTTCATCGCATTGCAATCCGTCATTGGCATGATCAATGGAAAATTTATAAATGTAATTATTTTGTTTTCCATTGTGTAATTTGTTAGTAAAATTCTTAAGTTTATAAATGTTAACCTCTGCGTAACTTGTCAGTTTTTTTCTTCTTTTTTTTTTTGAAAAAATTGAGGGCTTAGCCTATTCTATAAAATCAAAATTGGGCATACATGTATAAGCTAAAGATAACCATCAACTAAAACATGTGATAGCACAAAAAAAGAGAGCAAAATCAATCACCAAAAAACCAGAACAAGCAGATGAAGGCTCGATTTTTTAGGCTCACCTATGCAAAGATGTTACAAGGTATGTAAAGCGATGTCCTGTATGCCAAATGTATATAGGAAGTAGTCAGAATAGTAGATTATACATCCCGTTGCCAATTCTGATCTCCATCTAGGAAGACCTCAACATGGATTTTATACTGGGTTTTCCATAGACCAAGAAGGGTGTCGACTCAATTATGATGGTGGTTGATAGATTTTCAAAGATATCTCACTTCATAGCCTACAAAAAGACTTTTGTTGCTCATTTATTTTTCAGGGAAATTGTCAGACTTCACTGCTTACCATGAAGCATCACTTCAGATCGAGATGTAAAGTTTATTAACAACTTTTGGAGAAAGCTTTGGAAGTAACTACAAATAGAAATTAAATTAAGTTATGCATACCATCCGCAAATTGATGGGAAAACAGAGGTGGTAAATCACACGCTTGGCAATATGCTACGTTGTTTGGTGCAGGACAATCCAAAGAAATGGGATGAAATTCTGAGCCATACTGAATTTGCCTATAATTCCATGCCCAACAAATCCACTAGTGGTATGTGTTCCTTTAACATTGTCTACATCATTCTTCCTAAGTGTCACAATTCAGCAGCAATCAAGCTTGCTGAGGATTTCAAATCCATGCTGAAAAACATTCGCAACACACTACAAGATTCCAATGATTCATACAAGCGGACCGCCGATGTACACCGCAGCTCAAAGGTTTTTCACCCAAGTGTTATGGTCATGGTGCAACTTCGAAGAAAGAGATTCCCCACATGTGCTTACTCGAAGCTCAACTTGAGGAAGATTGGTCCAATTGCTATCAACCATAAAATCAACAACAACTAAGGCTGCAAATGAACCAAGCATTCGACAAGCTACTTTGTGGCTCAGCTCAATAAGAGCTTGTTCATGTTCATTTGATAAGATAAACAAATTATCTTGAAAACTTTTGATAAATACTTGATAGCTAAATAAACGAGATTGAACAACTTGGTGTTTGGTTCATTTATGTTTATGAATAGTTTCGTTTAAAGCTCGTGAACAAGTTTGTTAAGAAGCTCGTTAGAGCTCGCCTAAGAAGGCCTATTAGAACTATTTTAGAGTTTAAAAAAAAAAATATATATATATATATATATATATATATATATATATATATATATATATATATATATATATATATAATTTATTTTCATTCATCCTATTTAAAATTGTTTAAGAATTTAATTTTACATCTCAAATCCGCCAAAAATCGTGAACAACTTGCTCTTTGAACTAATATGAGATGAATCATAGATTGTTAATTTGTTCATGAATGAGCTCATTTGGTAGCTCAAAAATACTATCTAAATATGTTCATGAATGAGCTCATTTGACAGCTCATGAATACTCATTAGATATATTTATGAACAACCTTGTTTGATAGTATAAAAAACTTCGGTAGATATGTTCACGAACATAATCGATGTAAATATTTGTTAAAATGCTTGATAAGGCTAGTTTGATACAACTAAAAGTAGAGCTCGTTTATAGCTCGATAAGACACATTTGTTTAAAGTCGATAAGCAATAAATGAAACAAACACGAACCAAACTTGAACAAGTTGATAATAAATGAACTCAAACATGAACATGCATATACTCGACTCGGCTCGGTTCGTTTGCAACCCTAATGACAACACCTACATGGTGGACCTTCTGTCAAATGTTCTAACATCGTCTACTTTTAATGCAGCTGATATTAGTCCTTACAATCCCATTGATTTGGCCATTATTGAAATCAATTCGTCGAACACGAATTCTTCTGAAGTGGGGGAGGACTAATGTAGAATTCCTTACCTGTGGTGATCCGCAGGACTACCTTACCTTACAGCTACCCATTCTCACAGTTATGTAACATGTTACCACTACTTATATAACTAATTATAGTATTATAGTACACACACTTTCATCTTTTGATATGCCACTTTTAGAATTAGGAATCCCACAAATAGGAATGTTACATCAGAGAGGGGACTTTTGAATGTTATTATGAGTAAAGTTTTCTACAGTTTAGCTACTGTATGTTAGGGAGAAAATTATTTTAAGAGTAGAAGATGATAAACGAAGAGGAACTTATATTATATTTATTTCTCTCTTACATCAACATGACAAGACTCAATGCCTTTTCATACTTGTATAAAGATCATTCTAGAAATACAGTTTAGAGATTTCTATAATAAATGTTCAACTACGAACCACTAAAAATTATTTCATATTCTAGAGAATTCTTTCATACAATTTTCTAGATTCATAAAATACTTGGTAATAAATTTTGGTTTATATTTTCAACACTCCACCTTAAATCAAAATTTTTCATCAACCACTCCAAGAAGTATCTTTAATTTTATGAACTGTTATGCAGCTAATGGCTTTGTGAAAATATCTGCAATTTGATCTTTAGATATCACATACTACACATAAACTTCTTTATCTTTGATATGATCTCTTATATAATGAGAATGAACATCAATATATTTGCTTCTCTTATGATAAATTGGATTTTTCGACAATGCTATTGCTGATTTATTATCAAAAAAGATTTTTGTTGGTTCGACTTGAGAATATCCAATCTCTTTTAGTAGCTTTCTCAGCCATATATATTGCATGACATACACATGATGATGCAGCAACATATTCAACTTCACAAGTAGAGAGAGCAACAACTGGTTGTTTTTGTGAGCTCCATGCATGAGAATATAGTATCATCCTTATAAAATAAAAACCAGCTTGTACTTTTTCTATCATCTGGATCTCTAGCTCAATCACTATCTGAATGTCCTGAAAGTTGAAATTTGTTAGAATAAGAGTACAAAAGTCCATAATTTTGTATACATTTAATATATTGAAGAATTTTCTTGGCTGCCTTCAAGTGTGTCTCAATGGAATTTTCTATGTAGTGGCTAACAATTTTGATTGCACATAGAATGTTTGGCCTTATACTTGTTAGATATCTCAGGCTTTTGATCAAACTTTTGAACATAGTTGGACCGACTATCTTCCCTTCTTCTTTCTTTGATAGTTTGATTCCACATTCCATTGGAGTGCTTACTGTATTACAATTCTCCATATTGAAATTCTTTAAAACTTCCTTTGCACTCATATGTTTCTTGTGTGATAACAATTTCTTCTTTATTTTGTTTTACTTTAATTCCAAGAATAAAATAACATGAGTCTAAAATCTGTCATCTCAAATTCTTTTATCATAGTTTGCTTAAACTCTTTGAATAAAAGTGGATTATTGCCAGTAAAAATAAGATCATTCACATATAAAAAAATAAGTAATATATCTCCATTATTATATTTCTTCAAATAGAGAACATTCTCATAAGGGCATTGGATATAATTATTTTTTTTGAAGTATGAATCGATCCTTGCATTCCATGCTCTTGTAACTAGTTTTAACCCATATAAAGCCTTTTTTAATTTGTAAACTTTTGATTCATGCCTTTCTTTAATATATCTTAATGGTTGTTCGACATAAACTTCTTCTTCAATGACCCCACTTAAAAATATAGATTTAACATACATTCGATAAATAGACCAATTATTTTGTGAAGCAAGAAAAAATTAAACTAATAATTTCCATATGAATAACATGAGTAAATAACTCATTGTAGTCGATGCCTTCTTTCTGCTTGTATCCTTTTGCTACAAGCCGTGCCTTATACTTTTCTATTTCTCCTTTTTACATTTCTCTTCACATTGTATACCCATTTTACACCAATAGCTTTATGTCCTTTTGGTAATATTTTGAGCTCCCATATTATATTCTTTACTATAGATTTGATATTTTCATCCATAACACAACACCATCTTTCATCTTTTATGGCTTCTTCATATTCCAATGGTTAATTATTTGCAAATAAGCAAATAAAATGAAGCTCATCAGGTACCTCATAAAGCACTCTTAAATTTTTTGTCTTCCTTGGTCTTTGATTATCTTCTGATGTATTTAGAGAACATGAATCTTACAAATTTATAAACAATTGTTCTTCATCTTGTAGCTTCATTGGTACTTACTCTTCATTTTGAGTGTATTTATTTTGCCAATCCCATGCTCCTTCTTCATCGAACTCTACATCCCTGCTAAAAATAATTTTTGAAGTTTTAAGATCAAATAGTTTATAAGATTTAGATTGATACCCGATGAAGATGAGTTTGGAGCTTCTGTCATCCAGCTTAGTCATTCTTTGTTTAGGAATATGTGCATATGCAATGCTCCCAAACACCTTCAAATTAGATATATTTATCTTTCTTCTTGTCCATGCTTCTTGTGGTGTCATATCTTGTAAGCTTGAAGTTGAGCACTGATTAAGTATATAGATAGCACATGTCACCGACTCGGCCCAAAATTCTGTAGGAATATTCGTACTTTTGATCATACTTTTACCACATTAAGAATAATATGATTTTTTTATCCTCTATTCCATTTTGTTGGGGTAAAAATGGTGTTGTTAGTTGATGTCGAATGCTGTGCTCTTCACAGTATTCTTTGAATAGTTTGGACGTAAATTTGCCTCATCGATCTGATCTGATGGATTTTATTAAAAATTCACTTTCTTTTTTTGTACTTTCTTTGAACTTCTTAAACATAATGAAAGTTTCTGATTTTTCTTTTAAAAAATAAATCTATATATTTCTTGAATAATCATCAATAAAAGTTAAGAAATATCAATGCTTACCAAAAGATGTTGGAGCAATGGGTCCGCATATATCCTCATGAATTAATTAAAGAGGCTTCTTTGTTCTAAAATTTGCTTCAGTTGGAAAACTCTTTCTTGGTTGTTTTCTAAATACACAACCTTCCCAATTTGATTTGGATGATTGATATCTGGTAACCCATGCACCATTCCTTTTCTCGACATATTATTTAGATCTCTAAAATTTAAATGATCAAGCCTCATATGCCAAAGCCATGATGGATGTTTCACACATGTCTTTAAACATTTCATTACTCCATTTTTTATATCAAGAATAAACATTCTATTTATTGTCATCTCCACTTGAGCAATTAATACATTTGAATTATTTTTAATTGTGAGCTTTTTATCCTTCATATGAATGGCAAATCCTTTCTAAAGTAATTGCCCTAAGCTTAAAATATTGTTATTCATATCCAATGCATAATAAACTTTAGAAATAAATTGATGAGTTTCATCTTTAAGAAGAATAAGGATTTTATCTTTTACTTTTATCAGAATTTTTGAATAGTCGCCAAAATAAATTTGAATCTCCATCATCTCCATTTCTATGAACATGTTTTCATGCATGCACATATGATTACTTGCTATAGTATCTAAATACCAATTATTTTCTTTTTCATGTTCTTCTCCTTTCAATGCTAATAATAAAACTTGATCATCTTCCTTCTCTTTAACAAGGTTAGCTTTCTCTTGATTATGAACATGCGGAAGCATAATGATAAAATTTCTTGCCAATGTAACAATGAACATGAGATTTTTTTATACTTTGATATTTTGGCTCTTTCTTCTGCTCTTCAATTCTTGAGTTTAGATTTTCTTCATTATTTCTTTGATATTCACCACGTCCTTGACCTCTTCCAAAGCCATGACAACGACCCGACCTCAACCACGGCCTTGTCCATAAACATCTTGATCATTTGAATTATCTTCATTTTTTGTGTCACCTTTTAATGAGAGTTTTGATTAGAGAACTTGTTCGATTGTATCTTATTTTTTCTTTGCTCATTAGCCATTAAAGAGCCCATTAGCTCATCAATAGTCACTGTTCTAAATCTTTAACTTCCTCAATATTTACGACAATATGGTCAAATTTATCATTTACTGAGCGTATAATTTTTTCTATTACTCGAACATCTTATAATTTTTTTCCATAACTTAGTAGTTGATTGCGGGCTCAAAAAATTTGGCCCCGGCCTTCGCCCGCTCTGCTTTTTTTTTTTGGTGAGTTTTAACTGATTTTAAGTTCTAGGATAAATTTTGGGAAGGCAGATAGATTTGTAGATAATACACTATCTAGAGATTTTGCCCACATTTTGTGAGGACTTTATGATATAAGTTCTGGTTTCCTATAGGTGCAAGCCCCTATAGTTAATTACCCCTCTCGATAACGAGAAAGATCTTTCGATTAAGGTTTGTCATTGATGAATATATCGTATCCGACATATAGTAGCAGCATGGGCTTGGGAATTAAAAAGATGTTGATACTTAAAACTTGAAATTACACCATCTTGCACTTAAAGCAGATGGTGGGGAAATAGATGATGAACCTAATCAAGATCGTATAATTCCATCGTCTCAGGTCATCATGGTCCCTGGTCTACTTAGTCAGAGGAGGTAGTCATCCCAACCTGACAAAATGATCTGTGTCGGCAGCCATGGGTTTCTTCATTCAAGGGGACCTTGTAGACCAAGGTTGGATGCTTGTCTAAGAGGATAAATTTGAATCCACCTTAGCTAAAAGAGAGGCTTTGTTCCCTATCGATCATATCTTATTGATTCATATCTCAAAAAATTTGATACCACTAAGGAGCGTATTGGCTCTAGACATAACCAGTATTTTATAGTGCCATTTGGAGGCAAAACCACTATGTTCATAGGGCCCTGGTCATAACTATTTATCCTAAGGTGCCATTTGGCGGAAAAATTGTCAGTTAGAAGACACATACCACATTCTTATTGGTAGGAGATTATTTAAGAATGAATTATAGTGATACACAACTCACCTTGGCCTGTTGGTTGAAAGGTTAGGCTTCCAACCAAGACGTCTTGGGTTTGAGTCTTTGTGTATGCGATGTGTGTGTGAGTTTGCTTTAAATGGCCTAAATGTCCCAAAAAAAATTATAGTGATATTTTCGGCTAGACATTAGCTCTTTGTGAGTTGAAATAGTTTTTAATTTGTTTACCCTAGCAAACTGTTACAGAGGGTAAATGACTTTTTTTGTAAGTGATTTGATGGATTTTTTCAATTTTAAATATTTTAATAATGAGATTTTGTATTTTGGATTTTGGACTTTCAGATATTTAGGATGGCATTTAAAATTTTAGAGTTGACCCCTCCGGTTGCGATATGCATTCAACACAGCCATCATCAGGATATTTGGGGTCATTTTTATTTGATTAAACATTGTCGACCCTATCAACTTGCCGATAAGAGATCGAGTTTCATAGACTTTGTACCTTTATTAGAGAATTCATATTGCTATATATAGACATTGAAGGCCTAATATAAATGTATTAAGACAAATATATTTGTCGCCGCATCCATAAATTTGTTTGATTATTCAAACTCTTTTGACTCCTATCAATCCGTGTAGAAGGATCAGCTTTGAACTTGAATTCACTTAACGACATGCGTAACATCCCTAGACGTCACGTGTGTTCCTATAACACACTTGTCGGGGCTCATGCGGGTGAATGATTTTATCGATAAATTTTTTTTATATAGGGGCCTTGAAGGCATAATATTAATATATAAAATAAATATCTCAGTCAACCTCATGAACACATATTTATTTAATAGTTTGAATCGTGTCGAGAAGGATCAGGTTCAAACTTATATTCATCATTTAGCCCGTGTAACATCCTTAGACATCATGTGTATATCCATAACACGCTCGTCAGGGCCCAATCAGGTTTTATGATTGTACTTGACCTTTTTGTGTACCTATGTGTATAAAAACTACGGGCATGTATTGTAACATCCCAGGCATCCATAGTGAAAGGATTCGTCTGACATTCTGATCGAACTCCATTCCAGTTGCCTTGCTCGGACCTGAAATTATTAACCACATATAATGAGCTTAAATAGCCCAGCAGGTCACCAAAGCCTACAACCGAAATCAAAACACGGCGATGCTATCAATATGCAGATCAATCAAATCAAGTTAATCAATGGTCAATGAGTCTATGCAATGCGGAAATCCATAGTCAATGAAATCAAGTCTGCACAGCGGAAATCAAATCAGTAGTCAACGCAGTACGGAAATCAATAGTCACTAATCAATACAACGGTAAAAACATCGATAAATCAATACGCCTCAGCAATCAAATCAGTGAGTGCTCCTAGTCAATATCCAATCATCGTAGCAGTGTCTATCAATCAATACTATCAGTTTAATCAATTGTGTCATCTATTCAATTCGTCGTATCTATATTGTCTATCAAATCAGTTAATACTCTTGCAAACCAGTCAATCCAATTATTCAATACGATTTATTCGATATCAATATACAATATTCAATGACACCACGGCAGCGAAGACAATTCAATAATGACGCCGTACGATGCTACAGTAGGGAAATCATCTCAATCAATAAAGCACTTTCCAGTCAATTATATCTATCAGTAGGGAAATCCATAGAATAATCGAACCAACTATATAAATCAACCTAGTAATTGAAAACAAATCTATACAATGAAATCATCAGGTCAATAGAAATCAACGATCAGCTCCATAAAGAAATCTATTCTACGATAAATCAAATCCATACGACAACAATCCATTCAATCAATCAATCGATAATCGGTACAACGAATCAATGTATCAATGTATCAATAATATCCATATGTCAATATCATATCCATATCAATGTCGATGTCGGTATCTATCAATCGGTACAATCTATATCAATATCAGTGTCAATATCTATGAATCAATACGCAGAATCCATATCAATATCGGTGCCGGTATCTATGAATCAATCAAGTCGATAACATCAATCGGAAAAGCAATACGATAAATCCAATCAGAAAAGCAATACGATAAATCAACAGTAGCAAGTCAAATCAATGCAGAATCAATAGTATCAATGAGTCTATGAATCTATGCCGTCCATATCCATATCAATGTCAATAATCAATAATCAATAGTATCAATGCTCAATGATCAATCAATGAAATCAATGAATCCGTACGAAACAGTAAATCCGACAAATCAATAAAGCAGATATCGATAAATCAATAAATCCATATGTCAATACAGTAAACATGCATTCAATACGATAATACTGAACAAGTACAATCAACTGGCTATGTTGCTGTTGTAGAATCCATATTGCTGTTGTAGATATCCATACATTGGTTCTATGAAAAGAGTCGTCACTCTATTGCCCGTCGGCCGCCCGTCGGCATATAATCTCCTTATGACTCCCATCGTTATATCCATGATCCATGATCAATGATTTAAAGGAAAGCCCGTCGGCCCACCATCCTGTACAGGTATCATCTCCAACCAATGTTCAACCAGGTTATACGTGTTTCAGTATCAATAATCAATTCAATAGTCAATAATAAAGCAATCATATCAATATGCACATTCATATCTATTCAATCTATCAATCTCAGACAAATCAGAAAAACTACGAAAATCGGGCAGAGTAACGGCAGTCTATCAAATTTACACAAAAATCCTGCAAAAATCACTAATTTCCAACTTACAATAGAACGTTCACAACATCAATATAAGACTATTATTCTATAGAATCCAAATCAAATCACGTCCTGATATTTTTCTATTCAATTAAAATCGCGTAGAATCAATTCCGACCGGTAAAATCATCGTAGAAAATACTCAAATCGTGTACAATATTCATATCTATAACATACCAAAAGTTGTGCGGTGAAAGTTGTGTCAATACAAAATCAGGTCAAAAGTTCGACTACGAAAACACAAAACAGTGCACAACTCGGTCAAAACTCAATATCTTCGAAAACAGAAATAGGATTCAGAGTCCTTACCGCGAGATAAACAAATCCTCCAACTGCGTCGTCGGACGAAAAGCGCTCCGCGGGCTCCAAAACTAAGCTTTCCTCTTCTCTTTCCTTCTCTTTCTCTCTCCTGCCTTTTCTCTCTCTCCAAAAATAATCCAAAAATATCTCAATTTCTATATATATCTAGACTGATCGTCCCGGACGATCTCACTTCGTCCCGGACGATCCATGCTCAGGAAAATTTCGTCAAGACGAAAATTAAATATCGTCCTCAGACGAAGGGGCTCTGGAAAATTTTCGTCCAGACGATCGTCCCGACTGCTCCAGGTTCGTACAGACGAAAATGACAGATTCTTCACAAATTTC
Organism: Dendrobium huoshanense; assembly: GCA_016618105.1. Classification (NCBI taxonomy): domain Eukaryota; kingdom Viridiplantae; phylum Streptophyta; class Magnoliopsida; order Asparagales; family Orchidaceae; genus Dendrobium; species Dendrobium huoshanense. The sequence goes on along the minus strand of CM028347.1, from coordinate 14,447,903 downwards.
TTCAGTTCGTCCTGTACTAAATCCAGTTCGTACAGACGATCGTACTGACGAACTGCACTAAAAAAAATCAGCTTTTTTTTTAAGGGTTTTACATGTATGGGGGCATTTTTAAGATATTCTAATTATGCAGGTAACTGCCATTTGAATGCGAACAACATTTTATTTAAGGGCTTAAATATGCCTTTTATCCGCTTGCATAAATATTACGGATCCGATGGCATGACATTGTACTGGTTATCTGGCCATTATATACAAGTAGACTATCGTACACTATTTTTTGCTTTATGCAGTGGATTATATTGTACTAATGAATCCTGTTTTGTATTTATAGATACTTGTAGAGGGATTACTATGTGCATGATGGACCTTCTACAATCACTTGTGAGCACACTGTAATTTCTTTCACTGATATTCTCAGATGAATGCGATATGAATTTCTACATCTTCTAGCATGATTGCTATAAAGAATATCATCAACTCTGTCTTTGTTACTTTTGGAGCTGAATATATCCACTTGTTGTTAGAAATTGATAGTAGAACACCATTACACTTGTTGTACATCAGCCTTGTGTCATAGGGAGGTTTTCAGCTATGTAGCTTATCCACTATTCTCATTCATGAGAGAACGAGTACTCTGCTTGTCGGTTGATGCTTGCTACTTATGAGTGTACCATCCTTTGATTTAGAAATAGATCTTTATGTCGTGTTAGCCATAACATTCATGGAGAACTATTGCATGGTGATTTGTAGGTGGGGCTGTCACATCTCTTGTAATTTTTATCATTTGTTACTTGAGGACACATCACATTAGATGGTGTGAATGATCTCATAGGCTCTAATGGCCCCCATATCATAACTCCACAATCTTCTTATTATTTGCAAACAAAACCCCACTTATAAGTTCGATCTTGACCTTCAAAGGTGATTTACAACAAGTTTAAGGAACTTGATATTATCATCAATGTCTTTATTCCAATCTACATGAATCTTACAAGTTTAGTATAGTCATCCAAAAATTTCATGCTAAGGTTTATGATTAATTTATGCATAAATCCTTATTTCTTGCATATATTTATTTAGATGAATTTAAATGGCCAAAGTGGTCATCATAATATTCAATTGAAGATCCTTGCATTATTGTTCATAAGTATTTTATTTGATTCTTGCTTAAATAATTATGCTTGGTACTTTATGCTCGGATATCACACAACCCTTATAAATTCATCATTTTGATCATTTGCCATTCGATTGCAATTTCCATCCTTAGATGAGCTCAATTTAGTATTATTCTCTTAGACTCAACCTCATTTAATTTTAAACGTCATCATTTAACATTCATTTGAGTCTAATTTTATTGCAATCATAAATTTTGTTTCTTGTATTTGTTCAATTTTTTTATTCAAATTGTTAAAGTTATGATTGAGTTCATTTCACTTAGAGTTCAAAATAAGTCCACTGTTGTCCTTTAGAGTTCAAGTCCTTGTATTTTTCAAACAAAACTTTAGTAGTCTCCTAGCGTCTCCCCTGTTTGAGAGAAATTTCAGGAGTTTGGGCCTCCCGCCACGCTAGAGCAAAGTGTACACGGATAGTGTCGGGTGACACTGAGGCCAAAAGTCTTCAACCCCCACTACGTCAGAGAAAGACATGCATGGGTCTTTAGGCACTTGTTAAAAAAATAAAATTTTCTCACATACATGTACTTATATTTTTTGCCTTACCGTGCTAAGAAAAGCGCGCACAAGGCTTGCCTACCTCGTTGTAAGCACCGCACCGAGTTCCCTCTCACCACGCTAGAGAAAAGTGTGCATATGGGATCCCTCGACGCGCCACAAACACCGAAAATAGGACTTCAGGAGATTGTTTGCTTCATCGTTAGCATTGCAACGAATTTTCTCCCACCACACTAGAGAAAAATGTGCATGGGTGGTTGTTCGTCGTGTTGCAAGTGTCGAAACGGGCTTTCTTAAATTTACAAAATTCCCTCTCTCTCTCTATTGAAATAATTTTCTCTTTTTCTTTCTTTTATTAATCAATTTTTTCTCTCTCTAATACACATATTTATTTATAATACTAATGCTAATAGTAATATACAATAATATCATTAATAATAACATGACATTAAAATTAGTAATAATATTAAAAATAATAATAGTAGTAATAAAATAATAATATTAATTCTTAATAATAATAATAATAATAATAATAATAAAGAGGTATTACCTCTCCGGTTGGTAGTCGGTCAGGTAGAAGAGAGGTTGGATGGGGCTATGCGTGGATTGGAGTTCGACTGGAGTAGATGAAAGGGCTTCAACTAGGTCGAGTCGAGTAAGAGCAGAGATGGATCAAGTAGAGGAGATGAAGTCAGACCTGTGGAGTTAGGTCGTCAATAGGATTTGGAGGTCGATGTGGTGCGGCTTTGGAGATTGGAAGGAGGCCGGTTGGAAGTTCGGTTGAGGTAGGTGAAAGCTTCCTCTCTCTCTCTCTCTCTCTCTTTCTCTCTCTCTCTCTCTCTCCCTCTCTCTCCCTCTCTCTCTCTCTCTCTGGCCGAAGGGATTAGATGGGGGATCGAGTTGTGGAACTCCAAACACGAGTTCAGTTGGAGGCGTCAGATGAGAAAGAGGCGGAAGTTTATGAGGGAGATTCAAAGCAGTAACGAGATCAAAAGTCTTCCGGGAAGAAGACGATGGGTTGAGATTTGGGATTTGATGGAGGCGGATGATTGAGATCGTGAGGTTGAAGATGGATACGAGAGCAGAAGTCTTCCGGGAGTTTGGCTTCAGGATGGAGGAAGGAGAGGGATTCATGGATTTTGGCTTTGTGAGCGGGAAAGAAGTGGAAATGAAACCCCTCCATTCGTCTTCATTTTATTGACTTGAGCGGATGTATGATCGAGGTGAGCTCGCGAGATATCTTGGAGGAGACATACTCGCAGCATGATTTGCAGGATTCCTTCGACGAAATGAGGTATCTGAGCGATATTTCGGGGATTTTTTTTTGGGGAAATTTGAGGGCTTGGCCCAAAATATAATTAAAAGAAAGTTATGATATACAAAGATCAACCAAAAAGTAAGGAAAGAAAAGATTTTGGATCACAGCAACACAGAAGTGACCAAATCAATAAATAAGACTGAAAATTTAGTCTTGGCTAGGACTCAGAGCGCAAAAATCTTCATAATTTGAATAAGAAGCTCCTTCGGTTGCCCGTAGACCATCCGGAAGGGATTGATGGCAGACGTCATCATTGTCCTCAGCCCAAAATTTAAGTCTGTCAAGCAAAAGCCAAACCCATGATTCCTGCTTGTTCTCGAGGCAATAGTTATGAAATGAATGGGCAACAACAACAGTTGAATAATCCAAGTAAAAACAGCCCAGAGATAGTATACAGTCCCAGGAAATACCAATCGACCAAATCATATCCACCATTTACGAATGCTCCCAAGAGTTCCAAACAGATAATAGGAGCCAGGTTTTAGCTTTAAACAATTCAAAAGATAAAACCATTCCAACGCTGCAGCCAAAAGAGTAGAGGCCACCGTAACATAGAAACCAAAATCAGGAATAAGACAAATTCAACTTATCAATGATAGTGTGACCTTCCTTCCAACACTTAATCTTAAGATAGATATATCTAGAAATCCTCCTAGATAAGGTGTTAGAGCAAACACTTGTAGCTTTAAATTTATTGTAATTCCTCTCTTGCCAAACATAGTACACAATAGCATTAAAAAGAAGCAGCAAAGTGTTTTTTTTTTTTTTTGAGATTTTCCAACTTACAAGCAGTCCAAATGTTGTAAAGCTCGAAAAATTGTAGGCCTTAAATGGAAATTATGAAAGCATGGAATAATTTTAGTCAGAACATTGAAAGAATAGACGCACTCGAAAAATAAGTGAGACGCAGTTTCCATACCATTATGACAGAGAGAACATGAGTGATCTAAAATAATAATATTCGTTTTGGAAAGAACATCAACCGTTTTCAAACCCCCTTTCAAAATCTTCCAAGTGCGAGTCAAAAAATGCATAGAAAGTTTTTTATGCCAGATCAAATGATGCAAGTCAAATCTTTCCTCATCAGCAAAATATTCCAAGTAAAAGCCTTTGAATCTAGCATTACCTTCAATATCCCAGAAAATTGGATTTGTAGCCTCATTAAGAATAGGAATAGCATAAATTCGGTCCTTAATAGCAGAACACAAAGTTTCAGGCAAACACCAAGGGGCTGTTTGGTATCGGATTTATCGTGGGATTTAAGTCGGATTTACGCTAAATCCAGCCAAACGGTTTTTGTGCGCGCGTTAAATCCCGGGATTCCGTAAATCCCGGATTTACGGATTTACGGCTTAAATCCCGGATTTACTAAATCCCTCGGTTCGGTGGATTTAACGGGATTTAACATTAGAAGCGCGCGAAAGGGAAAAAGTTAACTTCTCAGCCAGGGAGCTCCTGTTCTTGCTTCCGATCAAAATGTCGTAACTTCCGATCCGACAAGAAGGGAAAGTCGTCGAAGGAGCGAAGTCGAACAACCACGAAGGAATCGAAGTAGCGACGTGCGCAATCTGTACACCTCCTGCGAATCAACGAAGCCGAAGGAGCGAAGTCGAACAGCCACGAAGGAACCGAAGTAGCGACGCGCGCAATCTGTACACCTCCTGCGAATCAACGAAGCCGAACAGCAACGACCAAAAGAAAAGATGAAACACAAACCCTAGACGGCTCAAAGTTATTATCGATTAACTTAATTTATATAATTTAAACAAATAATAATTAATTAAATAATTAATAGTAGAATTAGTGCATAAATTAATTATCTAATTTAACTTAATTGATTAATTAATGATATAATTAGTAATTAAATATTAATATAATTAGCTTATTTAATATTTAAACTCTCATTTTGATCCATGTTAGTTTGTAATTAATTTTGTGTTGAATTTTTGGTCAGTTTATATGACCTAAAATTGGTTTTATTATGTTTTATATAATGATCTTAATTTCATAAATATCTCCTTTCAAATTAAACGCCTCGAAGTTATTATCGATTAACTTAATTTATATAATTTAAACAAATAATAATTAAGTTAATTAATTAATTAATTAATAGTAGAATTAGTGTATAAATTAATTATCTAATTTAACTTAATTGATTAATTAATGATATAATTAGTAATTAAATATTAATATAATTAGCTTATTTAATATTTCAACTCTTATTTTGATCCATATTAGTTTGTAATTAACTTTTTATTGAATTTTTGGTCATTTTATATGACCTAAAATTGATTTTATTATGTTTTATGCAATGATCTTAATTTCATAAATATCTCCTTTAAACTTAAATCCCTAACCGCCATAAATCCTGATATATGTTACCAAACAGTTTCTCAGGATTTAACAAGATTTAACATTTAACATACCAAACAGTTTTTAGGATTTAACACATTTCGGATTTACTAAATCCGAATTTACAAGATTTATTAAATCCCACTAAAGTTAAATCCCACTTGTTGCCAAACAGCCCCCAAATGTCCTCATGCATCCAATCGGCCAAAATAGCATTAGAGTTACAGATTTGGTTGGAAGGTAAATATGGGAAAAGCTCCCTAATACTGATGTTCGAAAGCTAATGATCCCAAAGAATAGAGACATTACTGTTTTTGGAAATATGGAATTTGAATTTGTGCTTAACCAAATTAGAAGTATCACAGATGCTTTTCCAAAAAAGAGAGGGGCTGTTATGGTTGTGGTTCCAGGGGAAAATGTAATGAGTTTTAAGCCAGCAAGGAAGAGGAGAATCAACATTGTAAAACCTTGCAATAATACTACAATTAAATGCAAATCTGAGTGCTTGAAGAGAAGCAATACCAAGACCACCTTTGGAAAGGGGTCTATAAGTATTAGATCACGAAATGAGATACATACACTTATTGGCATTACCACGATGATATAAAAACTTTGCACAGATTTTCTCAATCGTTTTGATTATAGCTTTAGGGATGCAAGATCCTCTCATCCAGAAAGCTACAATATTAGTGATAGTGTATTTGATGAATTGAGTCCTACTTGCAAAAGAGAGAAGAGAGGCTTTCGAACCAGAAAGCACATTAGTGATTTTGTCAACCAGCGGGGAGAAGTCTGAAGTTTTGAGTCTTCCAAGGGATAAAGGAAGACCCAGATAAGAAATTTTGTTGGCGGTGTTAAAAATGTTGAGAGTTTGGGAAATAACTGGCCAATTGGGAGCGGTGTGAGAATAGAGAAGCGATCTTTTCTGCAAATTAAGATGAAGCCTAGACATATTAGAGAAATTATTAAGAATCCTCATGAGCCATTCACAATTACCAATTTCAGCTTCACCAATAACCAAGAGATCATCTGCATAACAAAGATGTAAAATTTGAAAACCATCAAGCTTGAACCCTTCAAATATATCAACGCCATTAGAGTCATCAATGAGACATGAGAGAGCATCCATAATGATACAAAAGAGATAAGAGCAAAGGGGGAAACCTTGTCTAAGCCCAGACGAAGAGCTAAAAAAGCCTTCAAGACTCCCATCAATGCAAATAGAAAAATGCGTATCATTAATGCAGGCTTTGTTCCAGTTGATGAAAATATGAGAGAATCCTTTTTGGGCCAATCTAGCAAAAAGGAATTCCCTAGAAACAGTGTAGAATGCCTTTTCAATATCTAGCTTAGTGCAAACAAATTGTTTTTGAACTTCTTGTTGCAAAAGGAAATAATCTCTGTAGCTAAAATGGGGTTATCTGTTGGGATTATGTTTATATCAGGCATAATGGGATTCATACGAAAGGCAAGAATCTTTGCAATGATTTTTTTAAAAATATTACAAAGAGCTATAGGTCTAAAGTCCTGAATATTCTCATCATGCTTAGTTTTTGGAACCAGAACAATGGTAGTAGCTTTCACACTAATAGGGAGATAAAAATTTCTAAAAAAAAAAAGATTTAATAGCAGTGCATAATGCTGGGCCAGTAACACTCCATGTTTTTTTATAAAAATCAAAGTTAAACCCATTAGGGCCTGGGGAAGAATTGGAGCAGCTAGAAGAAATGGCAAGGAGGATTTCCTCATTAGAAATAGGATTGATCAGAGAATTGGCAACATCCAGCTTGATAATGTTCCCAGTAGGGATAGTAGAGATATTCAAGATTTGAGGAGCAGGAGAGTTATAAATGCATTTAAAATGATCAATAATGCTTTGAATCCTGTAATCTCCATTAGTGCTATCAGCCAATAGGGAAGCATGAATAATATTACGATTCATTGCTTGCCTGTTTTTATATTGGAATAGAGAAACTCAAGGTCTTCCTCTCCATATGTCAACCAATTGAGTTTAGCCCTTTGAATAGCCCAAGTAGCACTCATAGAGTTATAAAAAGTGAGATCATGATTTATCTTTTTTGAGGTTACCACAAACCTCAGGATTGAGAGGGTCTTGATTAGCCAAAGCTTGACAAACTTGTTGTTGTAAAGATAGGTTCTCACACATAGGTGAAATATTATTGGAATTTCCCCATTTTTTCCTTTGATATAAACTTTTAATAGCTTCAGTTTTTTTGTAGAAATCCACAATCGGGTTTCCTTGGGAAGGGATGGCAAAAACATTAGTAAGAATATCCCCAAATTCTGGGATTTTGGCCCAAAAATTCTTATACATGAATCTCTGCTTGTGTATTTCCCCAATCTCCAACTTAATAATAAGTGGAGTGTGATCAGAAACCATACTATTCAACACCTTATAGTAAGAGTTTGGAAAAAAAGTTTTTCCATCTATCATTGATGAGAGCATGATCAAGTTTATTATGGATAGGATTGTCAACTCTTTGATTATACCAGGTGAAAAAGTTGCCAGTAGATGTCATTTCCATCAGATTTGTATCATATATAAAAGAATTGAAGGGAACAAGTCTTGCAACATGGGTAACATTCCCACCAGCTTTATCGGTCTGAAATCTATAACAATTAAAATCACCGAACACAAGCCAAGGAGTGTTATCCATATCCAAAGGAGTAACTCTACAAAGATCACTCTAAAGCAGATTTTGGTCCTCAAAGGAATTGGCAGCATACACAACCGAAATTAGAAAAGGTTGCAGATTACCATAAGTTACAATACCAGTAATAGTTTGGCTAGAAGAAAAAGTAGGGACAAAATGGATTTTATCCGAATTCCACTTTATCCAATTGCGTCCAGGAGAAGCTAGCTCAAAATTATGGCAGCTGTTTTCCTGGTCAAAGACCTTGTGTGACATTCAAAACCAAGGGTCTTCAAGGTTATAAAGTAGGATTCTACTCTCAAGAATACAGATCAAGTCTAAGTTATGTTGACGAACCATATTTTTGCAACAAAAAACTTTGTCCGGATGGTTGAAACCCCGGATATTCCACGCAGCTAAAGAAGGCAAGGTCATGAGTGTTTTGGGGAGGGGTTAGGGCATTTCTTGGAGCCATTGCCTCTAGTGTTTCTATGGTTCTGAGCAACATTCTTTGGGGCCACTAAAGAAGCATTATTGACATTATGCTTCTCAAAAGTAGGAGGTTGTGCTTGACTTGAGGAAAAATCAGAGCTAATCAGATCATGAGGAGATGTAGATTCAGATTCCGAAGAGTCTTGTAAAACAACAAATTTGTTTGGAGAAATAATTTTGGGAGGCACTGGATTAGAGGGGGGTAGCAGAGAATCTGTAGAGGCCGTGGACACAATAGTAGGGGAGTTTAAGTTTGGGATTAGCATGGTTCATGTTTCCATATTCTCAGGCTGCTTAATAGAAGATGTGAGAGCATGGTCATCCTCATTAACTGAAACGTGCTCAGGGGAGGCTGAGGAAATAGTAGAGGGGAGAGCAACAATATTATTAGTTGTTGTAGAATCTATAGGATTAGTAGAGGGCCTTTCAATTTGAGGAGGATTGAGAGTAGAGGGATTTGTTGTCTGATTAGCAGAAGAAGATAGAGGATTGGCAGTTACAGGATTGGGGAGAATACCTTTGGGATTTTGGGAAGGGCGTCTCGGACGGCGGCTAGTACTACTACCACTCGGAGGTAGCGGAGGAGGTTGAGGATCAGGATTAGGGTTTGAAAGGCATGCCGAAGATTGGTGATTGAAGGATTTGAAAATAGAGCAAAGAGCAGGTTGCCACTCATCATATTGGATCTTTAGATTGAAGATTTTTACATCAACGTCTATCAGGATGCAATCTGGGTATATAGCGCTAGAGTCCACTCGCACACAAACTATAGTGTAGGTGAGTCTGGATTTTGACGTAGTGAGGCCATCAACAGTGAGGGGATGTCCGACTTTGGTAGCGATCTTTGAAATCCCAATAGGGGTCCAACACCAAAGGGGAAAATCATACATTTTAAACCATATAGAAATTGAATTAAATTCATCATGTTTTGGCTCAAAACGAGGATTCCATTTTTGAAAAATGAAAAGTTTGCTAAGAATGAACCATGCACCCTTAGTTCAAACCATATCAAAATCTTCAGCATTAGTGAACTTGAATAAGAAAAATTCATCACTAAAAGAGATGAGTTTTAGGCTACCTTTGAGCTTCCATACCTTGCATTTAGCAAGGATTCGTAAAATGGTCGCTTACCCAAAGAGTATCCGACAAGGGCAAGATTCCATTCCTCTACAATATCAGTGATGTCAACAGACGGGAACTTAATGATATCTTTCGGAGTAGGGAGAGGGGAGATGGAGAACTCACAAATCACCGGGGCGTCCACCAATATACGGTCCCAAGCAAGGAGCCTAGAAGAGCAGGCCCTTAGAGAAGAAGAAGAGTTAGGTAGAGGAGAAAAAGCAGCAGAGAAAGTGGAGGGATCCATGGGATTCCCCCCCCCCCCCCCCCCGCAACGAAGCGGCCGCATGGAGGAGGAAGGAGGGAATCGCAAAACTTCAAAACTCTAGTAGAGCGGCTCAGTTTCGTACTATATTTTGGGGATTCGATCGAGCTAAGGCATTATTCTCTTTCCGTTATAATCGTACATTATATATCATTTTATTTGTTAGGCATGATATAGTAATGAGCTAGGCATTATACCATATAAAAAGGAGTTTTCGGAATCGCAGTAGAACGAAAAGAAAGAGACATATCAATATAGTAATATTTGGTTACTACTGTTTCATTACTTTATTCTGATATTCTTCCCTTGCTGCTGTTAGTGTGTTGACCCCTACACGTAAAACCATGCGAAAAGAGGTGAAAACGATGATTTAAGCAATACATGCATTGACGAAACGCATCACTTAAGAGATCAAATGACCTCCGAATGCCAAATGGACAGCATCGTTATGATCAGACCGTTAAATTCTGCTAGGTCGAGGCCCCTGACAATCAAATCAGATGATATCGGTCAAAAGGGATGACCAACACTCGAATTTAAAGCGCGATGTTGATCAAACGATGTCGGATCAACAAACTGACAACACCATTGCGTCCGGAACGTCGTTAACATTCAAATTATATATTTTATTTAATCAATTTTAATTAACTGCAATGGCGTCGTGAATTTTGAGGTGATTCAAATATGATGTGAAGGCGAACATATCAAAGAAATTAGCCTCTTCGGTGATGAAATGACGTTCGATTGCAAAACGGACAGCGTCATTGCGTCCGGAACGTTGCCGACATTCAGAATATATATTTTATTTAATAAATTTGGATCGTTTGAGGTGGTATCGCAAATTTTAAAGGCGATTCAAATATGATGCAAAAGCACGCATATTGCGGAAATTCACCTGTACGGAGAGGACGTGATGTCTGATTGTCAAACGGATGGCACCGTTGCATCCGGAACGTCGCCGACATTAAGAGTCTACATTTTATATGATCAAATTGGATCGTTTGATGTGGTATCACAAATTTCAAAGATGATTCAAATATGGTGTGAATGCACGTATTACGAGGAAATTAGCCTAGTTTTGGTGACAAAACGATGTTGGATCGACAAACGGATAGCGTCATTGCATCCGGAACGTCGTCGACATTAAGATTCTACATTTTATTTGATCAAATTGGATTGTTTGATGTGGTGTTGCAAATTTCAAAGAGGTGATTCAAATATGTTGCGAAGGCATCTATTACGAGGGAAAATGAGGTCTTGACGATGCTCAAATGACGTCCGATAGCAAAACGGACTGCGCCGTTGCGACCAGAATATCAGCAATACCCTAAATACACTACCAATTTATCTAATTTTCATATTCGATAAGTTTGACACGTTAAACGCAGGAAAATACATGTGAATCGTGATGGTTCTTGAGATAATAGACATGTTGTTATTATTCCTGATTAATGATAATTATAGGTTATAAATATCAGCTAATGCTATTATTAATTTAACAAAGAAATCAAAAGCCAAAACGGAGATCATATGAAGCATTAATTCTCAAACCTCGTTTATGTCGAAGACTCTGCGCAAATCTCCCATGAATCCCAGATTTCTCGTCGAACTCGTGATCAGTTCCCGCAAATCCTGTGACGTCTCAAACGAGGCCCCTCCTCTCGTCGTTAAAACAAAGCTGAAATGCACAGGAATTGTTCTTCGCTGCTTTCCCACTCAGCTCCCCATTCACAAAGCCCACCCCCTTTGTCCGTCCTTACTTCACACGAGCAGCCAACCCAATTCCTCTCTTAAAAAAAAATAATTCTGAGCATACATCTCCTTACCTCCCAGCGAGCTTCCCTGAAATTTAAGATCATTCCACCTTGAGCCACTTCTCTTTCACGTCCATCTCCACCTGTACCTTCACGCCAACAGGTAGCCGAGCATTCCAGCGGAGCTCCTTTTTGTTGTTCTTTTTACACTAGTTGGCAGCTGGGTCTCACGCCAAATCCTTCAGACTCTCTGCAATAGCTGCAATATCCTGGACGTTAGAGCTGAACTACAGCCTCCTTCCCGTCAGCAAAGCTCACACCAATTTTCTTAACCATTTCCTTGCTTTAAGGTAAAAAGAAGGTGGGTCTCTGACGCCCACGTGAAAAAAAGGGGAAGGAGAGATTCTGACATGAATTTTTTTTTTATTACATCGAATGTTTCCTGTGCTTTACTCATCCCTGTGCTTGCTAGAGGTGAATACAGGACGGTCTAATACAGAGATAAATAGTTCTGTAGCAATTTGATAGATTGGCAGTGAACTGTTAAAGCTTATTTGGTTTGGATTTTAGTAAGGTCAAATGAGACGAAGCAACTAATGGAAGGGCCGGCCTAAGTTTTTTTTTTTTAAATGAGAATGTTGCTGTAGTGATATACCACTAAATTAGTCATTGCATTTCAGCCCACTCAAAGGCCCATTCAGTAAGAATTAACTCATTCATCCCGTATATAACAAGAAATCCACTTCCATTTTGAAATGGCTGCTTTCAAATTCCAAAGCATACACAGTAAATTTTTTTTTTTACTTCTAAGCTTTAAATCATTTGTTACTATTTACTTCTCTCATTTTACATTGTTTCATCCTATCTACTTTGCCTTAGTTTGTTAATATCAACTATTATTATAAGTGCTAATAATGAATTGTAATGTTACTGAATGCATGTTATTATCATTATTGATAATGTCTATATTTGTTATATATATATACTATGTGTTGTTGATATGCATTGCTATACTAACTAGTCTAATTTGCGTTATTAATTTCGCTAATTAGATTAAATTGATAATCATTTGCATCATGATTGTTGATATGTGTATGCATACATGTATGTGTTAGAGAAAGAAGTCATCTACATAAAAAATCAAAAGGAGACAAATAGCAGATTTAATTTCATCCCCACCATATTTCCTTTTTTTTAGCATTACATATTGTTAATACTTTAAGCATATTGTGTTATTGACATTATTTTGTTTACTAGTTTTGAGACTTACAGGTAAATATGTGAAAAAAAAAAAGATGTGGGCATTCTCAAAAAAAAAAAAAAAAAAGAGATTATTTAAAAAAAAGAAGAGTTTCAGGAAAAAAAAAAAAAAAAAAAAAAAAAAAAAAAAGAGAGATTTCTAAAAAAAAAAAGAGTTTTTTTTTTTTTTTTGCACCGTCATCATCGTCGTCACACCACAACCCCGCGAAGGTACGAATATTTCTAAAACTCATATTCCTATTTTCGTTGTTTACGGCGGACCGAAAAACCGCCCATGCACGCCTTTATTGCGCGTGGTGGGATGGGACCCCGGTGCGGTGCCTACGACGAGGTGGGTAATCACCTAAAAACTATACTTCAATGTTCGTGGCGGATCAGAAAACCGCCCATGCACGCCTTTGTTGCGTGTGGTGGGAAGGGACCCCGATGCGACACCTACGGCGAGGTGGGGTCACTCATAAGTACCCCCGAGCGGGGAAAAAGAAAACTTCTTTTTTCAAAAAAAAAAATGCTTTTTAAAATCTCATGCACGCCTTTGTTGGCGTAGTGAATGAAAAAAACAAAAATCACCGCCGCGGTGTCTCACAAACACCAACCGTGCACGTCTTTGTTGACGTGGCAGGTATGCGGCCTCTTGATTTTTTTCCCTAAACAGGGGAGACGCCGGGAGGCTGCCGAAATTTTCTCCAAAAGGACAAGGACTTGAACAAATTTTGAACAAGTGAAGACATGCTTTGGACTTAAATGAACAGATAAACGGAGCTTAATATGTCTATAATCAAATGAGCAAATGACTTAAACGAAACGCAAGCAAGAAGAGTTTGAACTTGCTACCTGAACAAACCACAAAAGACTTGAATTTGAACTGAGTTTAGACTCAAGAAGACCACAAGGAACTCAATTTGAACTCATACTTGAATTCAGACAACAATTTGAATTGAACAACAAGGGACTTAATCATTCTTGGACTGCGGAGAACTTGAGTATGAACTAAGTGCAAGAGAACTCATAAAGAACTACACTTGATCTTGAACTCAAGTTGAAACACATAAGAATTTGAATAAATCATAAATGATATAATTTGAACATATTATAAGAAACTAATCTCAAGATATCATGTGATGAACCAGTACTTAATCCATTATGTATTCAAATGAATATCTAATAGATAAGTAAGGGATTCATGTATTTCAATTTAGCATGTTTATGAATGATTCATACATCTACCCCAATCATGTATGTAGGTGATTTGGAGTAATTGTAATGATTGCAAGAGAATGAATGCAATGACATACCTACAACCAATAGCATGAAGCTTCGCACAAATGTTGAAAGCCTTCATGCAAGGGGTGAATATCAAGCAAATGATGAATATCAGATTTATTATGTATATGCCAAATTTTCCTTAAAGGCTAGGAGTTTGGTGATCCCCCTCTGATCCATGACAAGCTAATTTGTGGATAGATACAATAGTTTCCTATAAATATTGAGAAGTTACAATAAGCATAACAGTGAATGTCATAACACTCCTACAGTCAATCATATTCAACCTTACAAGCAATACAATAGAAGAAGATTTCGCACAAGTCATGGAGTAGAATGTGGAAGTTCATATGTTCAACAACAATTCAACTCCAAAAGATCTGCAATATATACAATCTCTCAAAGGATATAAATGTATGTACAACATACCACCTATGAATAGATTTAGAAGGACTTCAATAAATGTAGTATCCTGAAGTCAATTTTAGCATATGAATGAATACATCTATCTGCCTATGAGCAACAATAGTGAATGTACTGAAAAGGCCAAATATTATAGCTACTTGTTGTACACCTAATGTCATCCACAAGAAAGTTACAAGGGAGTTACAACAGCAGCAAGCATTGACAAACCCATAGCAGGAGACTCGTTAGTGCACTACGATCCACCTGCAGAAAGCAACCATAGTGCGTAGTGCACGACAGTCTGCCTGTATAAAGTAGCGAAACTCAATTCAGAAGCTGCTACGATACGCCACCCGAATCCACAACATTCATAGAAGCGGACAGAAGGCGTCTATGAATATTCCAAGAATACTCCCACACGTGCACCATAGTTTGTATGCACATAGGCACACTAAAAAGGTAAATACAATCACGACCTGCATGGGCTTCGGCGAACGTGTTATTTGAACACAAGTGACGTCTAGGAATGTTGTGCAGGTTAATAAGTTAATTCAAGTTCGAATCTGATCCTTCTATACGGGTGAATAGAAGTCGACAGTGTTCGAATAATCAAACAAGTATATGGTGATGATGACCAGTATATTTATTTTAATACATTCATATTAGGCCTTCAAAGGTCTATATCAATATGAATTCACCAATAAAGGCACGAAGCCTATGAAACCCGATCCTCCTAAGCATGTAAATAGGAGTAGACAGGGTTCGAGATATCAGATAAATATGCGGTCACGTAGTCGACCGAAATATTTATCTTATACATTCATATCATGCCTTCAAGGCCTTTAACAAAAAAAATTCATTAAATAAAGAGTACAAAGCCTACGAAATATGATCCTCGGTCAATAGCTTGGTCGAGTTGATAGAGTCCAATCAACAGAGAGAAATGACCCTGAACACCTCGATGATGGCCGTGTTGAACGAAAATCTCAACCGATGGGGTTAATTCTAAATATTTCAAGCTCCACTCACATATCCCCAAAACCCAAAATCCATGTATTTAAAATTGAAATATAACTATCAAACACTTAAAGCAAAATCTCCATCCCCCACAACAGTTTGTCGAGGTGGACAAATTAAAATTATTTTAGTTCATATAGAGCTAATGTCTAGTCGAAAATATCACTAGGATGCATTCTCAAACAATCCGCTGCTAGTAAGGATGCGGTACGTGTCATCTAACCGACGATTTTGCCGCAAAATGGCACCACAGGATGAGCGATTATGACCCGGGGCCCTCTGAACCGAGTGGTTTTGCCGCCAAATGACACCACAAAATACCGGTTATGGTCAAAGTCAATACGTTCCTTCGTGGCATCAAATCATTAAGATATGAATCAATAGGATATGATCGATAGGGCACAAAGCCCTCTATAAGCTAAGGTGGATTCAAATTTGTCCCCTTAGGCAAATATCTTTCCCAGGTCTACAAGGTCCCCTTGGACGAAGCAACCCATGGTTGCCGACAAGAATCTTTATGTCAGGTTGGGTCGACTACCTCCTCTAACTAAGTAGACTAAGGACCATGATGGCCCGGACGACGGAAACATGGGATCTTGATCGGGTCTATCATCCATTCTCCTCACGATCCGCTTTAAGTATAAGATGGTGAAATTTCTACTTTAAATATCAAATCCTCCAAAACCTTTAATCTTTCAATTTCCAAATCCAAACCCATGCTGCTATTATATGTCAGATATCACACATCTTTTTGTATCTGATCGACGACTAGCCTTAATTGAAAGTTCTCTCTTATGATTGGGAGGGGTAATTAACTATAGGGGATTGCGCTTATAGGAAACCAGAACTCAAATCATAAAGTCCTCGCAAAATGAGGGTGAAATCTCTGGGTAGTGTCTTATTTATAAATTCATCTGCCTTCCAAAATTTACGCCGAAACTTAGTTCGTTAAAATTCTCATCGCCAAAAAAAAAAAACAAATCAACATCAGTCGCGCGGTGAGGAGGCCAGGGCCGAATTTTTGGAGCCCACATAGTGCTTCTACGCCAGAAAAAAACTTTGACTTAGATCACCAAGAGAATAAAACCTGATTCTCTTAAAAAAATCTAAATGGCAAAATTACTTTGCCTAAGAGCTTCTCCTAACACAGAACAAAGATTGAAAAGAAAAAAAAATATATATATCTTTATAAGTAGAAAATAAATCTGAAAGTCTGTAACTTAATTATAGGTTTGACTATTGATATGGAAAAACAAAAACTATAAAAGAAGCTCCTTAGCTAGCCTTTTATCATTCAGGATAATTTTTATTTCTTTTCAGTACTAAAATAAATTTGATATGAATGGATTAAATTTTTTTGCCAATGCGTTTTCAATAACAAGAAAATTTTAACAAATCAAAATCATAAGAGCAAACTATAAACAACAATAGCCATCAAAATTAACTGATGGAGATTAAAAGCACAAGAACTATATTTTGCAACAACCAAAATCATAATAAACATAACTATTACGTCACCATATATTACATATCCAAACCAACCATTAATCACTTCAATTATTCATACCACACATTATTCACATATCGAAGTGATATATATCAGCTTTTTATCCTTCACATACCAAACATACCAAACACACATGCATCATATAACCTAACAGCTCCATTTCAACAGGTCCAGCATTCCAACAAGTTCAAACACCCCCGGCTTTAAATCCTCTGTTTCCTTCATTGCATCGGCAAGTCCTTCTGCACCATGGACAAAGCGCGTCACTTCTTCTGCATGCCTCCTCTGGGCCGACTTCGGAACATAGCCAGGCTTCTTCATAGTTTCCTCCAACTCCTTAATCTTCTTCAAGTCCAAGAAGGTTAAAAGCTTCAAAAACCTCACAACATCCTCATTCGGTATAGAGAGAAAGTTTTGATAGAATTTATAAGGTGACATCTGTTATGAGTTGTTTTAGTTTTAGGCTTTTTTGCTCATGCATGTTATCACACCTTGGTAATGCTCTATAAATAGAGGCCTTGGGTTGATGTAAGAGTTGGGGAAAAATCTGAAAAGCTTATTTGTATTTCCTCCAAATGTGGTGTCTCTCTCTCTCAAGAACATCTTCTAAGATCCTAACAAATGGTATCAGAGCTGCGGTGGTGGCGACCTTGAGGTGGAGGAGAGATGGTTTCTTGTCTAAAGAAACTGAAGGAGGCGATCTTGGCGGGGTTCGCTGGATTCGGCGAAGGGAGCGGCTGAGGGACTGCGGGATGGTTCGTCTGTGCTGAGTTCGCGGCTGGCATCGCATTGGCCTCTTGATCAGCGGAGGTGGACTGGGCCGCTGGTGTAATATCTCGTTCCCTTACTGTTCCTCTCTAATTTGGATTTTCCTTCCAGAATCGGCCAGGACGAAGTTTGGATCGTCCAGGCCGATCAGTGCATTGAAAACAGCTGATTTCTGGAGCTATTTCTGGACAGAATCGTCCAGGACGATATTGAGATCGTCCAGGACGATCTGCACTGTTCCTAAAATCGTCCTGATCATCGCCCTGGAGTATCGGCCAGGACAACCAGAATTGGTCTGATCGTCCAGGCCGATCGAGACGATCGGCCAGGCCGATCCATGTATGATATAAGGAAATGAGCTCGTTTTGAGGAGAGAGAAAATCAAAATTAAAAATCAGATATTTTGTAGAGAGAGAAAGAGAAAGGAAGAAAAGAGAAAAGCTGGTTTTCGGAGACCGCGGAGCGCTTTTCGTCCGACGCTGCTGTTGGGAAAAGTGAAGATCTCGTGGTAAGGACTCCGAACCCTGTTTCTGTTTTCAAAGATGTTGTGTTTTGACCGAGTTGGGATTTATTTTGTGTTTTCGTAGTCGACTTTTCGACATGATTTTGATTTGACACAACTTCCACCGCACAACTTTTAGTATGTTATAGATATGATTATTGTACACGATTTGACTGTATTCTACGAAGATTTTACCGGTCGGAATTGATTCTACGTGATTTTAATCGAATAGAAAAATATTAGGACCTGATTTGATTTGGATTCTATAGATCGATAGTCTTGTATTGACGCTATAGATATTCTATTGTAATTTGGAAAGATTTGGAAACTGTGTCTTTTTGCAGGATTTTTGTGTAAATTTGACCGACTACCGTTACGCTGCCCGATTTTCGTACGACTCCTGAATTGTATGAGATTGATAGATTGAACTGATATTGCATTGATTATTGATACGATTGCTTTAATATTGACTATTGAATTGTTTATTGATTGAATTGACTATTGATACTGATCGCAAGTGGAACCTGGTTGAACATTGGTAGAAGATTGATTGATACCTGTACAGGATGGTGGGCCGACGAGCTTTCCTTTAAACCATTGATCATTGATATAACGATTGGGAGCTATAAGGAGTTTATTACTATGCCGACGGGCAATAGAGTGACGACTCTTCTTGATTGAACCAATGTATTATCTACAACAGCAATATGGATTCTACAACAGCAACATAGCCAGTAGATTGTACTTGTTCAGTATATAGTATTGAATTGCATGTTTACTGTATTGCTTTATAGATTCATTGTTTTATATATTCCTGCTTTATCGACTTTGATTGGACTTACTAGATCGTACGATTTCATTGATTTCGCTGATCGATTTCTGTGCATCGACATTGAGCATTGATATAGAAACGGATGGATATAGATACTGCATTGATAGCATGGACATCGTACTACTGCTTATAGATTCATTGATACTGCTGCCTATAGATTCATTGTATTTCTGCCGTATCGTTTTCCTCTACTGATTCTATTGATTTGATCGTATCGATTTGATTGACGACATTGATTGATTGAATTGATTTATCGAATTACCTGCCGCTGCATTGACTGGTTTTATTGACTATTGATTTCCGTTGCATAGACTCATTGACCATTGACTGATTCAGATTGATAGATTGACATGCATATTGATAGTATTGCCGTGCTTTGATTTCAGTTATAGGTTTTAGGTGACCTGCTGGGCTTTGTAAAGCTCATTATATGTGGTTGATATTTTCAGGTCAGGGCTCGGGAGCAGGAGATAGGAATTGATCCGGATCTATAGGTTTTAGTTCTTTTGATCGTTAGATGATTCTTTTGTACTCAGGACAGGATAGATTTCTCTACTTGTATTGATATTGTAGTTCCTGAGTATTGTATATGATGTTTTGAGATATGAATCGACTGATATATTGATGTTTTAAATTTTATAGATGTTTGATAGATTGCTTACTGAAGGTTTATAGATAACTCTGGTAAATTGTTTGGCTATTGATCGACATTCTTTCCAAGTTAGATCTCGGGGCATTACAAGTTGGTATCAGAGCAATGTTATTGGAAGAATGAATTGTTACCAGAGTTGTAGGTTTGGATTGAGAGATGGGGTAGATTGGGTAGCTTTAAGAGCTTCATTGGCATACATCATTGCATATGTGTATTATTGTTTTGAAATGTGCAGGTGAAAAGATATGGATCCTCTAGCAGAATCTAGTGTACCGAATGAGCAACACAGCGCAGCTCCAGTACCGTCAGAGAGTATGATGTAGTTAGCTACTGCGATTGCACATGTTATGGGGGATGCCCAGAGCAAGATGAGTGGGAGCAAGGAAGAAGAGGTAGACAGACACTTGCAGATGTTTCACAAGCTGAAGCCTCCGTTGTTCAAAGGGGCTGTAGGACCACAGGCTGCTGAGGATTGGATAATGAGGATAGAAAAGATTTTTGATAGCATGCAGTGTCCGGGAAACAGAAAAGTACCTTTGGCAGTATTCATGTTGGAGAGTGAGGCAGAGAGATGGTGGATTGGACAGCAGAGAGAGAAGTTTCAGGGGAAGACCAATGCTGAGATCACCTGGGATGAGTTCACTGCAGTGTTCAGGATGTGGTTTGTACCACCGTCAGCTCAGCGACAGATGCAGGAAGCTTTCATGAGATTGGAGCAAGGCCGCAAGTCAGTGATGCAGTACGAGTCCGAGTTTACTGCACTTGCGAGGTACGCTGCTCATCTGATCCCTACTGCCGAAGACAAGTGTTATAGATTTCTGCACGGATTGAACAGAGAGCTGAGGCAACCACTAGTACCTTTCCGGATCCATGAGTTTTCTGAGCTAGTGGAGAGGGCCCGATTGATAGAGATTGAGCTGGCGACACCAGTATCGAGGTACGAGGATACCAGGAGGAGAAGAGATGAGGTACGACGAGATGATTCCAGAGATAGAGAGAAGAGAAGCAGGTATGAGGGTTCGAAGGGATCTGCATCGGGATCTGCGTCACGATCAGCATCGATAGTATCATCTGGTGGTTCTGGCACTTGCGTTCACTGTGGTAGACGACATACAGGTCAGTGCTACCTAGTGACGGGACAGTGTTTTCATTGTGGACAGCAAGGGCACAGAGCAGCAAATTGTCTTCAGAAAGGACTGGATGGAAGGACTGATTCTGGTACGGGGACAGGACAACAGAGGACTGTTGCCTCGAGGGCCTACAGTGAGAGATCAAGGAACCGGATGGATGATAGAGCTGTCAGAGATCAGAGGGAGATGGTTGCGCCACGACCTCCAGTGGTGCCACGCATCTACAGTCTACAGAGTTTACAGCATCAGGATCAACAACGACCAGAAGATTCTACTGGTAAGATTGATTTGACTAACCGATTGATATTGACATATGAACATTGCATATTGATTGATTGCATTGTGTGTTCTGTATGGATTTCGACGAGTTTTGATTTGGATTTGGATTTCGATCGAATCGTTTTGCATTGTCTGTTTTTGCTTCGTACCTGTAGGGAAATGTCGGGACGACATTTTTCTAAGGTGGGGAGATTGTAATATCTCGTTCCCTTACTGTTCCTCTCTAATTTGGATTTTCCTCCCAGAATCGGCCAGGACGAAGTTTGGATCGTCCAGGCCGATCAGTGCATTGAAAACAGCTGATTTCTGGAGCTATTTCTGGACAGAATCGTCTAGGACGATATTGAGATCGTCCAGGACGATCTGCACTGTTCCTAAAATCGTCCTGATCATCGCCCTGGAGTATCGGCCAGGACGACCAGAATTGGTCTGATCGTCCAGGCCGATCGAGACGATCGGCCAGGCCGATCCATGTATGATATAAGGAAATGAGCTCGTTTTGAGGAGAGAGAAAATCAAAATTAAAAATCAGATATTTTGTAGAGAGAGAAAGAGAAAGGAAGAAAAGAGAAAAGCTGGTTTTCGGAGACCGCGGAGCGCTTTTCGTCCGACGCTGCTGTTGGGAAAAGTGAAGATCTCGTGGTAAGGACTCCGAACCCTGTTTCTGTTTTCAAAGATGTTGTGTTTTGACCGAGTTGGGATTTATTTTGTGTTTTCGTAGTCGACTTTTCGACATGATTTTGATTTGACACAACTTCCACCGCACAACTTTTAGTATGTTATAGATATGATTATTGTACACGATTTGACTGTATTCTACGAAGATTTTACCGGTCGGAATTGATTCTACGTGATTTTAATCGAATAGAAAAATATTAGGACCTGATTTGATTTGGATTCTATAGATCGATAGTCTTGTATTGACGCTATAGATATTCTATTGTAATTTGGAAAGATTTGGAAACTGTGTCTTTTTGCAGGATTTTTGTGTAAATTTGACCGACTACCGTTACGCTGCCCGATTTTCGTACGACTCCTGAATTGTATGAGATTGATAGATTGAACTGATATTGCATTGATTATTGATACGATTGCTTTAATATTGACTATTGAATTGTTTATTGATTGAATTGACTATTGATACTGATCGCAAGTGGAACCTGGTTGAACATTGGTAGAAGATTGATTGATACCTGTACAGGATGGTGGGCCGACGAGCTTTCCTTTAAACCATTGATCATTGATATAACGATTGGGAGCTATA
The DNA here is from genome assembly GCA_016618105.1 of Dendrobium huoshanense. Classification (NCBI taxonomy): domain Eukaryota; kingdom Viridiplantae; phylum Streptophyta; class Magnoliopsida; order Asparagales; family Orchidaceae; genus Dendrobium; species Dendrobium huoshanense. The sequence goes on along the minus strand of CM028347.1, from coordinate 14,425,400 downwards.
AGGAGTTTATTACTATGCCGACGGGCAATAGAGTGACGACTCTTCTTGATTGAACCAATGTATTATCTACAACAGCAATATGGATTCTACAACAGCAACATAGCCAGTAGATTGTACTTGTTCAGTATATAGTATTGAATTGCATGTTTACTGTATTGCTTTATAGATTCATTGTTTTATATATTCCTGCTTTATCGACTTTGATTGGACTTACTAGATCGTACGATTTCATTGATTTCGCTGATCGATTTCTGTGCATCGACATTGAGCATTGATATAGAAACGGATGGATATAGATACTGCATTGATAGCATGGACATCGTACTACTGCTTATAGATTCATTGATACTGCTGCCTATAGATTCATTGTATTTCTGCCGTATCGTTTTCCTCTACTGATTCTATTGATTTGATCGTATCGATTTGATTGACGACATTGATTGATTGAATTGATTTATCGAATTACCTGCCGCTGCATTGACTGGTTTTATTGACTATTGATTTCCGTTGCATAGACTCATTGACCATTGACTGATTCAGATTGATAGATTGACATGCATATTGATAGTATTGCCGTGCTTTGATTTCAGTTATAGGTTTTAGGTGACCTGCTGGGCTTTGTAAAGCTCATTATATGTGGTTGATATTTTCAGGTCAGGGCTCGGGAGCAGGAGATAGGAATTGATCCGGATCTACAGGTTTTAGTTCTTTTGATCGTTAGATGATTCTTTTGTACTCAGGACAGGATAGATTTCTCTACTTGTATTGATATTGTAGTTCCTGAGTATTGTATATGATGTTTTGAGATATGAATCGACTGATATATTGATGTTTTAAATTTTATAGATGTTTGATAGATTGCTTACTGAAGGTTTATAAATAACTCTGGTAAATTGTTTGGCTATTGATCGACATTCTTTCCAAGTTAGATCTCGGGGCATTACAGCTGGTCTGCACGCAAGAAGCTGAAGGCTGTGGCGTCGGGGTATAGGCAGAGCGTCGGACTCTTGTGGCTCGGAGATAAGAAACCGGCACTGGTGGGGGCGTTTGATGGCTTGGGGCTTACTCGGCGCTGAACGAGCGGAAGTCGGACTTGGGCTCTCGGTTGGCTCGGGTCGGATCTGCTCAGCGGAGGCAGAAGGACCGGTTCTTGACGGGAGCAAGGCAAGCAGGTCGCGCGAGCTGGGAGGCAGAGTCGAGCTGCTGGTTCGTGTGCGAGAAGTTGGGCGTCGTGTTCGAAATGGAAGGAGATTAAAGTTTGCTTAATCTTCTTGATCGGGAGCAGAAGTGGAGTCTGGTCTTGATCGCAAGAAGACAAGTATCCCGTGGGCTTTACAGTGCATCCTAATGGAGAGGAGATTGTTTGCTCCATGGCAAAAGATTACAAATTATTTGAGTTGTGTAAAGACTGCAGGAAATCTTGTGGATCTTGTGATTTGCTGGTGAGGAGATCAGATGTCAGGACTAGTTGGATATAGATCCTATTTTTTTTGTTCTTGATTAAGGATCGGATTAGATCTTTAAGGTGGAGTTTTGAATTCCGGGTGGAGTTCGGGAGACACTGAGGTAGTGTTGGCTGTTCTTGGAGAGCAGGGTTGAGAGTGCGGGGCACTGGTGAAAGACACGCAGGGTACTGGCCGGATGCGACAGTGCAGAGCGTGGTCTTGTGACGAGTGAAGCGCTGGTGAGGGCGCAGGGCTCACTGCACGGGTGGATACATGCAGGATGTGGTCGGTGACAGACCACATGGGTGCAAGGCACGGGCGCGGGCTTGTGGCGTTTGGAAGCAGGCTGGAGGCGCAGGGCGCGGAAGCCGGGCTAGGGGTGCTCGGGGATTGGCTGCGTTGGACGCAGTGCGACAGGAGATCTGTCGGGAGGTGGAGATAGAATGTCGGTGGACGCTTTCGGTGGAGGAGACTGACAGGATTATTCTTTGGCTGTTCTTTATGAACAGTTGTTATCTTATGTTTTGTTAAATCTGGACTAAGGGGGTGATTGTTAGGTTTTATTCCAGATTTTTTATGTTTGTTTTTGTATAGCTTGTGTGTGGCTATTTGTATAGCCTTAGGTGCCTATTAATAGGCCTTTTAGCTTGTATTAGGCAAGCCAAGGAAATAAAAATTTCGCATAATTTGGCTCACGTCTCCTCCCTCTCCTCTCTCTCTCCTCCTCCTCTTGCAAGATCCACGAGGAAGTGCTTCTTCCTCAAGTGAAGGGATCTCACAACATCATGGCCGACGACAACCATATTGCGCCACCTTCAGATTTCCCAAACTTGGACCCGTCATTGTTTAGTAAAAGAGGGAAAGTCAGTCCATAGGCGCCTTCCACCTGCAAAATCTTTCTTATGAGCTCAGTTCCAGCAGTAATATTTCCCCACTGATCGCTCCCACCTATCTGAACATTTACACCCATATTTTTAAACATGTGCAGAAAATCATAACCTTGAAGTAATTGATAGGTGAACTCAGTAAAACTAATCCCCCCCTCAGACATGAGCCGCTTCTTCACACTGTCCTTGGCCATCATAGTTCCAACCCTAGCGTATCGACCCACATCTCCAAGAAAATCCAGCAACATTATGTCTTTCCACCAGTTAAAATTATCCTCCACCGCCAAACAGCTACAGTACTCGTTGGTTTCTGGGTTCAAATATTCATCTTTTATACAACCCATCTCTAAATCCACCTGCACGCTAGCTCTGTGAAGAATTTTGTAGACTAGAGCCCTAATTCCCGCTCTATTTTTCTCTATGGTCTCCACGTTCAATTCTGGCCTCTCTAGACTTTTTCCGGATGGGTCACCGACCCGGCCAGTGGCTCCACCGATAACGGCAATGGTCTTATGGCCACATCGCCGGAACCATGAAAGAACCACCATTCCGATTAGATTTCCTAACTGCAAGCTTTCTGCCGTCGGGTCGAAGCCGCAATAAACCTTGAGCGGGATACTGTTGGGATTAGAGCACACTGAGCGCAGATCGTCGCTTGTCATGGAGTCCACGAGGCCGCGCTCACTTAGGATGTCGACGACGTTGGTGATGGCCAGTTTTGGTTGAGCTTCAATGGTGGTTTGGGGGGTTGATGAGGGCAACGAGAAACTGCAGAGGCGAGGAAAACGTGGACTGAGGCGATGCTTATTTGGGTTGAGGAAGTGAGGGGAGGTTGAAGGCCGAAGAAGTGTAGTCATCGCTGCTGATGCTGCTGCCATGGCTAGCTTTGGGTTCTTCGCTTAGGGTACCAGTTGTTATTTGGCGATGGAGAAAATGAAAGGAAGGAGAATCCATACATATAGGCATACAACAAAAGCTACGTTCATGCAAATTGACACCTGCAGGTCCTCAGCACACTCAATAAAACATTGGATTTCTTAAATTGAGACGTGGAATCCTGCATGAGCCAAAACTTTTAATCAATTGATGTTTTCATTGCCTGCCCAAAATATTTTCGATATTTATTCGAAATCTTAATAAAAAAATCGATTCAAAATTTGCTTAAATTTTATTATTATTAATATTTTTAAGTTTCACTCAAAATTTTGTTCGAATTTATGCTCCAATTTTATTCAAAATTTACTAGCAATTTATTGCTTAAATCCTTTTCAACAGCTAGCAAATTATATTCAAAATTTTGTTCTAATATTAGTTATAAATTTTGTTTAAAATCTCGTTCAATTTTTGTTCAAAATTTTAATAAATATTGCTTAATTACCTTAATTACTGTTCTTGTTTGGTTTAACTTTTGTTCGAAATTATTTTTAAAAAATCTCATCAAATTTTGCTTAAAATTATAATAAAATCCGCCTTGTAGTTGTTCTCATTAAGTATTTATTTATGGCCTTTCATTTCCAAAATCTGTCATATTTTATCGCGAAATGTGTGCCAGCAGTCCCACTTAAATTAAATCCAAATAATTAATTAAAAAAATCCTAAAAAAATGAATTTGTACGCTACCATTCAGCTGTAAACTCATTTTCGAAATCCTAAAATAAAATCTATTCAAATTTCGCTTAAATTTTATTCATTTTTTTTTATAATTTTTCACAAATTTTGTTCAAATCCTGTTTAATGTATTGGTCGAATTTATGCTCAAGTTTTACTATCAACTTATTTCTTAAATCCTTTTGATAGCCTAAGCCCTCAACCAATAGGCCAAAGTGATTATTAAATACCTATTTTATTTTGAAACATATGCTATTAATGGCCGAGCTAAGATTTTTTATCTGTAGGCACAAAATTTTGATGTAAAAAATATTCTCAAACATTTTTTCTTTTTAGCTTGAAATTGGCATTATGGTTTTATTTTTTTTATTATTTTTAATTATAAGAAGATAAATTTTATAATAATAAAAAAAACTTATTATCATGCTCATCTAAATTAATTTTAACATAAATTAATTTAAACTATATATTATCATATTCATTTATTTTAACTACTCTTCTATCGTATATTTTCCTATCTAATTTAAATAAAAATATAACTAAAAAATATTTTACAATGAGCAATAAATATATAATTTACTTGAGAGAATGATTAACAAATTTTTCTGGGGGTCGAAAAACATTTCTAAAGCTATTCATTGGGCTGCCTGGGACAAAAATTGTGGTGTTTTTGAAGAAGGAGGATTGGGTTGTAAGAGTTTAAATGACACTGCTATTGCTTTTTCTCATAAACTTTGGTTCTCTTTTAGGTCTAATAGTAGTTTATGGGCTCGTTTCATGAATGTTAAATATTGTTTTAATAGGCACCCGATTTTTGGCTACTTTAAAAATACTGATTCTCTGAGCTGGAAAAGGTTGTGTAATATTAAATGGGAAGCTGAAGAGTATATACAATGGGGGCTGGGTAGGGGAGATATTTATTTTTGGCAGGATAAATGGTTGGGGGATTTTTCTATTGACTCCTTTCTGAATACGCACACTTTGGAGCCTATTAAAGTCTCTAATTTTATTATTAACAATGGTTGGATGGTGGACTGTTTGAGGAATATTCTCCCTAATAACTTAGTTGATATTATCTTGAGTATTCCTCTGAATGTTAACAGCTCTGATAATATTATTTGCTCTGCTTCCTCTAACGGTAAATTTCAAATGCGTAAACTTTGGGAGAAGTTTCGTCACACTAGGGAGAAATCTGATAGATTTGCTGCTATTTGGCATAATTCTTTTCCTATTACGTACTCTACTTTTGTGTGGAGATGCTTTAAAGGTTTTTTACCTGTTGATAAACTTTTACAAAAGAAAGGTTTCTTTTTAGCGTCCAAATGTCTATGTTGTTCTAATGTTGAAGATCTCAATCATCTTTTTATTAATGGTCAAATTGCTAGGAAAGTGTGGTCTTATTTTATTCTAATGACTAGTAAAAATGTGGTTTATATTCCGGATAACTTGTTTGAAATGGTGGATAGTTGGTTTATACCTAAGAAAGGCCATATTTTCAACCTCATTCCGATTCTTATATTATGGTATATTTGGAAAGCTCGTAATGAGGCTAAACACGACAATATTAAGATGGATGAGATTCGTATTATTGATAATGTCAAAAGGAAAATTATTCAGCTTTATAATTGTAAGGTTATTTCTTCTAAAGCTTTTTATAAATGTAATAATATTGGTGTGGATTTGGGCATCCAGTTGGAGGTTGATACCTCTGATTATGTGGATTCTATTGTTTACTGGATTAAGCCTCATCATCCTTATGTGAAATTAAACACTGATGGGTCCGTTGGTATTGTGAATGCTGGAGCGGGGGGTCTTATACGTGACTCTAATGGGGATCTTTTAGCTGCTTTTGCTGCGCCTGTGCAGCAGCTGGATGTTTTCTGGGCCGAGCTAACTGCTCTGTTTCTTGGCCTCCAGCTCTGTGTTAATTACGATTTTAATTCTGTTTGGATTGAAGTTGATTCTAAGCTTGTTGTGTCTAGTATAACTGAAAATGCTACTGGTAATGCGCAGAATTTCTATATTTTGAGAAAGATTAAGAATTTATTGAATTTGTTGAATTATAAGATCTCGCATATTTTTAGGGAGGGTAATGTTTGTGCTGATTGGCTTGCTAATAAAGGCTCTCAGCTTATGAGTTATGAGGAAATTGATATTAATTATCCTGATACCTCTTTCAGAGGTATGTTGTTAGTTGATAAAGTGTCTTTGCCTTATTTAAGACATGGGTGATTGTGGTTTTTTCTGGGTTGTGGATGTTCCTGGTTCTTTGCTGGATGCCTCTGCTTCTTGCGTTTTGGTGATTGGCATCAGAACTATTGTTTTTGGTTCCTGTTTCTGTTGTTTCTTTATTTGCTGGTTATCTGGGGGGTTTTGGGTTGGTATTTTGGAGATTTTTCAGTGGTGGTTGTCTGGTAGGTTGGTTATGTTTTACCTGCTGCTGCCTTTTTACTTTCATGTTTCGGGTATGATCATTACTGGTTATTGCAGTCTGTATTTTAAGTGGAATTCTGGAAATCTGGGGACGCGGCTAGGGGAGTATTCTTCTTGTTTCGTTTTTGCTGTTTATTTTAATCTGAATCTGTACTTGAGAAAGGTTTGCAGGTTTTGCATTTGGGAATGTTATCTTCAAAAGGTATGTCTTTGGTGCTATTTTTACTTTCTATCTTGCTTTTTTCTCAATTTTTGCAGGGAAGCGATGCCGAAAGTTTTTAAGAATATCTGGCTTCTCCTCTTTTGGGTGCTGTATACTCACAGCCCGATCTTATTTCTGTATTACTTTTGTATTAGTAGGTTGAGGATCCTCCGGCTCATAGGTTTTTTGCTTTTTGATTTTGATATTGTAGCTCGTTTGAGCAGTAGGGAGCTAGAGGAGCCTCCTAAGGACTTTGTAACCGTTTTTTTGAATCAACGCGTAGGCCCCTAAGAGGGTTTTAACCAAAAAAAATATATATATATAAAAAAATTTTCTTACTGTTATAAAAGTATATTAAAAATATATACAAATTTATAATAAGCATACTTTAAGCTACTTGATTTATATTTAAATATTATAATTCTCTTTTAATGTAATTTGCTGGCTTTAAATATATAAATCTCCTCTAAATTAGAATTTGGAATTTTTAAAATAATAAAAAAATATGAAATTTTTTATTTAAAAAAAATTAGTAAAGTAAAATGAAGAGAGAAAAATAGACTAATCCTTCATTGAGAGAGAGAGAGAGAGAGAAAGAGAGAGCCACAAGGGCATAGCTATGGGCTAATGTAGGAGGTTGCTAGCTATAAAAAGTAAAAACAAAATAAGAAAGAAAAAGAAATAGAGAGAGTGCATAGAGAGGAGATACGTAGAAGAGAAATGTAAAGAGAAAGGTGAGAGCCAAGTAGAGCTAGTGATGTAAGTGAGCCGAGCCAACTCAAACTCGACTTGTTAACAAGCTTGTGAGCAGAGCTTATCGAGTTTCGAGCTCGAGCCTACAATCGAGCTCGTATGATTTTTTTTTCCCTCGGAGGGGCCTACGTGTTAATTTCAAAAAAGAGGTTACACAGTCCTTAAAAGGATCCACTAGCTCGCTAATGCTCGAATGAGCTACAAGGTAAAAGTAAAAAAGCCCTATGAGCCTGTGGTTCCTTAATCTAAAAATACAATAAGCGTAAAGAAAATGACAAGGGCTGATATCTCTCAGCACCCAAAAATTGAAGCTCAATAGATAATCGTTCAGAATAGGCTTCTTGCAAAAAAGGAGAAACAAAAAGGAATGCAGCACAAAAGGAAACCAAAAAAGAAATACCTGAAGGTCTAAGCAGGTCATGAAGATAAGATTGGAATTACACCTGCAAGAAACCCTCCAAAAAACCAAATTAGAAGAGAAAAAGTTTAACGCATCAGTGAGGAAAATAAGACAATAGACAGCAGAGGCTTTGATGTGATTACAGTAAAATCTGTTGCAAACAGAAATAGAAAATTTCCACTGGCTACACAGATCCAGAATAATACACAGATTACCCAGCTGCAGCAAACAAAATCTGTAATTCACACAGGTAAATTGCAAAGGATTCAAGGTTAGACGCATCTGGATACAGAATCCGCACTTCACACAATTAACTTGCAAATGATTCAAGCAAAACCGTAACTGGATAGATAGAAAAACAAGACCATATAAATGGATAGCTCTGTAAGAAAAAATTTTAGTCCATAAAATCAACAGCCAGCAAATCAAAGTGTAAAAGGTTAACAGAGAAGTAAAATTAAGATCAAAGAACAAATTACAGGTGATAACAGAGCCTAGAAAACAGAGCAGCAAAAAAATGAACAGCAGATTATCCATGTCTAATTTAAGGTAAGCCAGTGTTATCTAAATTGATCAAAGATTGCAAAGTAGGATTCAAATCAGTAGGATTAAACTCAACATAGTGAGAAATATTGCAACCGTTATCAGCTAACCAAGCAACACACGTATTAGCTTCACGAAAGATATGAGAGATATAATAACTGACAGTAGAAAGGAATATCTTAATTTTCCTAATAAGATAAAAACAGTCCGGATTGCCAGGCACCATATTTTTAACAATCTGAATGAGGAGCATAGAATCAACCTCAATCCAAATGAAAGTAAAGCCCAATTTAGAACAGATTTTCAAACCAATAAAAAGAGCATAGAGCTCAGCATTAATAGCAGAATTGCAACAAATAGGTTCAGAAAAAGCAGCAAGAACGTTACCAATAGCATCACGAATAATACCACCGGCACCAGCACTTACAGGGCCAAAAGAACCATCAGTATTAAGCTTAACGTAAGGGGGCTTAGGTTTGATCCATCTAACAATTTTGTCAGCAGAATTAACATGAATATCATAAAAGTTAAGCCCCAAGTTGTCAGCTAAATAACGACAACCTTTAAAATTCTTTCTAGAGAGGAGTTTGTGAGCGTGCATTTGAATAATTTTGTGCTTAACATTAGAAATGATGATATCAGCATCCATTTTAATACCATTGTTCTTGGCATTATTACGAGCATGCCAAATATACCACACAATAAGAATGGGAATCAGGTTTAAAATATGACCTTTATAATTATGAAACCAATTTTTGAAAACAGAAACGAGGTTATCATACATAGTAATAGATGGTTTATTAGCAATGCTATTAAAGAAACACCAAATTTTTTCAACAATGACACCAGAGACAAATAAATGATCAATGCTTTCAACATTCGAGCAGCACAGACATTTAGAAGAAAGTTGAAATCCTTTCGTTTAAAGCCTAACATCAACAGGAATGTAACCTTTGATACATCTCCAACTTAACACAGAATAGGATAATGGAAAATTAGCATTCCAAATCGCTGAATATAAAATAGAACTTTCCTTGTGAATTTTGAAAGCTTCCCAAGTATTTTTCAAAACAAATTTGCCAGAAGACGAAAGAGAAAATAAAATAACATCTTTGTCATTATGTTGAAGAGAGATCTCTAAAATTTTATCAACAATGCAAGGAGGAACCATCTCCAAAAGTTTAGTAATATCCCAACCTCCATTGTAAAAAAAATGAGCAACTTTAATACTACTTAAAGAATAGGTGTTGAGCAAAGTGTCAATAGACGCGCACCCAAGCCAATTATCTTGCCAGAAAAAAATGTCACCTTTCCCAAGACCCCATTGAATGTACTGCTCAACATCCCATTTAATATTGCAAAGCCTCTTCCAAGCGAAAGAGTCAGTGTTTCTATGAAAGCATAAAGAAGGGTGAATGTTGGAGCAGTACTTAATATTCATGTAGCGAGCCCATAAGCTTAAATTCGATCTAAAAGAGAACCATAATTTAAAAGAGAAAGCTTTGGCAGAATCAGATAACGATTTGCAACCAAGACCACCTTCAGATAAAATACCACAATTCTTGTCCCAAGTAGACCAATGAATGCCCTTATTGTTAAAAGTAGAGCCCCAAAAAAATTTGTTTAAAATCCTTTCAAGTTTAGAACAAGTGGAAATAGAGGGAAGTAAAGTATGAAAAGATAAATAGGCATAGAGTTTAAAACGGACTTGATCAAAATGAGCCTACCACCATAAGATAAGAAATTAGAAGACCAATTATTAAGCTTCTTTTCAATTTTCGAGAAGATATTGTCAAAAAGGAAATTCCTTTTTTTGCCTTTATAGATGGGAGTCCCAAGGTAGGTAATAGGAAGAGCTTTGTGTTGAAAACCACAAATTCTCTGAATAGCATTAGTCCTATTATGATTGACCAATTTGCCAACAATAAAGGTGCTTTTCTCTTTATTAATAGATAAACCACTTTGATTATAAAAGCTAACCAAGAAATTCAGCAATAAAGAAATATTGTTGATAGAACCATTAGTGAATAAAATGAAGTCATCAGCAAAGCTAAGATGTGAAATGAGAAAATCTTTAATAGTACGAAAATTTAACATCGGATTTCTCAAGTATAAATCGTTTAAACCTCTAGAAAGATATTCCATAGCAATAATAAAGAGAGCAGGAGACATCGTATCACCTTGTCTTAAACCTTTGGATGATTTGAAAAAACCATTGTGCTTGCCATTGATGATAATAGAGAAGTAACAGTTCTCAATGCTATTCTTGATCAGAGATATGAAAGAGTTATTAAAGCCAAAAAGAGAAAGAACTTTTTAAAGGAAATTCCAATTGATATTATCATAGGCTTTAGACACATCAAGTTTAAAAATCACATTACCACCTTTAACTTTAACATTAATATCATGAGTAATTTCCTGAGCTAACAAAACATTATCAAAAATACTTCTACCTTTCACATAACCAGTCTGATTAAGAGAAATAATATTAGGCAGAATGTTAATTAATCTCTTAGCAATGATTTTAGAATTCAACTTATTAAGAAAAGTACATAAACTAATAGGTCTAAAGTCTTGCCATTGAGTGGGACCATCTTTTTTAGGAATAAGAATAATAAGTAGAAGAGAAAAATTTAGGGTAAGAGTTACCAGCAAAAAAATCTTCTACATCATTAATAACATCATTCTTAATGATCTCCCAATTATCTTGAAAAAATTTAGTAGTGAAACCATCCGGGCCCGCAACAGCATTGCTATTAAGATCTTTAATAACATTGAAAATTTCATCTTCAGTAGGAGTTTGGCAAAGCATAGCATTGTCAACCTCAGTAATAAGGTTGGGAATTAAATGCGGGTTAGTGATAGGCAAACAATCAGTAGAGGAGTTAAAGATATGCTGAAAATAATTCACACCAGAATTATAAATTGAATCGTCAGTGGTAAGAGCAGTACCATTCGTATCAATGATCTTGTGAATATGATTTCTAGTTTTCTTCTTGTTAGCTAAAGCATGAAAAAATTTAGTGTTTCTATCACCTTCTAAAAGGAATTTAGCATTGGACTTTTGATTCCAATAACATTCTTCTTGACATTGAAGAAGAAGGAGAGATTCCTTGGCCTGATTAAGGAAAAACATATTGTCAGAATTTGGGTCTTGCTGGTAAATATTATCTAAAAAGGAAACATTAAACTCGGCCTCTTTAATATTAGAAAATAAGTTCTTGAAAATATTTTTGTTCCACCATTTTAAGCACTGTTTAAATCTAGAGAGCTTAGACCATAATCTTAACATACCAGTTATATTGTTATTAGGATAGGGGCATTCCAATTAGAAGATAAAAGGGTAGGAAAATCAGCATGAAGCATCCACATATTTTGAAATCTAAAAGAATAAGCATTATGCTGTAAACACTTGTTAATATTGAGAAGGAGAGTGGAATGATCAGAGAGTGTTCTACTAAGATGATCAATGTTAGATAAGGGTAATTCATCAATCCAATCATCATTAAAGAGACATCTATCCAGTCTTTGCCACAAATTCTCTCTATGCCAAATGAAAGGGCTACCAAAATAACCGATATCGTTTAACTTGCAATCACTAATCATAGAATTGAAATCATCCATAGCATTAGCATTGGGTGGATTGCCACCAATTCTTTCTTAGATGTTTGAAATAATGTTGAAATTACCACCAATACACCAAGGTCCATTGATAATAGAAGCAAATTGTCTCAATTGATTCCATAAAGGGATACGATTCGTTTTAGTACAAGCAGCATAAACAAAGGAAACATAACAGTTAATATTGAAAAGAGAAATGTAGCAATGGCACACTTGAGGCAAATCCTCAATAATATCAACAGATAAAGCAGTTTTCCAGAAAATCCAAATTTTGTTGGAGCAATTAGCATAAAAATTAGAAAAACATAAGAACATAGCAGTAGAGGAAATCTTGGAATTATTAATTAAAGGTTCAATCAAAACAAGTATTTGAATATTATGAATTCTGCATAAATTCCGAACTCTAAGTTTAGAATCCTTACCACCAATACCTCTAACATTCCATATGAGAGCTTTAATCATTGCAAACCTTTTGAAGAAGCTTGAGATTTAGTAGATCTATGAGCAACAAGTAAAACATGTTTAGATTGCTTATTTTTTTTCCTTGAAACAATTTGGAAATTGTCCTCTTGAGGACCTTTGCATTTCACTTTGCTAGTATCAGAGATATCTTGTTTAGCATTTGAGCTTGAAGGAGCATTGCACGTAGAAGGAGGAATAAACTCCCCATCTTCACATTCCTCACTAACATTATTGTTTAACAAAGAAACTTGTTTTTCTAACAAAGCAGGTTGAGAGCAATTTTCAGTAAAGTCACCATTATCAACTTCATTAAACATGGAAGAAATAGAAACAAAAAAGGAAGGCTCATTTAAAGTACTAACATCATTGTGAAGAGGATCATTGACCATAGTATCATTTAAAGAAGGTTTAGTAGTTAACTGTAAAGCATCAGCTGTCGAATTTTCATTGACTAATATAGTATCAGACGAATTTAAAACCGTATCATCTAAATTATGAATAATGGGTTGCGGTTCCACCAATTTCTCCAAATTATCCATATTCTCGATAGATTTTTCACTAACAGGCACATAAATTTTTTGAGAATCGGCGGAGCCAAGCTTCCCATTAGACATAATTTTAGATTTTTTAAGTTCAGGGTGTAGATTAAAACAATCATTTTGAGCGTGACCATGCATTTTGCAATGGGAGCAGAAATCAGGAACATTATCAAAATCCACGTTTTGGAAGTAACCTAAGGTTTTAGATCCAACCCAGATTTCTTTAGGATGTTTTTTTTGGAAATATCAACCTCAACAAGGATACGAGCCACAGAGGGTCTAGTGCGGGATGCAGTGGCTTGATCCGTTTGCAACGGTCTTCCAAAAATAGAACCTAATGCATGCAGCACTTACTGATTGAAAAAATGAAGACGAAGTTTATGAAAAGAAATCTACACATGCACGATGGGAGATTCTTCTTTGATATCGAAAAACGGTGTCCATTTCAAAATACGCATTTGACAATTGAAAATGAAATATGAGCGCCTGGCAAAAATTAGACTATAATCAAGATCGTTCGATAATTGGATCGCAACATGCCTAGAGTCAAGCAGACCAACCGAATAAAAGCCAGACAGTTTTAAAGAAGCAAAAAATTGACGAATAGAATCTAGATTGGGTCTGCGTAACCCAAATTTACCAACAAGAGTAAACTTGAAAGGAGATGCTAATTTCAGAACTTCTTCATCAGAGAGTAAAACCGCAGGAACCCCATTAAAAGTAGTTTGCGTAAGAGATGGAAGTTCATCACCTGCTAAAGCCTTTTCGGAAAGTACCTCATTGAAGGATCTAGATCTAGAAGGAGATTTTGGAGTATCATCTTCAAGGTTGAAGAAACCTTTATTTTTTTGCAGCACAGGCTTTGAGGCTTTCCTCCAAGAGGAGGAAGGAGCAGTAGCAGCCATAAAACAGGGCCCAGAAGGGGCACAAAGCAACACGGAGAGCCAAAATAGAACAAACGCTCGGAGAAACGGTCGCAAGGAGGAGGAAAAAGGGATTGGAGACCAAGAGAAGAGGGGAAAACAAAATCGCCAAAGCGGCTAGGGCAGATAAAGGCTTGATCGAGCTCGTATGATAAACGAGCTCAGCTTCGAGCTCAACCCGACTCGACTCGAAAGCTTATCAAGCTACTCGATATAATTATATATATTGTATTTATAACATTATTTTTTATATAATAATACGCATCACATGCGTAGTGCTTCTCAAACGAGCTCGATCTCGAGCTTTTCAAATGAGCTCGGGCTTTCGAGTCTAGCTGTAGCTTGATATTTTCTAACCGAGTCAATCTCGAGCCCACAAATCGAGCTCGAACTCAAGCTCGAGCTCATTAAGGATTAAACGAGCCAGGCTTGATAAGGCAAATACTTGACTAGACTCGTTTACACCCCTAAGTAGAGCGAAGGGATGCATAAAATAAATTTGAAGTCCTAATCCACTAATTGCCACTCCTTCATATCTCTATATCCTCTATTAATTTCCTCATGTTTTTGTTTCAATAAAAAAAATTCTTAACTTTGCAACATACCTCGTAATTTGTACAGCACTTCCCTTCACCTGTAAACTCTTTTTCTTAAGATCCTTTCACTTAGAAACATACAACACACTACACATAAATTTAATCACACAACAGCACACATACGAATTCTGATAAAAAATCTAACCTACACACAGCTTTAAGTTTTCCTAGCTCATTCTAAGACTAAGTGTCATTACACGTCATAATATCCTTTTAAGACAATTTTAAAAAATATATCACCAGTCCTATTTGCATTACTTGCTTGTATTTCATTAAATTTGATTGATATCTTGATTTAAGCAACTTGAATTGTTTGATTTTTTATCTTATTTTGATTTGAACTTAGCATAACCAACTTGATATGACTTAATTCCTTCTTTAACTTTTTTTTTTTAATTAAAACCCACAAAGGGGCCTACGTGTTGATTAAGTAAATGAATTACAAAGTCCTAAAAAGGACCAGCCAGACCTCTACTGCTCCAACGAGCTACAAAAATAGCAAAAGAAAGAAAACCTATGATCCGGCCGGTCCTTAAGCTACGATTACAAAAATAATACCATAAAAAGCTAGGGCTGAGCGACAACAGCACCCAAAACTGGAAGCTCGATAAATCAACTTTCAGCACAGACTTCCTGCAAAAAATAATATCCAAGAAAAGAGAAAAAAACACAAAATAACGTACCTGAAGCACTTCTCTCTTGATCCTATAATTCCAATAGTTTGACCTGAGAAAACTACTCCACAAAAAGAAGTTAGAAATTATCCAAGTAAAAACAGTAATAACATAGGAGCAGGAACTATAAACCAAACTCAAGATGTAGAAGAACGCCTTTTGCCAGCAGCAAAAACCACACCAGAAACCACCACCACCAAAAGAGACGTTCCCAGCAGGAACCCTCCCCCACAACAAATGCCAGCAAAAATGAGCCCAAACACCCACCCAGGACGTAACCGAGCAAAACAAACAGGCAAAACACGAGTAAGAAGCATAAAACCAAAAGCAACTGACTGTCCCAGCAAGCAGACACAGAAGAGCCCCAAGCCAGAGCAAAATAACCACAACAACCCCCCAGCAACACAGAGACTGCCAAGAGCCCCTACCCAAGAACAGCCACAAACCCAAAGGGAAGAAACAAGTCAGAACCCAGAGCCCAGGCACAACGGCCAGACACCAGAAATGAAAATAAAAAAACAGAGACCAGATAGACACACAACTGAACAAATTCAAAAAGGCCATAGAACTGCACAGATAGAAAGTAGACAGAAAGAACATTAAAACCAGCCAACTAACAACAGCACAGATATACAGCACCAGCATAGGAAATGAACAACAGAAAAATAACAAAGATACACCAAGCCAGAAAATCCAGATATTGAAAAGCCCAGCAGGATCCAACCTACAAAAAACCACAGCAGCACCCCACCGGCACCAACAACCAAACAAGAGGAGAATAAAGGAGATCCAACAACCTGCACCCAACACACCAGAAGAAAGACCAACCACCAGAACCCCAACACCAGCATAACCAAACACATCCAAAAGGAGAGACAGCCACACAACCCAGAAACAAAAGAAGCAAAAGAAAAACAAAAACAAAAAACAACACACCTAACCACCCAAAACATAAGGGACCTGACGCTTATCCAAGAAAATCAACCCTTGAATATGAGCAGATAAATTATCAAAATTAAGCTCAACAATATCGGTAAAACTGCTACCAAAAGACGATAAAGCCCGGGCAACAGAGTTCACATCCGCATTAATATCATTAAAAGAACAGCTCAAGACATCCAGTAACCCCATAATCTGCCTACGCAGATAAAAGAGAGAATGTCCACAGCTGATGCCATCCTTAGCCAAGAACATGTTAGGATCAACATTAAAATTACTTTCAAGCACAACATTAAAGATATCCAAATTGAGACAAGCAGATAGCCCATAGTGTACAGCCAACCAAAAACCCTTTCTCTTATCAGCAGCATTAGAATTCCCAGCAAAACCAGCAATAAACAACCCTCTAGAGTCTCTAATTAAGCCACCAATACACCACTTCCCACAATACCAACCCAAATGGATATTAAGCTTAAAACAATAGGTGGAAGGGGCAACCCAATAAGAATATCTGATCCCCGTGAAATACAAAGAACCCAAATTGTAAATACCAAACTCCTCAGCAGTATTCAAAGCATGAGAAAAACTCTTAAAAGATAGCAGGTTGGCCGAAAAAAGAGCAAAGACTTTCTCCTTAACACGATCAATAATAACAAGGTGATTCATACGGATATTATTAAAGCGGGAATCATTTCTAGCAAGCCAAAGGAACCAAACAACAAGCATGGGAATGACATTATGGATATGACCCTTCTTATTCACCATCAAAAACTCATAAATAGAATGCATAGAACGGTTCAAACCCCCACTATTAATCTTGAAGATGTCTTCAAAATAAAGCCACACTTTACTAGCAATGTGAGAAAAAATAAAAACATGATTCAAAGTTTCAGAGTTAGAACAGCATTGACATCTAGAAGTAATAAACATACCACGTTTTCTAAGAATGTCATCAGTCGGGACAAACTTCTTGAGCATCCTCCAATTAAAAACAGAAATAGTATAGGGAATGCTCTTATGCCACATTCTTTTAAAAGGTTTAGAAATCACTTTACTTTCCCTAAAGACATGCCATGCTTCTTTAGTAGAAAAATTACCATCTTTAGTGAAGTTACAAATAAGAGCATCCTTAACAGTGCGGTTAATAGGAATGCCAGCAACCAAGTTGCAAAGAAAATCAGGAATAACATCAGCTAATTTACCCAAATCCCAACCACTCTCAGAGTAAAACCAATTAACTTTAACAAGGCTCAATGAATTTGAATTAATAAGCGCATCAATAGACATGCCATTAATCCAACGATCCTGCCAGAAAAAAAGGTTACCCTCACCCAAACCCCAAACAAGACCGTGCTCTATAAACCACTTAGCATGAATCATACGCTGCCAAACTTTAGAATTACCTTTAGCATAGAAGCACATAGAGGGGTGAAGTTCCCCACAATACTTAGATCTCATGAATTTAGCCCATAAAGTACTATTGGCCCTAAAATTATACCAAAGCTTCAAAGAAAAATTAGTAGCCATATCCAACAAGGACTTACAACCCAGATCACCTTCCTGGGTTGTGCCACAACACTTAGACCAAGACGACCAATGGATTTTAGAGTTACTAAAAGAACCCCTCCAGAAGAATCTATTAAAAATCCTCTCAAGCCTCAAACAGACTTGCTTAGTAGGAAACAGGACTTGAAAGGAGTAAACAGGTAAGGAAGCAAGCACACTTTTAATAAGAACAAATCTACCACCAAAACTCAAGAAATTAGAATCCCAAGAAACCAACTTATTCTGAACCTTGGAAATAAGGTCATCAAAGAGAAAAGAACTTTTTCTACCTTTAAATAACGGGATACCTAAGTAAGTGAAAGGCAAAGAAACCTGAGTAAAACCAGTCAAATTCTTAATCTCCAAGACCCTCCTATGATTAATCTTTTTAGAAATAGCAAAACCACTTTTCACTTTATTAAACATGAGACCACTGACCTTTTCAAACTTATTAAATAAATCTAAAACTTTAACAATACCATTCTTAGCAGCATTCATAAATACAATAAAATCATCAGCAAAACATAAATGAGAAATGTTAATACCCCCACTGGTTTTAAAATAAAGTTTAGGATACTTACAAAACAAATCAGCAATCCCTCTAGATAAGTACTCCACCGCTAAAATAAAGATAGCGGGCGAGATAGGATCCCCTTGCCTCAAACCATGAGAGGAGTTGAAGAAACCATGATTGTTACCATTCAAAATGACAGAGAAAAAAGGGCTTTCATTACACAAGTTAATAAGAGCAATAAACTTAGCATCAAAACCAAAAAGGTTAAGCATTTTGTAAATAAAGGTCTAACTAATATTATCATAGGCCTTAGCGATGTCCAGTTTCAAAATCATGTTACCCCCTCTGGATTTAATATCTAGATCCTGACAAAATTCTTGCGCAAGAAGAATATTATCCACAATAGCACGCCCTTTAACAAAACCCATTTGGTTAGGAGAAATAAGCTTAGGCAGAAGTAAAGACAGACGATTCGCCAAAATTTTAGAAAGAAGTTTATAAAAAATAGTACACAAGCTAATAGGTCTGAAATCATTCCAAGAATTAACCTCATTAGTTTTAGGAATCAAAACTAAAGAGGTAGAAGAAAAATATTTAGGAATAGGATTACCATTAAAGAAATCAACAACAGCATTATAGACATCATCTTTAACTAAGTCCCAGGTTTTCTGAAAAAACTTAACAGTGAAACCATCAGGCCCAGCCACAGAATCAGCATTCATCTCAAAGAGAGTGTTCTTAACCTCTTCCAAGAGAGGGCAGACAGAAAGAGCAGAATTATCCTCCTGACTAACCAATTTATGAATGAAAGAATGATCATCAATAGTAGTGAGACAGCACGGTTTATTAAGATGATTCTTAAAAAAATTAACAGCAAGGTTAGCAATCTCATTTTCATTAATAGCAAAAGAACCATCATCACGGGCAATTTTATGGATACCATTAATAGCACGTTTTTTAGTAACTAAAGCATGAAAATACCTAGTGTTGTTATCCCCTTCCGACAAATGTTTCATAGCAGCTTTTTGTTTCCAAAATATTTCTTCATGACATTGCAGTTTACTAAGGGACATCTTAGCTTCATTGAGAACCGAGCAGTTAAGGGACGTGGGATTAGCTTGACAAGCATCCTCCAAGCCATTAATTTTCTCTTCCATCTCCTTAATATTGGAAAAAACATTTTTAAAAATATGCCGGTTCCACCAATTCAGAACCATCTTTAACCTTTTGAGTTTAGCCCAAAGCCTAGGCATGCCAGAAATAGCATTATCCGAAAAAATAGGCGCCACCCAATTATTATTCACAACATCAAGAAAGGATTCATGAGTAAGCCACATATTTTGAAATCTAAAACTATAATGCAAACCAACCTTATGACTATTAACATTAATCAGTAAAGGGGAATGATCAGACATCGTACGGCTCAAATGAGCAACTTTAGTACTATTAAAAACATTAATCCAATCAGAATTAAAAAGAACTCTGTCAAGCCTTTGCCAAAGATGACCCCTGTTCTAGGTAAATCTATTCCCAGAAAAACCAATATCAATAATGTTACAATTCATGATCATCTCATTAAAATCTTCCATAGAATGGAAAATGGGATGAGCACCACCCATCCTCTCCGCAGGAGAAGTAATAACATTAAAGTCCCCACCCACCAACCAAGGTAAAGAACAAATGTTATGGAAATTCTCAATTTGCTCCCACAAAGTTTTCCTACCAATACGAGAGGAAGCAGCATAGACGAAAGAAGCCACACACTGAAAGTTTAAAGATTCAATATTACAATGTAAAACTTGAGCAAAGTTACCAATCACATCCATTCTCACAAAATCTTTCCAAAAGACCCATATTTTGTTAGAAACATTAGCAAAAGCATTCTTAAAATCCAAGAAATTAGCAGTAGAATGAATTTTGTCCATAGAAATAAGAGGTTCCAAAAGAACAAGAACAGAAATATTATTAATACGACATAAATTCTTAATCCGGAGTTTAGAGGACGGGCAACCGATCCCCCTCACATTCCAAATAATAGCATTAAACATAAAAAACCAAATTAATGAGTAGTATGTGATCTAGTATTTCTAGGAGAATGCCGAGCAACATTTCTAGGCTTACCTCTCTTACCATGACTTTTAGAAAAACTAAGATCATTATCCATTCAAGCATAACATTTAGCAGTTATTTCAATCTCAGTATCAGTAAAAGCATCTGAATTAAAATGATCAGAGAGAGGAAAATCATTATTCATCTCACCATCCAACGGGGTCGAAGCCGAGCTTTCATCTTCCAAAAACAGGACACCATCCTCCTTAGTAGAATTATTGACCTGTTTTTTTCCAGTCACCTTATTTTGAGGACAAACAGCATTAGAATCAATAGGAATAACTAAAGGACTAGATGAAGTAACAAGGGCATTATCAAAAACATCATTAGTATTAGTAGCAGTTTTATTAAAAATTTCCAATGTATTTGAAGAAACAACCACCCCTTCGTTTAAAACAACAACCAACTCATCCGAACTTTTCACAATTTCAGCCTTATCCCACTTACCTTGCTCTATATTATCAAGAGAACCAGCCTCAACAATTTGAGGTAAATGCGCAACGCTACCTTCTTTAGCTGAAGGATCAGGAACCACAATATTAGTATCAGGTAAGTTGGGAGGTAGATTAACTAGCTCAACACCATTTCCATCAACCAATTCTTCCCCTAGCACCTGATCATTCGTATCAATAACCGGTAAAACAGAGGAAACACCATTGTTCTTAACTTCATTAGGTTTAATAGCAATTTTTTCCTTTCTTAAATGAGGATGTAACCTAAAACAATCATTTATACCATGGCCATGCATCCTACAATGTGAGCAAAAAATAGGTAAGTTTTCAATTTCCACCTTTTGGAAATACCCTTGCATCTCCGATCCAAACTTGCGGGTGTTTCTTAGTCACATCTAATTCCACGAGAATACGAGCAACCGTCGGTCTTGACAGAGAAGCAGTAGCTTGGTCAGTTTGGAGAGGCCTCCCAAACACAGAAGCAAGACCAAAAAGAATTTGGGTATTAAAGAAATGTAAACGCAGATTAGGGAAAGCTAACCAAACCGGGGCAATCGGAGATTCTTCCCTCACATCAAAGTCCGGAGACCATTTCAGAAGCCTCATCTGACAACCCTGAATATAGTAGGAACGACGAGAAAATATACGGCTATAGTCCAAATCGTTAGAAAGTTGGATTGAGACATGTTTCGAATCAAGCAAACCAGCAGAAAAAGATCCAGAAAGTTTTAAGCTGTAGAAAATTTTTCTGATAACATCAAGATTAGGTCTACAGAGCATAAACTTACCAACCAGCGTGAAAGAGAAAGGCGCAGCCAACTGCTGAACCACACCCTCCTCAAAAAGTAAAGCCGGACAACCTTTGAAAGTCGAATGCACAAACTGCACTTTAGCAGAAGAAGAGGAGGGGCCAGAAACCACATCTTTAAAAGATCTAGTTTTACCAGTTAGCGGAGGGCCAACGCCCTGGGTAGACGACGTCGGAGCTGACATCGCCCCCCACCCCACCCGAAAAATAAAACACCAACCTCAAACAGGAAAAAAACAGGAGTCGAACAGGGCAAAAAAGCGACGAGAAACACCCAAACGAATGATCCAGCAAGAGGAAAAGAAATACCAGAGGAAATACCAGAGGAAGAACAAAGAAACAACACCGGAAAACAGTCGAGAAGAGCACCGCACCAGCCGAGAAGAAGATCGCCTCAAAATCGCCTCCGAGACGCAAAGGCGGTTGATTCCTTCTTTAACTTATTTGATCAATTTGACTTGATTTGATTTCTATCTTTTCTTAATTTGGTTTGACTTGATCAACTTAACTTGACTTGATTATTATCATATATAGGGGTGTCAAAAACGGGTTGCGAGTTGGGTTCGGGCCAAACTCGATATTGACCCTCTACAGTTTGATCCGACCCTATTTTGGAAACATAAATCTGAATATGGACCCAACCCGCCCCGACAATCTAACCCGAGCTGGTCATGCTCTTTGGCTATACATCATGTTGGCTTAATCATCTTGATATTGACTTATTTTTTTTTTTTTTACTTTGATTTGACTTTATTTTAACTTGGCTGATTTGATTTTTTTTTTTAAAAATTATTTTAACTTTTTCTTAACTTAGGCTTCATTTGAGTCAGCTTTCTTGCTGCTTTTTACAGTAGCTTTTTAACATACAAATTTTTTGAACGTGAAATTTTTGTACTAAAAAATTGCTTTAGAAAGCAGTAAGATAGTTGTGCCAAAAGAATTCTTAATCTCTTTAATTTATTTTGATCCTTATCTTGACTTGATTTTTATTATAGCTTTGACTCAATAATGACTTGGTTCATATTATGTTTAATTAATCTTAGTAGCTCTTCTATTGAGACTATCTATTTGATTTAGATTTAATTTCAATGACCAAGTATCTCAATCTTTTCTCCAATCATACCCTTTGATTTAGACTAGCTCTTTGTCTTAGTAATTAATTTTGTATTAGGTAAGTTATGAGGTTTGGTCATGCTCTTTGGCTATACATTATTTTAAATTGAGCTTTGTTAATAATTTATCCTTGTTTTTATGTTAAGGCTTGTTCTTAAATATGATGATGCTTTTTTTAGTCGTATCTTTTAGCATGACCACTCTCCTGATTATGTTATTCCCTCTCTTAGTCACACTCTTTTGACCAACAACATCTAAATTGATCATGCCCTATTAACCTAAGTTTGACCACACACTCTCTACAAGATTTTGTTTTGTTTTGTTTTTTTTCATTTAGTAGTACTCATTAAGCTAAGTCACTTCTAGATGAGATCATTTTTGTTTGATCTTATTACCCCTTCATTTTTAGGAATTGTTATTGGGCTTAATCATATCATATTTAATTGATTCATATCATGACTTGATCATATACTCTTAAATGAGTCATTCTATTGTTTATTCATATCTAGTGGTTGAGCACTTTTGATTTTGAAAATATACTTATTTTCAAAAAAATTATTTTCTTTTCAAGTGGATAATCTCTATTTGGACTTACCTTGCACTCTATATATTTAAAATTCTTCTAAGTGGTAGGAGCAATTCTATCTTTCAAATGTTTGTAACACATTGAAACACTTGAGTCGCGAGCCTAATAGTTCATGGCCTAAACTACCTCCCTTCAAATTATTGTATTTTATATATGTTTGAGATTAATCTACACTTGACTAAGTTGGCCAACCTATAGTTTTAAGAATTGGTCTATAATGGATGACATATGGCTAATTAAAATATTTTTTGTTAGCTCGGAGGCTATTTTTTGTTGCTTAATTTATTTCGCTATTTTGTGTGCTATAATGAGATATTTTTCTTATAAGTGTCAGATATACAGCTAGTGATTTAGGTTATATTTAAATTCCATTATATAGTGGATCATGCATCAAAAGATTAAAATATCAGCTAAATCATTATTGCCAAATAATCTCTATAATATGATGATTTTAATATATTTTTATTGTAATATATATTGTGTTATGATGGCCCATTTAATATATTTTACTTTGTATTTACCCTTCTTTATTTAGAAATTTTTGTATGTGCAATAACAATATACAAGTTTCCTAAATAAGTATAGATCCAGATTTAGAAGTAAGCAAAACTAGCTAGGATTAGAATGTCTCAATTTAGATAACTTAGTTCATGATTGCTGAAAGAATGCCTCACTATTTTGTCTGAGTCAACATCCTTCATAACTAAGTAGTTTCAAACCTGATAGACTATGAAGACATATGTTATTTACTTGATTTGACTTCACTTATATATAAAGCAAAAAATAAGAGAATATTTTGAAAGCAAGTGCATTATTTTAACTTTGTTCTATTAGAATCTTTAAAGTCCTGCTAGTAAGATTTTGATTTTCCAACAAATAAATACAGATATGACACATTCATAATCATCTAGATCGGATTGATCAAACAATCATAAGAGTCTAAATCATAATCATGAATTAGTCATCATCATTACTAACTACGATCCTTTCGACAATTGCTATCAAACTACGATCCTTTTAATCTTTGTCACTTGCCTGAGAAGGGACCGTAGTCCGCAATTCTCAAACGAGCTCGATCTTGAGCTTTTCAAACGAGCTCGAGCTTTCGAGTCGAGCTCGAGCTTGATATTTTCTAAACGAGTCGATCTCGAGCCCACTAATCGAGCTCGATCTCGAGGTCATTAAGGATTAAACAAGCCAGACTTGATAAGACAAATACTCGACTCTACTCTACTCGTTTATACCCATAAGTAGAGCGAAGGGACGCATAAAATAAATTTGTTGTCCTAATCCACTAATTGCTACGCCTTCATATCTCTATATCCTCTATTAATTTCCTCATGTTTTTGTTTCAATAAAAAAAATTCTTAACATTGCAACATACCTCGTAATTTGTACAGCACTTCCCTTCACCTGTAAACTCTTTTTCTTAAGATCCTTTCACTTTGAAACATACAACACACTACACATAAATTTAATCACACAACAACACAGCTTTAACCTAAGACTCGCACCTCTTAGGCCTTCTCCAGCCGATCGGCATACGCGTGAATGGCGTTCGGCGTTCGTCCCAATCGGACGGCAATTTCGCCGGCATTTACATGCCAATGAACAGTGCGACGCCAAATTTGGCGTCGCACTGTTCATCCGCCATTTTTTTTATAATTTATTTTTAATTGTAAATGTCTAAATATAAATTTATATTATAAATAATTAAAAAAATAAAATATTGGCAGCAGGATTACATTAAAGATATTAAAATAATTCAAAAATTAAAATATTGTTTATGTAATTATTTTTTTAAAGATAAACATTAACATAAAAATTACGATAATTTTCATATCATACATATTTATAATAAAAGATATTGAGTACTACAATACTAAAAAAAAACTGGAATCAAAATACAAAACAAGTTCGGATATTAAATAAAATAAAATAGCAAGTTATGTGTTCTAATGTAATTTTAATTGTATCAAATATATATTTGCTTATTTAGAACATATTAATATCCCAATTTTTTTATATCGAGAAAAGAAACATACTTTTTAAAATTATAATAGGTTTAAAATTGATAAATATAAATATATGATTAAAAAAATTAAAATAAAATAAGAAAAAGAATATGCTAGGAATATTCCTTTTTGTATGTTAGAAAATGAAGTTCGATTGGAGCCAAGTTACTGCATTTTGGAGTTTTACTGCATTTTGGAGTGAAAAATGAATTTTTCGGTTGGAGATGCCCTTAAGCACGAGGCCCTTTCACCCCAAAAATATCCCGAGTTAATAGGGTACCACACCTCTTAGGATAGCCTATATAGTATTCTATGATAGTTTTCCTAGCTCATTCTAAGACTAAGTGTCGTTACATGTCATAATATCCTTTTAAGACAATTTTAAAAAATATTTCACCAGTCCTATTTGCATTACTTGCTTGCATTTCATTAAATTTGATTGATATCTTGATTTAAGCAACTTGAATTGTTTGATTTTTTATCTTATTTTGATTTGAACTTAGCATAACCAACTTGATATGACTTAATTCCTTCTTTAACTTATTTGATCAATATGACTTGATTTGATTTCTATCTTTTCTTAATTTGGTTTGACTTGATCAACTTAACTTGACTTGATTATTATCATATATAGGGGTGTCAAAAACGGGTTGCGAGTCGGGTTCAGGCCAAACTCGATATTGACCCTCTACTGTTTGACCCGGCCCTATTTTGGAAACAGAAATCTGAATATGGACCAAACCCGCCCCGACAATCTAACCCGAGCTGGTCATGCTCTTTGGCTATACATCATGTTGGCTTAATCATCTTGATATTGACTTATTTTTTTTTTACTTTGATTTGACTTGATATTAACTTTTTTTTTTTTACTTTGATTTGACTTGATAAAAAATCTAACCTACACACAGCTTTAAGTTTTCCTAGCTCATTCTAAGACTAAGTGTCATTACATGTCATAATATCCTTTTAAGACAAATTTAAAAAATATTTCACCAGTCCTATTTGCATTACTTGCTTGCATTTCATTAAATTTGATTGATATCTTGATTTAAGCAACTTGAATTGTTTGATTTTTTATCTTATTTTGATTTGAACTTAGCATAACCAACTTGATATGACTTAATTCCTTTTT
Organism: Dendrobium huoshanense; assembly: GCA_016618105.1. NCBI lineage: Eukaryota > Viridiplantae > Streptophyta > Magnoliopsida > Asparagales > Orchidaceae > Dendrobium > Dendrobium huoshanense. Next base: position 14,399,101 of record CM028347.1, on the reverse strand, counting down.
TAACTTATTTGATCAATTTGACTTGATTTGATTTCTATCTTTTCTTAATTTGGTTTGACTTGATCAACTTAACTTGACTTGATTATTATCATATATAGGGGTGTCAAAAATGGGTTGCGAGTCGGGTTCGAGCCAAACTCGATATTGACCCTCTTCTGTTTGACCCGGCCCTATTTTGGAAATAGATCAGAAATCTGAATATGGACCCAACCCGCCCCGACAATCTAACCCGAGCGCAAAGCAGGCGAGCGTGTGTGGGTTGCGAGTACACGAGGTCGAGGGTGGATGAGGCGAGGCCCGGGTGCAGGAGGTAGGGTCGAGTCGCAAATGCGGGTGAGGCAGGCTGCGAGTGTGCTAGTGCGGGGCTATCATCGCGTGGGCGCGTGCAGGTCGTGAGGCAGGTCACTAGTGTGGGACGCGGGGTCGAGCCTCGAGCACGAACAAGGCAAACACGAGTGCGCCATGTATGGTGTGGGATGCCAGACGCATAATTGAGCCTATTAATGCAAGTATTCAAGTCATCCGAGTCAACTTCGGGTTTTTGGGTCAACCTGAATCTTATCTAATTTTAAAAAATCATTAAGAAATTCGAACCCAGACCCGACTTGTTTACCAAACTGGTTGAACCGAACCCGGAACTTTTCAAGTTGGGTATGGGTCCAAGTTTCGGGATTGTCAAATACTGTCACCTCTAACCATATATTGATTTCATGTTGGCTTAATCATCTTGATGTCGACTTAATTTTTTTTTTTTTACTTTGATTTGACTTGATTTTAACTTGGCCTATTTGATTTATTTTATTTTAAATTTAATTTAACTTTATCTTAACTTAGGCTTCGTTTGAGTCAGCTTTCTTGCTGCTTTTTACCGTACCTTTTTAACATACAAATTATTTGAACGTGAAATTTTTTTACTAAAAAATTGCTTTAGAAAGTAGTAAGAAAGTTATGCCAAATGAATTCTTAGTCTCTTTAATTTATTTTGATCCTTATCTTGACTTGATTTTTATTATAGCTTTGACTCAATAATGACTTGGTTCATATTATGTTTAATTAATCTTAGTAGCTCTTCTATTGAGACTATCTATTTGATTTAGATTTAATTTCAATGACCAAGTATCTCAATCTTTTCTCCAATCATACCCTTTGATTTAGACTAGCTCTTTGTCTTAGTAATTAATTTTGTATTAGGTAAGTTATGAGGTTTGGTCATGCTCTTTGGCTATACATTATTTTAAATTGAGCTTTGTTAATAATTTATCCTTGTTTTTATGTTAAGGCTTGTTCTTAAATATGGTGATGCTTTTTTTAGTCGTATCTTTTAGCATGACCACTCTACTGATTATGTTATTCCCTCTCTTAGTCACACTCTTTTGACCAACAACCTCTAAATTGATCATGCCCTATTAACCTAAGTTTGACCACACACTCTCTACAAGATTTTGTTTTGTTTTGCTTTTTTTTCATTTAGTAGTACTCATTAGGCTAAGTCACTTCTAGATGAGATCATTTTTGTTTGATCTTATTACCCCTTCATTTTTAGGAATTGTTATTGGGCTTAATCATATCATATTTAATTGATTCATATCATGACTTGATCATATACTCTTAAATGAGTCATTCTATTGTTTATTCATATCTAGTGGTTGAGCATTTTTGATTTTGAAAATATACTTATTTTCAAAAAAATTATTTTCTTTTCAAGTGGATAATCTCTATTTGGACTTACCTTGCACTAGGGGTGTCAACTTTTGACACGACCCGAAAACCCGACCCGGAAAATTCGGGTTGGACCCGACCCGTTTGATAAACGGGTCGGGTTCGGGTTCACAGATTCGACCCGTTTAAAAAACGGGTCGGGTTCGGGTTGACCCGGCGGGTTGCCGGGTCAACCCGCGAACCCGTTTTATTCAAAAAAATTTGAATCCCGCGCATTCCCGCGCCTGCCCCCCGCGCTGCCCGAGCCTACCCGCCGTGCTGCCCGCGATGCCTGCCCGCGGAGCCCGCCCGCGTTGCCCAGCGCTGCCGCTGCCTGCCCGCGGAGCCTGCCAGCCAGCCTGCGCCGCCTGCCGTGGAGCCTGCCTGCGGGGCTGCCCAGCGCTGCCTGCCCGCGGAGCCCGCCTGCCCGCGCTGCCTTCCCAGCACGCCCACCGCGCCATCGCGCCTGCCCCCGCTCTCGCCCGCCGCGCCGCCGTCCGCCGTCCGCCGTCCGCCAGCAGCCAACCGGGTCGGGTCGGGTCAACCCGTTAACCCGCCGGGTCGGGTCTGGGTTCGAATTTCCGACTCGTTTATCTTCCAGGGTCGGGTTAGGGTCGACCCGTTTGAACCCGGGTCAGTTCCGGGTTCGACCCGAACCCGACCCATGACCCGAAATTGACACCCCTACCTTGCACTCTATATATTTAAAATTCTTCTAAGTGGTAGGAGCAATTCTATCTTTCAAATGTTTGTAACACATTGAAACACTTGAGTCGCGAGCATAATAGTTCATGGCCTAAACTACCTCCCTTCAAATTATTGTATTTTATATATGTTTGAGATGAATCTACACTTGACTAAGTTGGTCAACCTATAGTTTTAAGAATTGGTCTATAATGGATGACATATGGCTAATTAAAATATTTTTTGTTAGCTCGGAGGCTATTTTTTATTGCTTAATTTATTTAGCTATTTTGTGTGCTATAATGAGATATTTTTCTTTTAAGTACCTAGTGATTTAGGTTATATTTAAATTCCATTATATAGTGGATCATGCATCAAAAGATTAAAATATCAGCTAAAGCATTATTGTAATATATATTGTGTTATGATGGCCCATTTAATATATTTTACTTTGTATTTACCCTTCTTAATTTAGAAATTTTTGTACGTGCAATAACAATATACAAGTTTCCTAAATAAGTATAGATCCAGATTTAGAAGTGCCCAAAACTAGCTAGGCTTAGAATGTCTCAATTTAGATAACTTAGTTCATGATTGCTGAAAGAATGCCTCACTATTTTGTCTGAGTCAATATCCTTCATAACTAAGTAGTTTCAAACCTGATAGACTATGAAGACATATGTTATTTACTTGATTTGACTTCACTTATATATAAAGCAAAAAATAAGAGAATATTTTGAAAGCAAGTGCATTATTTTAACTTTGTTCTATTAGAATCTTTAAAGTCCTGCTAGTAAGATTTTGATTTTCCAACAAATAAATACAGATATGACACATTCATAATCATCTAGATCGGATTGATCAAACAATCACAATAGTCTAAATCAGAATCATGAATTAGTCATCATTATTACTAATTACAATCATTTCGACAATTGTTATCAAACTACGATCCTTTTAATCTTTGTCACTTACCTGAGAAGGGACCGTAGTCCGCAATTGAAATACTTAAAAAAAGAAATAAGTTAAATCATTAATTGTATTACTCGACCATCTAATACGGCCGTTAAGGCAAGGCATTTTCATGATAGCATCCTATTGACCCCACATGATAATCAGGCCTATTTTGAGCTTTAACTTGTAGTCGGCCATCTAATGATCACATGACAGAGGAATTACAGAATAAAAGAAATGATTTAACTCATTGTGTTATTCAGCCATCAAGGCAAGTAGTTTTGGGGGATCGTTAGGGATCGAACATGGGAGCCGGGGGAGAAATTTTTTCGCTCAACCAATGTGCTGCCCTGCTCATCCCGGCAAGTAGTTTTCACGATGGCATTGTTGTGGCCCCAAAAAGCAACGGGACTATTTTGCACTAGAACTCGTAGCTCACTTATATATATATATATATATATATATATATATATATATATATATATATATATATATATATATATATATATATATATATATATATATATATATATATATATATATATATATATATATATATATATATATATATATATATATATATAATTTTGTTGGTGAATTGGGCAAAGTTTTGTTCTTTTGCTCTGGTGGAGTTTTGTTTCCTTTTCTTTGTGGATTTGGGCAAAGTTCCTTTCATTGTGTTCTGTGGGCTGTTACTAATTCTGGTGGTCTTAGTTGTTCTATAATTTTGTTGGTGAATTGTGTGTGCAGGAATTTGCTTTTTGCTGATTTTGGTCGGTTTTGCTGAATTTGGAGCAGGGGAGCCCTATCTTTTTTGAGGTTGGTTTTCTCGTTGAGTTTTGTGATTCGTTGTTGAGTTGGAGGTGGAGCTATGTCTCTGTTTTCTATGGGTTGGTGGTCTGGAGGGTTTACTTAGGGTATCTAATGGTTTGTGTTGTTGGCTTGGCGTGGGGCATTAATCTGGGGTTTTTTGTGGTGTGGAATTGCCAGGCTGCTGGCTCTTTTTGGAGTATGGAGGAGCTTTTTTTGGTGTATTCTTTGGGGGTGTGGATGTGGCTGGCTGTGGTTTTGGTGGGGATTGGGGGTGCCGGCTGGAATTTCTCTGTTCTTCTCTGGGTTGGTTCTTCCAAACTGTATATTGGCTATCTGGTTTATAATGCTGTCATCCATTGGGTTTGCTATTGGTACTGGTGGGTTCTTATTGTCTTTGAGGTTTTATATTGTATTATCCTTTGGTGGTTTTTTGTGCCTATGTTGTTGCTTGTGCAAGTCTCCAAAGTTGGAGGAAGGGAACTCTGGATTTTTGCTGGGAAGCTGCTCGTGATTGTTTTTTTTTTTTTTTTTCTGCTCTTCCCTCTTTTTGGGTGCTCGTTCTTAAGCACCGTAAAATGTCCCTAGGGTATTATATATTTTTTGGTAGTAAGGACCTTGTGCTCGTAGGTTTTTTTAGTTTTTATTTTGTAGCTCTTTTGAGGAGTAGTGGGCGCGAGGTCCTTTTAAGGACTATGTAATTTTACCTTTAATTAATGCGTAGGCCCCTCCGTGGGTTTATATATATATATATATATATATATATATATATATATATATATATATATATATATATATATATATATATATATATATATATATATATATATATATATATATATATATATATATATATATATATATATATATATAAGAAATAAATTAAACAACTATATTGTAAGGTCATTAAGGTAAGTTGTTTTCATGATGTTATTCTAATAACCCACATGGCAACTAAGTCTATTTTACGATTTAAATCATAATGCACTATTCTGAAACAAACTCAAAAATCATAGTGAATACGTAACTAAGGGTGTCAATTTCGGGTCACGGGTCGGGTTCGGGTCGAACCCGAACTGACCCGGGTGAAAACGGGTCGACCTTAACACGACCCGGATAGATAAACCTATCGGAAATCCGAACCCAGACCAGACCCGACGGGTTGCCGGGCTGACCCGACCCGACATGGGACCAGCGGGGTGCGCGGGCGAAGTGGGCGCGAGCGTGGGTGCGCGCGCGGGCGAGCAGGCGAAGCGGGTGCAGCGGTGCGCCAGCGGGCGAGCGCGAGTGTGACGGTGTGCCAGCGGGAGAGCGCGGGTGCGCGCGCGTGGCGCCGGCGTTGGCAGTCACGGTAGCGCGGGCAGGGGGGTAGCTTCGCGGGCAGGTCCGAAGCAGCTGGGCAACTTCGTGGGCAGGTTCGGGGCAGCACGAGATTTTTTAAATTAAACGGGTTTTCGGGTTGACCCGGCAACCCGTTGGGTCAACCCGAACTCGACAATTCTGCGTCCGTGTGGCTTACGCCTCACACCGCCTTGAGGCTTATGCCTCGCCTCATAGACGAAAAATGCCTTGAGGCTTATTTACGCAATTTTAAACCTGGTTCCTACTAACAAACAATGTTCACTAGCATCCTATCATTGTCTTCCTAGTCACTTTGATCTCCCTTTATATCAGGAGAGTGACAAAGTCAATAACCTACTGTTGCTCGACTTCTTATGTTCCACATTGATTGTTGATCGGTACTAGCCTATGACCGATGATTGACATATGCTAGCTATTGATATCCAACTCGTCTTCACGATTGCCTTGTTTCCTCTTCTATTAGAACAACGATCAAGATCATTGGCCATCGTTGCATGCCTTTCGACATTCCCCATTGATTGTCGTTTCCCTATTGATTGTCGTTTGATACCTAACAATGACGAATGTCCTATGTTCGTTAGAAGAATGACCAAGCCAATTGCTCACAATTGCCTGATTTTTTATTTTCTCTATCAATGATTGCTCAATGCCTACCAACGACAGGCATATGTCAGCTGTAGCCTTCCAATGCATGTCTTCCATGTCTCCTAGTCTATGATCAAGTCAACCGCTTACCATTATCTACTGATAACTTTGACTCCACTTCTACCAAGATAGGAGTGCTTTGACCATTTATGTTTATTATATTTTATAACACTTAGGGAAGAGCATCCTTTGTAATACTTGACTCATGTTAGTGAAATTATTTCTACAAGACTACATCCTGTGATTTTCTCTTTATAAAAATTTCCACCTAAAAATTCTCATTCACTATGTACCATTTGTAGGAAGATGTTGTAGAATGTTCTGTACAGCTAATTGACAGCTCAACATAACTAACTAATCATGTGATTAGTTATAATGTAAAACCTATAAATATGTACTGAGTATCAAACTGAGATGGCAATGAATACAAGAAATCACTTTTGCCTTATTCTTCTGTTTCACTGTTTCGTCTCATTTCTTTCATAAAACTCACATGGTATCAGAGCGTTAAAATTTCGTTTTCCGCTTTTTCTTTAAGATCTTTTCAAGATCTTCGTTCTTTTCTTTCAAGATCGTCATCGTATCTGTTTGAAGCCATGAATCCTTCAAATAACTCTTCCACAGCTCAGTCTGCAAATGCTAATACTGAAGTCGCCGGAGCTTTTCTTGAAAGCACGGTCATTCCATCACAGCTTAAATTTTTGATGTCCAATATCAAAAATATTATCTCAAATCCTCTATCTGCTGAGAATCATCCAACCTGGAAGTCTCAGGTGCTAAAACTGTTCCGGGCGAATGGTTTTGAAGGATTTTTAGATGGTTCTTGCGTTTGTCCTGTTAAATACAGCACGAATGCAGCCGGAGTCATAGTTCAGAATCCGGATTACAACACATGGGTTTTAATTGATCAGAATCTGGCAGCGTCTTTGTATTCCGTTGTTTCTCAGAATCTTTTGCCGTATATTTTGAATCTTGATCATTGTACAGATATATGGCAAACTCTCGGTCGTCGTCTTCAATCGACGACACGATCAAGAATTATTCAGATTAAGAATGAACTGCAACATTGTTCTATGAAAGAACAATCCATGGCGCAGTATCTATAGGAGATCAAAGCAAAAGTCGATGCACTCGCTGCAGCTGGTGTTTCACTTGATTCTGAAGAAATTATTCATCATACTCTCAATGGTTTGCCGAATTCATATCAGGCGTTTAAAACAGCCATAAGAACCAATCTACAACCGCTGGCACTGGATGATTTGTACACCTTATTGTGTAGTGAGGAGCTGAATTTGTCTCATGAAGTAACAAAAGATTTGCAATCTCTGCAAATCTCTGGAAATGATACCGCGTTAGCCGCATCCAGGGGTCGAGGTCGCGGTAGATCAAGTTGAGGCCGTTTTTTAAATGGTAACAGGTCTGCAAATGCATCCCGTGGAGGAAGAGTTCCGAGAACAAATGCTATATGCCAAATCTGTGGTAAACAAGGACATACTGCAGTTCGTTGTTGGTATAGACATGATCCGCAGTACTCGTCTGATCCGCCGAGATCTGCTTTGTTTTCTCCAACAAATACTACGACGACGTCTCCGGAGTGGTATTTAGATAGTGATGCTTCTTCACACTTAACCACTGACTCCAGCTTTATTCAGACACCCAAATCATATCATGGAAACAATCAAGTTGTACTGGGCAATGAGCAACAGCTCTCAATTCAACATACTAGCAATGGGATTCTTCCTACTCCCACAGGTAGCTTACAATTATCCAAATTAAATCATGTTCCCAATCTTTCCTTCAATTTGTTATCTGTGTATCGTCTTACTTCTGATAACAATTGTGACATTTCTTTTTCTTCAACTGGTTATGTCATAAAGGATCGGATAACCCAGAAGCCTCTTCTTCAGGGTCCGTGTATTAACGGACTGTATCCTCTATGCGGTCGACCAAGAATGTTGTCTTCTTCCAATAATCTTGCTCTCATTTCTGTTCAGCATATTCCAGATCTTTGGCATCGGCGTTTGGGACATCCGTCTCATGCTACTTTAGCATATCTTTGTAATCAAAATCTTGGGATATCATGTTCTGTTAATACTTCTTGTAGTGTCTGTCGTATGGCCAAGAGTCATCGACTTCCTTTTGTTCGGTCTCAAACACAGTGTACGCAGAAATTTCATCTTATACACTCTGATGTTTGGGGACCATCGCCTACGTCTTCAAATTGTGGTTTTAGGTATTATGTTTCGTTTATAGATGATTGTACCAAGTTCACTTGGGTATATCCTCTGTTACGAAAATCTGATACTTTTTCTAAATTCTTTGAGTTCAAGAAAATGGTTGAGTGTCAATTCAATGCTCATATTCATATTCTAAGGACCGATGGAGGAGGTGAGTTTGTTAATGCTCATTTTAGTTCTTATCTTAAGCATTGTGGCATAATACATCAGTTCACATGTCCTTATACTCCTGCTCAAAATGGTATTGCTGAGCGAAAGCATCGTCATTTAGTTGAAACACTTCGGTCGCTTCTTGTTGAAGCATCTCTTCCTCAATTTTTATGGGTAGAAGCTTTATACACTTCTGCTTATCTAATAAATCGGCTTCCTTCTGTTAACACTCAAAATATGTCTCCTTATGAATTGTTATATGGTCACATTCCCAAATATGATCATTTCAAAGCTTTTGGATGTCTTTGTTTTCCATGGCTTCGTCCATATAATTCTAATAAATTTTCTTCTTTATCTAAATCGTGTGTTTTCATTGGTTATGCCACCTCACAAAAAGGTTATCGGTGTTTTGATCCTACTACAAACTGTTGACCTCTTTTTTGACTCGACCTCACTTCCTTGGAACCAAGGGACTAGGTTGACCAGGTCAACTGTTGACTTGGTCAACCTAAGTCTTAATGGGTCAATATTGACCCATTAAGCCCATTAGAGGCCCAAATCCAATTTAAACTCATTCATGGCTCAAACCTCATACCCATTGGACCCATTTGACTGAGTTGACCAAGTCAACACATGACATGGCCAATCCAAGTCATAATGGGTCAAATCAACCCATTAAGACTCATTTAAATCCCTATTTAATGACCATTCAATGCTCTAATTAACTCCTTTGGTTTTGAATTGCAAACCACGGCCTCCCTCACTCTATTTCTCTCCTAATTACATGGAGATTGAATCCTAGCCGTAGATCTAAGGGTTTGAACCTTTAAATGCCAAAAATTAGGTCAAAATTAGGGCTTTTTGCTCTCACTTTCTCTAGAGACTGCCCCAGCCTCTGAGATTTTGTGTGAGAGCTCCTGCACCTTCCCTCCACCTTTCCCGACCTAATCCCGACGGCCAGACCCCGCCGGCGGCGAAATCCCGGCGACCCGAAGGCTTGGACGGTCAAGGCTTCGATCCCATCAATCCAGAGCTCGTTTGATCGTGGTTTCAACTAGGAAAACTTACGAGGACAGTTTACAAGCTCAACCATGTCGAGAGTTCGAAGATCGGACGGTAAAATCTCGCGCAATCCCTTAGAATAGTTTAAACACTTAGATCTAAATAGATCTCTATAGGTTGCGTTTTAGATCAAAGTAATGCTTCCCCATGATTTCTGTACGTCTATAGAGTTCATGTTTAAAATTTTGTGCAATTTGATCCATCCGTTTGAGAGAACGAGTCGAAAAACCCATTAGGGTTTCGGATTATCCCGCCGAGCAGCCAGGGCTGATCTCAGCCGTCGATCTCGCGATCGACGGATGCGATCGAAACCCTCTGCGGTTCGGGCTGACCGCGGGACTCCGCTCCGCGGTTTGGATCGCCACGTGGCGCGATCTGGTCCCTCCGCTCCAACCGCTCGCGATCGAACGGCTGCCGGCCTTTGCCGACGTGGCTAAGTGGCTGACCGCCGCCGCTCGTCATGCAGCAATGATTGCGCCGACGGCGCAATCATTGGAAAGCGCGTGCCGTCGCCTCCGCGGTTCCGGGAGCGAATGGGAAGCCGCCACGTGTCGCCGACCGAATATTTTAATATGAAATTTATTTTAAAAGCTATTTTTAACTTCTAAAAATCACAGAAAATCCGTTTTTCGTCCGTTTTCGACGCACAATACCTCGAATTGATCGTATTGACGTCCTCTACCTGTCTAACTACTCATGTTAAGGTCTAGTATTTTCCTAAGGTGATAAGAGACCCAGACTCAGACTATTTCCCATAGTGACTTTTTGGACCCTTAGCCTAGTTCCTAGGAGGACCCGGAACTTTCTAAAATTAGCTAATACAATTTAAACTTCAAATATGAATACCCTAAGTTCTTAAAACTGATCGACAAACTGAAATAATTAAAACACACTCTAATTTACTAATATTTGAATTTCAACAAAAATTTCCTTTTCTGGCCTTCAACAGACTTGAACTTTAGACAATTTTAACTAATTACCCTGCCTAGGACCTATCCAAACTACACAAGCCTTACACACACATAGAATGGTTTGCTAGGGCATCACTTCTAGATCTAGGTTAGGCCGCTGGGTTTTATTTTTCTGCTGTGTGCCGGAGCTTTCCGTGGTTTTCACTGCATGCTGTTTGAAAATTTGATTGTTGTGTTTGCTTACTTTTTTTGCACTATGGATGTGTCACGACCCGACCCGAGACGAGAAGGATCCCGTTCGCGCCGGATCGCGACGGAGAAGCTAACCAGGATCTAGCTTTGGAATTTGGTTCGGAACTGAATCTTCCAAATAATTAATTCACACAGATTAATAAACACAGAGCTACTATATATCATCAAATGCAGCGGAACAAAACATCTATCTGATTTCATTTCCTCAAAACAATCATCTACAAAACAGTACATGGCTTTCGACAGAAAGAAAGACAGAACAGAAAAGCCATGACTGTACAAAAATCAAAAGGTACAAAACAATACCTAAACTGATCAGACTCTGAACTAATCCTGGACTTCCTTGCCTTTCCCAGAACCTGAAAACCATCAGAAAGCAAGGGTGAGCTCAACAGCTCAGCAAAGCAACAAACCTCCAATCAAAATCCTCAGAAACTCAAAACCAACACATCAGATAAATCCGTACAAAATCAGAACAGAATCGGACAGATATCAAATCAAACGGAACCGTACGAAACAGAAGTCGTATCAAATCCAAAACAGAACAGATCAGACATATCAAATAACAGAATCAGAATCGTACAGATCATATCAGAACAGAACAATTCGTATCAGAATCATATCAGAATATCACATATCAGATATTATGTAATTCATAGCTAAATTCCCTGACACTGACTGAATCTCGTAGGATTCAGGCCCCTTATGCCTCCCTTTGTGCTCACGGCACCAGAATCAGAACAGATGTGCTTATAGCACCAGAATACATATATAGTGCATATAGCACCTAAACAGATTGTTTCCTCGGATCCGGAACAGAACAAATATCAAAATTTCAGATTGAGCTCATTTCAGATATCCCGTTTCACTAACTGAATCTCATAGGATCCAGGCCCCTTATAACTCCCTTTTCATAGCATATACAGATAGCATATCAAATCAGAATATTTCCGGACAAAACAGAAATTACTCAAAAATCGGGCAGCACAACGGCAGTATACAGAATTTACACAATTTTCCTGAAAAATAACAATTTACCAAATTTGCACAGAATATAGATATCAACATTTCAGAACATTTATTCTACTGCACAGATAATTTCCAAGTTCACAAAAAAATCCAGTCGACTAAAAACACAGTCGAATCAAAAATACCCGGACAAAAATCTTCAGAAAATAACCAAAATGTGCACACTCGGCACTTCAACAAAATACAGAAAGTTACGCGGTAAAAACTAAACCAGTCGGAAATTACGGACGAAAATCACGAACAAAACTTAATTCCGGATAGATAATACCGCCCAAAGCGACGGTTCTGAAAATTGAGAAAGTCGGATTGTGCCTTACCTTGCGTACAGCAATTTCCTCAACTGTCACAACGGACGAAAACAGCTCGGCGTCGCCCAAAAATCCACTTTTCCACTTTTTCCTTCGTTTTTCTCTCTCCTCAGCTTTTTCTCTCTCTTCAAAATATCTCATTTCTATATATATCCAAACTGATCGTCCTGGACGATCCAGCTTCGTACCGGACGATCCATGAAGAAAAGAATTTCGTCCAGACGAAAATCCAATATCGTCCCCGGCGAAGGGCTCTCTGACTTGATTTCGTCCAGACGATCCAAATTTCGTCCAGACGAACCATACAGCCAAACATGATTTTCCCTACACAACCTGTACCGATCGTCCCGGACGATCCGACTTCGTCCGGACGAACCTGGAGCAAAAACTGATATTACAATCTCCCCAACTAAAAAAAAAATGTCGTCCTCGACATTATCCAGTCCAAACTCAGTCAAAACAAGTATGGGTACAACCGTCTCATGTCAGACTCCTTCTCCCAAGTGGCTTCCCGTGCAGTACGGTGCTTCCACTGGACTTTAACCATTGGAATCTGTTTACTTCTTAGTTTTCGGACGTCGTACGCCAAAATCAACTCTGGCTCTTCCTTGTACACCAGATTCTCCTGAATCTCAACCTCATCAGCAGATACCTTCTTCCCAGAGTCGGATACCCACTTCCTCAGAGTGGATACGTGAAACACATTATGCACGTCAGGCATCGAATCAGAAAGTAATAACTTGTAAGCAGCTTTTCCAATCCTTTCCAAAATTTCAAAAGGTCCAACATACCTCGGACTAAGCTTGCTCACCTGACCAAATCTGCTCACACCCTTCATCGGACTGACTTTGACATACACAAAGTCACCAACCTGAAACTCTACAAATCTGTGCTTCTGATTGTAATACTTCTGCTGACGATCTTGAGCAGCTTTCAATCTCTCTTTTATCAAACTGACCTTCTGAGCAGTTTCATCAGCAAAAGTGGCCCCCAAAGCCTGTCTATCTCCGACCTCCGTCAGAGTCAAAGGAGTACGGCACTTCCTGCCATACAGAGCCTCATACGGTGCCATACCGATACTGGACTGGAAACTGTTGTTATAGGCAAACTCAATCAGCGGAATATGATCTTTCCAGCTTCTGCTAAAGTCCAAAACACAAAGTCTCAACAGGTCTTCCAATACCTGAATAGTCCTCTCAGACTGTCCATCTGTCTGAGGATGAAAGGCTGTACTGAAATGCAATTTCGTACCCAAGCCTTGCTGAATGCCTTTCCAAAGTCTGGAAGTAAAACGTCCATCTCGATCAGATACGATCACACGAGGCACACCGTGCAATCTGACTATCTCCTTCACATAAATCTGTGCCAAACGATCCACTGAATCCGTCTGTCTGATCGGAAGAAAATGGGCTGACTTGGTCAATCGATCTACTACCACCCAAATAGCGTCATGCCCTTGTCTAGATCGAGGGAAACCCATCGCAAAATCCATCGTTACCTCCTCCCATTTCCACTCAGGGATAGGCAACGACTGCAACAGTCCACCTGGTCGCTGATGCTCTGCCTTCACCAACTGACAGGCTTCGCATCTCGACACAAACTCTGCTACATCTTTCTTTATTCCAGGCCACCAAAACAAAAGTTTCATATCAGCGTACATCTTACCACTGCCCGGATGTACAGTGTAGCCTGAATGATGAGATTCATACAGAATTTCCTGCCTCAAGTCTCCAAACACAGGTACCCATAACCTGTTCTTACAGAAAATAGCACCAGAATCAGAAATTCGAAGTTCAGGAGTCTTACCAGATCCAATCTGTGCAATCAACTTCGAATAATCAGAATCTGCCTTCTGGGCTTCCTGAATCCTTGTCTCCAAAGTAGACTGAATACTCATCTGAGCCAACTCCAAACCACTGGAGGAAATCACTTCCAACTGCAATCGCTCCATGTCACGTATCAGGAAGTCGTCACAAGTAAGCTGAATACCTGATACTCCAGAAGACTTCCTGCTCAGAGCATCTGCTACCACATTCGCCTTTCCAGGCTGATACTGAATAGTCAAATCGTAGTCCTTGATCAACTCGAGCCACCTCCTCTGTCTCAGATTCAGATCCTTCTGAGTAAAAATATACTTCAGGCTCTTATGATCAGTGAAAATCTCACAGCTGACGCCATACAGGTAATGACGCCAAATCTTCAAAGCAAAGACTACTGCAGCTAACTCCAAATCATGTGTCGGGTAATTCTTCTCATGTGGTTTTAACTGTCTCGAAGCATAAGCAATTACCTGACCATGCTGCATCAGGACACATCCCAGTCCTTTCAGTGAAGCATCACTGAACACCTGAAAACCTTCCGTACCTGACGGAAGTGCTAGTACTGGAGCTGAAGTCAGACAATCCTTCAATCGCTGAAAACTAGCTTCACACTCCGGTGTCCAAATAAAAGGAACTGACTTCTGAGTCAGTCTCGTCAGAGACGTCGAAATCTGTGAAAAGCCCTTCACAAATTTCCTGTAATACCCGGCCATACCCAAGAAACTACGTACCTCAAATACCGTAGTCGGCCTTGGCCAATCAGCAACAGCCTGAATCTTCTGGGGGTCTACAGAAATGCCTTCTCCGCTAATCACATGCCCCAGAAAAGAAATGCTCTTCAACCAGAACTCACACTTGGAGAACTTGGCATACAGCTGATGCCTCCTCAAAGTCTCCAACACAATCCTCAAATGTCTGACATGATCATCCTCAGATGCAGAATATACCAGAATATCGTCGATGAAGACGATCACAAACTGATCCAAATACTCCCTGAATACTCGGTTCATCAAATCCATGAAAATAGCAGGCGCGTTGGTTACCCCAAAAGGCATAACCAAAAACTCATAGTGCCCGTACCGAGTACTAAAAGCTGTCTTCACCACATCAACTTCCTTCACCTTCACCTGATAATATCCGGATCGCAAGTCAATCTTCGAAAATACTGAAGATCCGGAAAGCTGATCAAACAAGTCGTCAATCCGAGGCAAAGGATACTTGTTCTTGATCGTGACCTTGTTCAAATCTCTATAATCGATACACATACGGAGTGTACCGTCCTTCTTCTTCACAAACAGAACAGGTGCTCCCCAGGGCGAAACACTAGGGCGCACAAAACCTCTATCAACCAACTCCTGAAGCTGAACTTTCAACTCAGAAAGTTCTTTCGGTGCCATCCTGTACGGAGCTTTCGATATCGGAGCGGTACCCGGAAAAACATCGATAGAGAACTCCACATCTCTATCCGGAGGCAAACCAACCAACTCCTCAGGAAAAACATCAGCAAACTCCCGTACCACAGGGATCTCAAAAACAGAACCAACCTCTAGGTTCAGATCCCGCACCGAAGCCAAAAATACTGGGCATCCCTTCTTCCACATCCTGCTCACCTCCAACACAGAAACCAGACTGGAGAGAACACCTCGTAATCCCTGAAATACAACTCTCTCTCCAGCCATAAGCAAACTCACTTGCTTCTTCAGACAGTCTATCTGGGCTTCATACTGACTCAACCAATCCATGCCCAGAATCACATCATATGAAGAAATCGGCAATCGAATCAAACTCGATTTCCACTTCTTGCCAGAAATCTCAATCTCACACAAACAAAACTGTCGAGCAATCAAAGGATTCCCAGCCGGTAAAATCACAGACAAAGAAACCGGAAGTAAAAGAGAATCCAAACGTAAAGCCTCAAAACAGTGCTCGGACAGAAAAGAATGACTCGCTCCAGAGTCAAACAAAACACGACAGGGCTGATCAGAAATGTAAATCGTACCTGTCACAACATCGGGAGCATCTCGAGCCTCCTGCTGACTCAAACTGTAAACTCGGGGCTGAACTGGAACAGGGGCTGAAGCAACAGAACTACTCTGCTCCCTCTGAACAGTAGGTGGTCTATGTGGTGCAGAACTAGAACCACCACCTCTACCAGCAAATCCCTCAGGGCGTGGAGGAACAGTCCTCGGTCTTCCTGCTGAACCGGCAGGTCTGACAAAGCTCTCAGATCGGAACTCCGAACGCTGATCAAATCCCATCTGCGGACACTCTGCAATCCGATGTCCTGACTGACCACATCGAAAGCACAGACCAGCCATCCTGTAGCACTGGCCAAAGTGTCGCCGTCCACAGTTCTGGCACACAGGTGCCGAACTAACTGATCCAGAACTCGTCGTACTGGTAACAGTACCAGACGATCCTCCGCTCCTCTTGGAATCTCCAGATCCAGAACTAGAAACAAATCTCCTCTTCCCAGAGGAACCACTGCCAGATGCCTCTCCTCCAAACCTCTTCCTACTCGCAGTCCACCGCTGCTGAGTAGCCATCAGGTCGTTCTCTATCAGACGAGCTCGCTCCACAAGCTCAGAGAAGTCAGTGATCCGGAACGGTATCAGGGGCTGCCTCAAGGTATCTCGCAATCCCCTCAGAAATCTATAACACCTCTCAGCAGAAGTGCTAACCAGCTGCGGAGCGTACCTGGCTAATGCAGTAAACTCAGCCTCGTACTGCATCACCGTCTTGCTCCCCTGAACAAGTCTCAGAAAGTTCTCCTGCATCTGCTGTCGTGCAGAAGGAGGAACAAACCAATCTCTGAATACCTCAGTGAACTCTTCCCAAGTAATCAAAGAGTTCAGTCTGCCCTGAAATCTGGCTGCCTGCTGGCCGTCCCACCAGTGCTCAGCCTCTCCGTCCAACAGAAAAACTGCTAACGGTACCTTTCTGTCTGACGGACACTGCATCCCGTCAAAAGTCTTCTCCACTCTCCTCAGCCACTCCTCAGCAGCTCTGGGCTCAACAGCGCCCTCAAACCTCGGAGGTTTCAACCTCAGAAACAACTGCAAATGCCTATCAAGGTCATCAGATCTGATAGTAGAAGCTCTACTCTGAGTCTCGCTCATCATCTGAGCAACAAGTGAAGCAAACTGAGAAAGCGTATCAGCACCGACCACTGGGGCTGTACTCCCCACTGGTGCTGCCTGATCGGCACTCTGACCATCTGTCATATCTGGGTCTGGCTGATCCATACAGAAAATCCAGAAAAATCCGGAAAACTATCACAAAAACAACACAATAAAAAGCCGAACAAATCAAAACTACCCCCCAGACAGACTTACTGATCACTTCCTATAGCTCTGTTTCTCAAAATTTCTCAAATTCCAAAACCATTGCTCTGATACCAAAAAGCTTGTCACGACCCGACCCGAGACGAGAAGGATCCCGTTCGCGCCGGATCGCGACGGAGAAGCTAACCAGGATCTAGCTTTGGAATTTGGTTCGGAACTGAATCTTCCAAATAATTAATTCACACAGATTAATAAACACAGAGCTACTATATATCATCAAATGCAGCGGAACAAAACATCTATCTGATTTCATTTCCTCAAAACAATCATCTACAAAACAGTACATGGCTTTCGACCGAAAGAAAGACAGAACAGAAAAGCCATGACTGTACAAAAATCAAAAGGTACAAAACAATACCTAAACTGATCAGACTCTGAACTAATCCTGGACTTCCTTGCCTTTCCCAGAACCTGAAAACCATCAGAAAGCAAGGGTGAGCTCAACAGCTCAGCAAAGCAACAAACCTCCAATCAAAATCCTCAGAAACTCAAAACCAACACATCAGATAAATCCGTACAAAATCAGAACAGAATCGGACAGATATCAAATCAAACGGAACCGTACGGAACAGAAGTCGTATCAAATCCAAAACAGAACAGATCAGACATATCAAATAACAGAATCAGAATCGTACAGATCATATCAGAACAGAACAATTCGTATCAGAATCATATCAGAATATCACATATCAGATATTATGTAATTCATAGCTAAATTCCCTGACACTGACTGAATCTCGTAGGATTCAGGCCCCTTATGCCTCCCTTTGTGCTCACGGCACCAGAATCAGAACAGATGTGCTTATAGCACCAGAATACATATATAGTGCATATAGCACCTAAACAGATTGTTTCCTCGGATCCGGAACAGAACAAATATCAAAATTTCAGATTGAGCTCATTTCAGATATCCCGTTTCACTAACTGAATCTCATAGGATCTAGGCCCCTTATAACTCCCTTTTCATAGCATATACAGATAGCATATCAAATCAGAATATTTCCGGACAAAACAGAAATTACTCAAAAATCGGGCAGCACAACGGCAGTATACAGAATTTACACAATTTTCCTGAAAAATAACAATTTACCAAATTTGCACAGAATATAGATATCAACATTTCAGAACATTTATTCTACTGCACAGATAATTTCCAAGTTCACAAAAAAATCCAGTCGACTAAAAACACAGTCGAATCAAAAATACCCGGACAAAAATCTTCAGAAAATAACCAAAATGTGCACACTCGGCACTTCAACAAAATACAGAAAGTTACGCGGTAAAAACTAAACCAGTCGGAAATTACGGACGAAAATCACGAACAAAACTTAATTCCGGATAGATAATACCGCCCAAAGCGACGGTTCTGAAAATTGAGAAAGTCGGATTGTGCCTTACCTTGCGTACAGCAATTTCCTCAACTGTCACAACGGACGAAAACAGCTCGGCGTCGCCCAAAAATCCACTTTTCCACTTTTTCCTTCGTTTTTCTCTCTCCTCAGCTTTTTCTCTCTCTTCAAAATATCTCATTTCTATATATATCCAAACTGATCGTCCTGGACGATCCAGCTTCGTACCGGACGATCCATGAAGAAAAGAATTTCGTCCAGACGAAAATCCAATATCGTCCCCGGCGAAGGGCTCTCTGACTTGATTTCGTCCAGACGATCCAAATTTCGTCCAGACGAACCATACAGCCAAACATGATTTTCCCTACACAACCTGTACCGATCGTCCCGGACGATCCGACTTCGTCCGGACGAACCTGGAGCAAAAACTGATATTACAGGATGTGAGCGTTAGACTTACCCATAGGTTAGGAGCGCCAGATATATACTGTTCTTTCGTGCAGGTGGCCATGCTCAAGCTGATAAAAGGGGGGGGGGGGGGCATTGTTAGGATTTCTAATATTGTCTTATGCATGTGCTTGCTCAGCTCCCCCTAAATAAAATGAGGGCTAAATTAATAATTATAACTGCACAGATGGAGCTGCTTAGCCCTCATAATTAAGAGCATGGCTTGGCACATGGTCAATGGTGTTAGCATTTTCATTTCCATATAAACTGCTTGGGATGATTTTTACTAGGATAACCTTGTAGGGATTCTTAGATTTACTGCTTTCCATTAATGTAATTTATCTGTAATAATTGTTAAGAGTTGTGAAAACAACTTTTGAGTTGGGATATTCTTATCCAACTCGGATTCCAAAAGAAGAAGGCATCCCTAAGGGGAGAGTCTTCTCCCATTTGAAAGATCGAGTTGGATGGCTTTAGATATCCAAAGAGAAAAGGCAATACCCCTCTATTGGGGGGAATTGTCTCTTCGTTTGGATATTCAAGCCACGACGGATCCAAGGAGTCCAAGGAGGAATGATCCAAGGAGTCCAAGGAGAGGATACCCAGGAGACTGAAGATATTGAAGATTGAAGACTCAATATCCCACTCAAAGTTGTTGGCATCTGTCATAGGCTTAGAAATCCGGGTTGTTGGCAGTGGTGCCCGGCCACTTTACTTTTCTGCATACCCTGAGTTGTAATTAAAGGACAGTTGGCCTATGGACATTTATTTGATTTGTTGGATTTATATTGATGTGTTTACCTGATTTACGCAGTAGAATTACCTGCTTTTTCTAGGTTTCTTTCTTGCATGCCGCTTTTGTTTTCGCCTGGATTCCGTTAGGCTCATTAAGGACTATAAAATTCTTCTACTCGTAATTAATCTTTAAAAATTTAAGTTTTAAATAACATAGAAACTTAACGAATCTAGGGAATTGCCGGAATCGTCCGGGGTCGCATGCATATTACTACATCTTCTCTCTCCTTCTAATAAGACATCTCCCTGCCTGAGGGTAGAGTCCTGATAATCTGACCTATGAGGATGAAGTGCCGGACCTAGGGAGACCCAGTCTTTTCTAAAAATTATTTTATACTAAGCCTGTTTTTAAAATCCAAAGTATTCATGAGCTGACATTTCAACTAGCATGCATTGCATTAGAAATCAATTTAATTAAAATTTAATTGCATTAGTTAGGGGCATTCACCCAACATAAGTCCAGGACCACTTAGGAAATTCTCTAGATGTCGGTCCTACTTCAAATAACTTTACCACCCACCCATCTTTCATAATTGACTTGACAGCATGGTTTTAAATCGATCAGGTGGTTAGCTGGCTCCCCCATCCAGGCCGGGGTAAGTCCAGATCTTGCACTGCATTAGCTAGGACACGGGTCTTAGTGTTCGTAGAGCACTAAACCCAATCTAGATTTAGGGTTCGAGGCTACTACACTCGGTCTCGTAGTATGCCTTAAATAGTATGTATGTCCCTTCATTCCAGGGACTATAAACCCTACTCATCTGCGTCACAGGAAGACGCCACATCCATCCTTCTCTCACGCATGTGATTGAGTGCTTGATTTTACTTTTTCCAGTTTCTCTCTAGTGCCCTAGAGCCTCCGAATGTTGGTTTGAGCCACGCATGTCGATTCAGCCCTTCGGACCTTTCTTCCCTTTGAGTAGGATCTCCTAGTCTATACCTTTGTGTCGATCCCATTTTAGGAGAGGATAATGTATGATCCTTAATCGAGAGTTTTCTCAGGCTCTGGCCTGGGATGTAATTAACCACGGGGGCTTGCGCCCGTGGGAAACTCGGTCCCACATCTACTAAACCCCATTCGAACTCCTTTATATCGGATGGGGGAAACTCGTGATTTGGTCATGTATATTACTACCCATCGAGGTGTGTTGGCGAAAGCCTCTATCCTCAATGGTCAGTCGTATGCGCGATCCAATCTGTCCCTTCCAATTGGCCCGTTCGCGCGGTGCTCTTTCGGAGGTCCACACAAACAAAGTGTATACATCTCGTCATGTTGTTTTTGATGAGGCGGTCTATCCTTTTGCTCAACAAACAAATTTATCTCAAGTCCCGGTTGTCTCTAAAAATATACAACCTTTGCTGCTTGTTCCGGCTTCAGGGTTACCACATAGTCTTACTTCATCTCAAGTCTTGATGCCGTCTCATGAATCTCAGTTTCAATCCATATCTGTTACAAATACTTCCACAAATTCTGTTTCCAATACTCCATCAGGAACTTTTTTATTGCCCTCTCAGTTGCCAATTGTTTCGGAGAAGCTTAATGCTCATCCCATGCATACAAGATTGAGAAGTGGGATTGTTAAGCCAAAAACAGATTTTTAATCTGTCTCATAAAATTCAATCGGCTGATCCTACGAATTATCAGCAAGCTTCGAAGTTACCTCATTGGCGTATGGCTATGTCTACTGAATTTCAAGCTCTTCAATCAAAGGGTACTTGGGAGCTAGTTCCACAGGATTCTACTCAAAATGTATTGGGTTGTCGCTGGATTTATCGTACGAAGTTGAATTCAGACGGGACAGTAGCAAGATACAAGGCTCGGCTTGTAGCTCAAGGATATAATCAAGAATATGGTCTTGATTATTATGAAACATTTAGTCCAGTTGCGAAGATGCCCACGGTTCGTGTTTTTATTTTAGTTGCACTACATTATAATTGGAAAATTGTTCAACTTGATATTTCCAATGCTTTTCTTCATGGTCCTCTTTCGGAGACTGTTTTTATGAGACAACCATCTGGGTTTGCTGATCAAAATCATCCACATTATGTTTGTCGTTTAAAGAAAGCAATTTATGGACTTAAACAGTTCCCGAGACAATGGTATGCTACATTGTCTCAACATTTGCTCAAATTTGGTTTCAAAATAAGTGCAGCTGATCCTTCTTTAATGGTTTATCATTCCGGTTCAGTTTCTTTATATATACTCATCTATGTAGATGATATTTTGTTAACCGGAAATAATCAAACCACTATAAATGAGCTTCTTCTCAGCTTACAGAACCAGTTTTCAATGAAAAATCTGGGACAATTGTCTCAATTTTTGGGAATTCAAGTATCTACAACTCAGTATGGAATGCATTTGAGCCAAACTTTATATGCTAAACAGATATTGGAAAAAGCTGGTATGACCGGTTCAAAGCCCGTGGCTACTCCAAGTATCTACAAGCCGTTAGCTGCAACAGTTACAGAAGCTGAATTTGAAAATCCTCAGCTTTATAGACAACTGGCTGGTTCGTTACAATATTTGACACTAACCCGACCGGATATCACATTTGCAGTGCAACAAGTGTGTCAATATATGCATAAGCCACTTATATCTCATTTTCATAATCTTAAAAGATTATTGAGGTATATTCAAGGAACACTTGATCAAGGTTTGCCATTATATAAAGATGAGCTCAAATTACATAGTTATACCGATTCAGATTGGGCGGGAGATTCAACAGACAGGAAATCGGTTACGGGATATTGCAATTTTCTGGGAAATTCACTTATATCATGGCAAGCAAAGAAGCAATCAACTGTTGCAAGATCATCTACAGAAGCCGAATATAGAGCATTGGCAACGGCAGCTTCCGAAGTTATATGGCTGAGACGGTTACTGACTGATTTTCGAATTTCTTCATTACAACCTACTCCCGTATTTTGTGACAACACTTCTGCAATTGCGTTGGCAAATAACCCTGTTTTTCATGCTCGTACAAAGCATATTGAAATAGATTGTCATTTTATTAGAGAATGTATTCAATCTCAACAAATAATTATAAATCATATAAGTACTAAGGATCAGATAGCGGATGTTTTTACAAAAGCATTACCTATCTCTCGGTTTAAGGATCTTGTTCTCAAACTAATTACTAGCAATCTAGTAAACGTTTGAGGGGGGCTGTAGGAAGATGTTGTAGAATGTTCTGTACAGCTAATTGACAGCTCAGCATAACTAACTAATCATGTGATTAGTTATAATGTAAAACCTATAAATATGTACTGAGTATCAAACTGAGATGGCAATGAATACAAGAAATCACTTTTGCCTTATTCTTCTGTTTCACTGTTTCGTCTCGTTTCTTTCATAAAACTCACACCATTAACTTATATGTATGCATGAAATTTTCTTGGAACGTTAAGATGATACACCTTACTTCTGATGTTACGAGTATTTGAGCTCATAACAAACTTAAAAACAAGTTGGCTAATAAATCATAAGTTGTGCATGTCTAGTTGTGAAAGCAATAGTTCTTATTGGCATATTATTGGCATGTCATTTTAAACTTATTGCATGAAATATCTCCAGTGGAACGTTTATCCTTTGAGGAGTTCTTCAACCACCCATTTCTTTCACAACAGAAGTCAGATGAATCAATGAGGTGAGCATTTGGCTGGATGCTTGAGACTATTTCAAGCTGATGAACATAATTTCTTTCTTTTTTTTTTTAAGAATCTAAATCTTTGTAATCATGAGCAGCCAGAGTTCATCTGTTGCATCAGCTGGTTTCAGCCATAGAAGGCCCTCGGGAGGAAGTTACCAAGACTGGTTGCCTTTCCCTTTAGATGATGAGTCTGGAATGCCTCATGGAAGCCCGTTGGCAACTGTGAAAGGGAGCCCAGTTAGTCCCACTTATGGATTTAGTGTGGCTGTCCATCAAAGTCCTACTAATTCCTCCAAATTGAGTGCTGTCTCCGAACCTAGCTCCATTTATAAAATGGAAACTTCTTATGGACATGATTCCAGCAGACACCCAACTGGAAATACGAAGGAGACGAGTTTGTCTGCCATAGGTGCTAAACAGGGTACATTCTTTTCTTTTTCACATCCAATCTAATACTTTCTAGAATTCAACGGATGGTTCTAACTTTTTCTCTTACACATTCATAGATCCCAAAATTGTGAATTCACTAGACTTGCTTGATCAGAAATATGTTATTGTGTCTGGATCACTCTTAGAGATGTCATCTTCTTTATTAAGTCTCTCTGAGTCACGAAACTCAACCTGCAAATCTGAAAACTCGTTAGAGGCATCTAGAAATAGTGCATTAAGTGCACCGATGCCTATTGTTGGAGTTTCAATCAATAAGATCCACACAATGAGAAGCCTAGAAAGTGACAGCTTTCCAGAATAAGGTTCCATGGATTTGTGGGATACTATTGAACAACCATCAGCTCGCTGTATGACAAGGATTAGATTTTTGCAGCAATGCACTTTTGTTATGGCTGAGTTGGTGAAGGAACAGGTAAGACCCTTGATTGAATCAATATGGTTTTTGAAGCGTATGATTTCTTATTAATTTAATAATTCATGAAAGTTTAATGTTGGTTGTATGATAAATGTTTTTCCTGCAGAGAATAACATTGAGAATAGGGCTGTAAAATGGTCAACTTGTTGGATGAATAATTCCATACTAGTGCCACTAAGGATCGTTTATATTCGTTTATTTGAACCTAAATTCAGAAGCTTGACATCCAAATAAACATGTTTGAGCAATGAGCATTTTCTATCTTGTTTTTGTATGTTTATAGGCAATGTGTATCTGATGTTTAACAAGTAGTTTAATAAGAATATGATTCATTTCTTTTGATGTTACTTATTTAATATCCCATTTTATGTTATTATATCAATCTTATTTACACCTATAGATGTTGAGGTCATAAGTTTAATATGTTTGCATCTCGCCAATATTTTCTTAAACATGATTAAACATAATTCTTTACTTGCTTATGTCTATTTTTAACAAAGCTATTACGTTGCAAACAACATTTTTTTGCAGCTTGAAAATGATATGCTGTTGGAGGCGTTCTCCATTCAGTTAGTAATTCTAGCAATTCTGAAGCAAAGTCTGCACATCTGTCACGCACAAGCTGTCGTTGCTGCAGAAGAAAGCCCGTCATTTGAAACTATTAAATCCCCCCAAAATAGTGAAGCTTTTCATTCTGTTTCATCTGAGATCGAAAAAGAGTTCCTTCTTTCAGTCGAGCATGCAGAGGAACTTGCCAAGGACGTCGGACAAGTAGACGGTATAAAGTGTAAGAAGAAACAAGCCAAGCAGAACGCAGGGACAGAAAACGTAAAAGAGGAAATAAAGTATATTGCTTTGATAATAGATACAGAGTGAACAGAACCTATAAATAGAAAATAGAAAGATAAAGTTGTAAATAACGGTGAATACAAGGTTAAGTGCTAACAGCCCCCC
Source organism: Dendrobium huoshanense (assembly GCA_016618105.1). NCBI lineage: Eukaryota > Viridiplantae > Streptophyta > Magnoliopsida > Asparagales > Orchidaceae > Dendrobium > Dendrobium huoshanense. The sequence goes on along the minus strand of CM028347.1, from coordinate 14,373,775 downwards.
TCAAATTAAGCATCCGTTTTGCGAATGGTTAATTTGCGACGAAGGTCGTGAAAGCGAGCTGAAGTGAATGATTTTGTTAGTATGTCTGCTATCTGATCGGTTGAAGAAATGTGAGTTATGTTGATATCGCCGGAGTTGATGTGTTGACGAATGAACTGATAATCAATCTCGATATGTTTGGTTCTAGCATGAAAAACGGGGTTCTTGGCTAGAGCTATAGCTGAGGTGTTATCACAATGTATGGTTGTGGGAGTCGATTGCGGAATGCCGAGCTCAGCCACAAGACGTCTCAGCCAAACGACGTCAGAGGTGGTGGGAGAGAGAGATCTGTACTCAGCTTCAGTGGTCGACTTAGCTACGGTTGGCTGCTTCTTGACGGTCCAGGAGATGAGATTTGGTCCGAGAAATGTGCAAAATCCAGAGACTGACTTTCGGTCTGAGTCGTCGGCGGCCCAGTCAGCGTCAGTATAGGTTCGTAGCTCTAACGGACCATTGGTGATTGGGAAGCCGAAGGACAAGGTTCCTTTGATGTATCGGAGTAGGCGTTTGAGAGCTTGGTAGTTCTGAATTGTCGATTTGTGCATGTGTTGACAAATTTGATTTGTAGCAAACGCGATATCTGGACGAGTGATCGAGAGGTATTGTAGTGATCCTGCTATACGTCTGTACAGGGTTGGATCTTGAAACAGCTGCTGATCGGTGTCTTTTGGAGTGGTTTTTGGAATGCTGGGAGTAGGTGCTGGGGAACAGTCCGCAAGGCCGGCTTCTTGGAGTAGTCTTTCCGCATAGTGTTGCTGGGAGAGGAACATTCCTGAAGAGTGTTGCGATGCTTGAATACCAAGGAACAGCAAAATTTGACCGAGTTGTTTGAGGGAGAATTGAGCGTGCAGATTAGTGAGCAGTTCGTTGATTGCTGCGGAATTGTTCCCTGTTAAGAGAATGTCATCTACATATATGAGAAGATACATTTGTATTTTGTTGTGATGGTAAAGCAAAAGAGATGGGTCGGAACAACTAAACCTGAACCCTTGAGTTTGTAAGAAGTTTGTGAACTTTTCGAACCATAGACGCGGAGCCTGTTTGAGGCCGTATAGAGATTTTTGAAGTTTGCAGACGAATTCGGGGGACTGTGGATCTGCGAAACCTGGTGGTTGCCACATAAAGATGTCTTCCGCAAGGTCGCCATGTAAGAACGCGTTGGAGACATCGAGTTGGAGAGTTGGCCAGTTCCGGTTGAAGGCTAGGGTGAGAAGGATACGAATCGTTGGCATTTTTGCGACAGGGCTAAAGGTTTCATTGTAGTTGATACCGAGTTGCTGGTCGTAACCTTGCGCCACGAGCCGAGCTTTATACCTGTCTATTTGGCCATCGGGTTTAAGTTTGGTCCGGTAGGTCCATCGACAGCCAAGTATATGTTTATTCGGTGGTGGAGGAACTAATTTCCACGTATTTTGCTTTTGTAGAGCTGCGTATTCCTCTTCCATTGCTTGACACCAGTGAGATTGTTTGGAGGCTTGGACGTAAGTGGTGGGCGTGGTCTGTGAAGTAACAGTGGTAGTTAAAGAAAATATATTTTTGGGTTTAGTAATACCTGATTTTAGTCTGGTTTGCATTGGATGAGATGGTCTGATCGTAGAAGCTACTGTGAGTTCTTGTGACGGGGCGGGCTGTTGTAGTATTGGCCGCATGAAGCTGGAGTTAGAAACATTGGTTTGTGACAGCGGAATGGGATTAGGTGTTGCTGGCGTGGTGGAAGGAATCTGATGTTGGGAGCATACAGAGTTCGGTATAAGTAGCATAGGGGGGATGCTTGGAGCCGGGTTGGGAGGTGAAATAGGAGAATTATTATTCTGTAGAGGGAAGTGCTATTCGTTAAAAATGACGTGACGAGAAATATGAATCTTGTTAGAAGCAGGCTCAAAGCACTTGTAACCCTTGTGAATGGGTGAATAGCCAACGAAGATACATTCTCTCGACCGTGGGGATAATTTGTGGTCAGCGTATGGCTTGAGCCAAGGAAAACATTGGCAGCCAAAGGTGCGAAGGTGGGTATAGATGGGCATGCGACCGTGGAGACGGTAAAACGGTGTTTGCATAGATATGGATGTGGAAGGAAGTCGATTGATAAGGTAGTTTGCTGTTGCGAGAGCTTCGGCCCAGAAGCTAGCGGGAAGAGAGGATGCGTGTAAGAGAGTACGAGTGAGATCGAGTAAATGCCGATGCTTTCTTTCTGCAAGTCCATTCTGTTCCGGTGTATGTGGGCAGCTCAATTGTCTTTGAATGCCGTGAGTTTGGAGATAAAGACTGAATTCGTTACTAGTGAATTCACCGCCGTCATCGGAGCGGAAGACTTTCGGGGTTCGGTTAAATTGCGTGGTAACAAGTTGACAGAATATTTTAAATTTAGAAAAGGTTTCTTGTTTCGTGTTCATAAGGTATAGCCAAGAAAATCGAGTAAAGTCGTCGATAAAAACCACGTAGTATCGAAAGCCATCCAACGATGAAACGGGAGCGGGTCCCCACACATCTGCATGTATAAGATCAAAAGGCATAACGAAAGCAGAGTAATTTTTATTAAAAGCGATTTTGTGACTTTTGGCAATAGTACAAGATTTGCGAAAGAAAGAATTTGGAATGGTTTTTATGTCCGGTATATGTTGTTGTAGAGACCGAAGAAGTTGATGATGAGGGTGCCCGAGACGAGCATGCCAGAGGTGTGCCGAAGTCAGACCGGCGTGAAGAGCCTGAGTGTGCAGAGATGCGGTATGCTGGAGCTGATAAAGCCCATTATGTAGATGCCCACGAAGAAGAGGATGGTGGTCCTTGCGATCCTTAATTTCAAATCCGTTAGCGTCAAAACTTATGGAAACAGAGTTGTCAGATGTTAATCTTGAAACATATAATAAATTGTGCGATAAATGTGGGACGTGAAGAAGTTTGCGTAGATATAGCTTACGGGGAGTGTCCGGAAGTGGTAACAAGCCTTGGCCGGTATGATGAACAGGTAGAGTGGATCCATTCGCTATGGAGACGCTTTCTTGACCGTGGTAAGGATTGGGAAACTGAAGATTATTGATGTCCGGTGTGAGGTGATTAGAAGCTCCTGAGTCCATGATCCAGTTTTGAGAGGTGCTGTCGTTGGGTTGAGCAAAAAAGGCTGTCATAGATCGTGGATTGGTGGGAGGAAATTTATTGTTAGCCCTGTGCCAACAGTTGAGGGCTATGTGTCCGACTTTTGTACATATCTGGCAAGTAGGTCGTGAAACACCAGAGGGAGCGGATGTTGCGTCCACGGAAGTGGTAGGAGGTGTACTGCTGGAGAAAGAGACGTTCTTGGGGAACCTTCGCTGCGATCGGTGCTGTTGTTGACTGGAGGAGTAGAGGGCTGTAAGATCTGCAGTTTTGGAAGATTCTTTTGCCAATTCTTGAGTGAAATTGATTTCTTCACTACACAATAGTGAGTAAAGATTGTTGAGGTCGGCCGCTAAGGGTGACGTACGGATAGCTGCTTTGAAGGAGTTGTAAGAAGACGGGAGACCGTTAAGAATGTGAAAAACGATGTCTTCGACGTCGACGGTAGATCCAGATGCCGCAATATTGTCAACAATAGTCTTTATTTGAGTTAGATATTGCTGCATAGTTTGATTTCGCATCTGGACGTGATAGAGTTCGTTCTTGAGTTGAATGACGCGCGAACGACAGGTGGGTTGCAAACGGCGTTCAAGAATGTTCCAGACTTCATTGGCCGTTTTAGAGGAGATGATATAAGGCAGGATGGAGGGGGATATGGTGGAAAAGAGAGCTGATAACAGATTATTATCAATGAGGTACCAGCGTTGTGCAGCCGAAGAAGAGGTTTCGGCGGGGCAAGAATCGGTGCCATTGAGATGGCTGGCGAAGCCGTTGGCTGTGAATTGTTGAAGGATTTGAATGCGCCAAATAGCGTAGTTGTCGGCGGTGAGAGCGTATGGGACAAGGTTCTTGAGGTTGAAGATTAAGAATTTGAGAGGAGCCGGAATTTGTATTTCGGTGGTGATGTTGCCGGAGAAGACGGATGGGGAAGGAGGAGGGTTGGTTGTTGAATCTTGATCTGCCATTAGCTGGCTCTGATACCATGTAAGAAGAAACAAGCCAAGCAGAACGCAGGGACAGAAAACGTAAAAGAGGAAATAAAGTATATTGCTTTGATAATAGATACAGAGTGAACAGAACCTATAAATAGAAAATAGAAAGATAAAGTTGTAAATAACGGTGAATACAAGGTTAAGTGCTAACATAAAGCCCCTTTTATACTACTTTCGAGTAAAGAAAACTCTGCTTTACCTGCTCCTTATATTATCTGTTATTTACATGCAGAAGCTACCCATATGCCCGATGCTATTGAGCTAATATTCCAATCTGTGCTTGCATTTGGAAGGCGTGGTGCTGTGAGTGGAAATTCGTCCTATGCATGCTATTTATATGATTTCGTTTGGGACAACTTTATTACTGTTTTGTAAAACAATTTTTTAGTATAAAATTATATTTTTTTACTAAAAAAGTGCTTTAAGAAGTTGTAAGAAAGCTGTCCCAAACGAGTATTTCCTACTTTATGATTTACTAGTCATATTCCAATGAAGAATTTTCTTCAAAATGTAGGTTGATGAGGTGATGAAAAACATTGAGAGGGCTGAGGTTTGGTACTCGAAGGCTGTGATTTTGCTACATTTCCTTCTGTTGGAAGCGCCATGCCTTAACCTGTACCCGCCGGTCTGTCTCACAATTTCCGATCGACAACACCTACGAATATACATAGACGTCCTCAACAGGAACAACCGATTCCGCTTAAAGAGAATGACTCTTAAAGCCTGAAAAGCTTTGTTCATGGAAAAATTATTAAGTGCAGAGTGCGCACTGTCTGCACAAGCACTGGGTACCTAGCGGTACCGAGTGCGGGTACCGCTAGGTACCCAATACTTATGCGGACGGTTCTCCCGTCCGCACTCCGCACCAAATAATCTCTCTTGTTCATGCCATACCAATGCTTCTTAGGCTGGAGAACACTATTCTTGTATCATATTTCATTATTTTCTTACCTGTACAGTTAATTCTTTTGCAGCTAATGAATTTGACAAAATAAGAAATTATAAAGTTTGATCGGTTCCATTCCAAAGTGATAAATCGAGTTTATTCTGTTTCACTTTTATTGAACAGAATTAATTATCAACGTGCAATTAACATTTGATTAATTAAAACATTTTGGTTTATGTAATTGTCGATATTTATATTTCAAAGTGTTATTTTGAAAATTATGGAAACTGTAAATAATTATAATAAAATAATCATGAATATTTTTGGGCAATTGAGATATTTCGAATGCGCAAAAGGTTTCGTTTGACACGGCTTTTTTGTTGCTTCTTAAAGCAATTTTTTAATAAAAAATAAAAAAAAATGTGTACTAGAAAATTGTGTTAAGAATCAACAAGAAAGTCTTCTCAAATAAAGCTTGAGTCTCTAGGTAATTTCTCAGGTTAATTAATTTGGCTTAGCCCAATTCTAAAAATAAATTTCATCACATAGAATATAAATTATTAAAAAATAGTGAGAAATTAGTAATAAAATAGAATAATAATTGTGATTTGAAAAATAAAGCAATGAGAAAGTTGTTTCAAATAAGCTCTATATTGCTAAGTTTGGAAACAACATTTATTTGCACCTAAGATGAAAAAAAATATATATATATAATTCACCTTAATCTTACCGGTTCTAAGAGCTCATGTAAGATTAGATGAGTACCTTCAAGATTGACATCCCATTCTTTGATGGGAAGTTGCACATTGAGGAATACCTCGACTGAGAAAGAGTTGTCGAGACGTTTTTTGATTACATGGAATCTCCACCAGAGAAGCAAGTAAAATATGTGGCATGTCGACTCGAAGGCGGAGCTAGCGCCAGGTGGATGCAAGTTTTGTAGTCCCGTAGATGAGAAGGTAAGGGCACAGTAAGAAGTTAGTATCACATGAAACAATTACTGAGGGGTCATTACCTTCCAACCGATTATGAGCAGATGCTATACCTACATTGCCAACATTGTGTGCAGGGATGCCGATCAGTTTTAGATTACACAGAGGAATTCAACCGGCTCAGTGGATGTAATAATCTCAATGATATTGAAAATCAATTAGTAGCTCGCTATATAGGTGGTCTCCGAGATGCCATTCAAGACAAACTTGAACTCAATTCTGTTTGGTCGCTATCACAGGCAATCAATTTTGCATTGAAAGTATTTCTTATGCCTTTTCCCTGTGTTGTTTGCTGTTGTGTTTGTGTCTTGTCTTCCAGGTGCTGCCAATCCTGTACAAGGACAACAGTTGGTATCAGAGGTAGGTAGCTAGAAGGGAATGACGGACCATGGAAAAGAACCGATGAGGGAAGAAGTTCGCACCATCGATATGCTTTGGGCGAACCAAGAAAGGGTTAATCGGAGAAATGACGAACTGGCAGCAGACGTCCAGCGACTGACCGTCGAGATTCACCGTGGGTTTAATCCCAATGGCGAGAGAACCACCATTCTTCAATCGGGAGGAGACGCCTGCAAATAGGCTACCTCATTGAAGAGGAAATGCTACTGGTCAACACGGAAGACACTTCCATATGAATCAAATCCACCCGGTCGATTCGGAGGATGAGATGCCTCCTCGGCATCGCGACTTCGATCCGAGGGACTCCAATGAAGGAGAAACAGATGACAGGTGGGTGGCGAATGGTCACAGACACAGAATAATGTACCGGTTCCCACACTCCCCAGGCGAATTCAAGGTGAAGCTGGACATCTAATTTTTTGATGGGCATTTGCACATCGAAGATTATCTTGATTGGGAGAAGGCGGTTAAGAATTTCTTTGATTATATGGATATTGCTCCAGAAAAACAAGTGAAATATGTGGCTTGTAGATTGAAGGGCGGTGCTAGTGCTTGGTGGGAACAAACATTGCAGACTAGACGGAGAGAAGGCTGAGGCCGCATAAGCACTTGGGCACGGATGAAGGAACTGTTAAGGGCTCAGTTCTTGCCTACTGATTTTGAACAGATTCTATATATGAGGTATCAGCACTGTATGCAAGGTTCATGAATTGTTAGTGAATACACAGAGGAGTTCAATAGATTGAGCGCCAGAAATGATCTCCATGAGTCTGGCACTCAATTGCTCGCTCGATACATCGGGGGACTCAAGGATAGCATCCAAGACAAGTTAGAACAGAATTCAGTTTGGACCATGCCACATGTGGTGAACTTAGCCATGAAGGTGGAAGTGCAACAAAATCTCAAATAAAAAACCACATATAATTGTAGAAATTGGCAAGAATCGAGCACAGCTCGTAACAAAGGAAACTCCCAACCGGCGATGAAAGCAGCTCAGACCGCCAATCCAGCCACCCTACTAAGCGCTCCTTCTAGTGCTGGAGGCGAAGGAAACTCCCAGCTAAAGCCGAAATCGACTCCCAACGTCAACCCGTATGCAAGGCCCACAACACTGAAGTGCTTCCGTTGTTTCCAGCCCTGACACAAATCCAATGAGTGTCCACAATGACAACAATTATAATTCGTCGGACTTGATGAAGAAAATGAAACAGGGGAGGCAAATGCTGAACATGAAGGAGAGCCATTTTTAGGAATTATGGAAAAATTACTCCTGGCCCCGAGGCGCACCAGTCCATCACAACGTCACACAATTTTCAAAACCCGCTGTACCATAAATGGTAAGGTGTGCGATCTCCTAGTTGATAGTGGATGCACCGAAAATATAATGGCAATATCTGTCGTTCAAGGGCTACAACTTAAGATGACTAAGCATCCTCAGCCGTATAAGATTAGCTGGGTGAAAAAGGGAATGGAAATCGTAGTTTCTGAATCTTTCCATGTAACATTCTCTATTGGAAAACATTATGTTTGTGACTTGTTATGTGTCGTCCTAGACATGGACATATGCCATTTAATCTTGGGAAGGCCATGGCAGTTTGACGTGGATGCTCATTATGAGGGACGGGAGAATGCATACTCCTTTGAATGGAAGGGGCGGAAGTTGCGGCTGTTACCTGGAGCTGCCGAGGTACCTGTGTCGGGTAAAGGAGCAACTAAACAAGCTGCAACTAACCTTGTCTCAGGTTCAGTATTGTTACAATGCTGGCGTGAATCCTCTCCGATGTTTGTGCTACTGATTGCGGAAGTGAACCCAATTCCGCAGTGTCAAGCGCTCTCCCAGAATATTTCTATGATCCTCGAGCACTATCAAGAGGTTGTACTCGAGGAATTGCCTGCCGAGCTTCCACCTCTCAGGAGCATCCAGCATCAGATTGATCTCGTACCAGGTGCCACATTGCTGAACTAGGCCCACTACAGACTCAATCCGCGAGAGCAGACGATCTTAGCTGAGATTGTGGATGACTTGTTGGAAAAGCAGCTTATACAACTTAGCCTGAGCCCCTGTGCAGTGCCCGCACTTCTGGTACCAACAAAAAGACGACAAATGGCGAACGTGTGTCGACAGCAGGGCTATAAATAAAATCACAGTCAAATACATGTTTTTGATTCCCCGCATAGAGGAGCTTCTTGATACGTTCATGGGATCATCGGTCTTCTCCAAATTGGATTTGAGGAGCGGCTACCACCAAATTTGCATTCGCCTAGGTGACGAGTGGAAAACAGCCTTTAAAACACCTCATGGGCTCTATGAATGGAAGGTGATGCCCTTCAGGTTGTGTAATGCACCCTCAGCATTTATGCGTATTATGAACGAAATTTTGAAACCATTTTGGGCAAATTTTGTATTGTGTATTTCGATGACATCTTGGTATATAACACTAGCCGACAACAACATCTCCAGCACTTAAGGTCTCTGTTTGAAGTTTTAAGAGCAAACAAGCTATTCCTAAACCTCCATAAGTGTGAACTTGCAACATACACAATCTGGTTTATGGAATTTTTTGTGTCCGCGGATGGCATACATGTTGATCCTCAAAAGGTTTCTGCAATACAAAGCTGGCCGACACCAAAATCTTTCTTTGAAATTCACAGTTTTCACGAGTTAGCAAATTTTTATATGCGATTTATTAAAAATTTCAGCATCTTAATGGCTCTTATTACAGATTGCCTGAAATCCAAATCGTTTCAATGGCGATCCAAACAACAACAAAGCTTTCAAGCTGTTAAAAACGCTCTTACTTCGACGCTTGTCTTGGTGCTTCCTAGCTTTGATAAACTCTTCACCGTGGACACAGATGCCTCTTCAATTGGTATTGGAGCTGTGCTGTCACAATTGGGAAGATCGGTTGCTTTTTTTAGCGAAAAATTGTGCCCCGCTCGGCAAAAATGAACTGCTTATGAACAAGAGTTATATGCGATCGTTCGTGTTTTGAAACAGTGGGAAACTTACTTACTGCACTAGGATTTATTTTATGCAGTGATAATAAAGCCTTGCAACACATAAATACTTAAAAGAATGTCAACCGGATGCATATTCATTGGCTTTTGTTCCTACATCGATTCTCCTTTACAATTAAGCACTAGCTAGGGGTTGACAACAGAGTTGTCGATGCACTCAGCTGGAAATCAGTGTTACTTACCAAACTTCATACTGAACTAGTGGGCCTTAAACATCTGAAGGAGTTATATGTAGATGACGCCGATTTTGGCAAAATCTGGGAGCACTGCCTTGAAGCGCCGCAATTTGAAGAGTTTTCCATCAGGCATGGATTTCTTTTTAAGCTAAATCTACTGTGCATCCCGCAATCCTCTTGGAGGCATAATCTTATAAGAGAAATTCATGGTGGAGGGCTGGCAGCACACCTTGGTAAGGACAATACATTTCGGCAGTTACAAGCAAGGTTTTACTGGCCATGACTAAGGCATGACACCTTCCACATAGTGGACAGTTGTCCTATTTGCCAAATTTATAAAGGGGGAGCCCAAAACACATGATTATACATGCCATTACCAGTACCTGACTCGATATGGGAGGATTTGAGTATGGACTTCATCCTTGGACTACCGAGAACGAGACGGAGCAACGACTCAATCATGGTGTTTGTCGACAGATTCTCAAAGATGGGCCATTTCATTTCTTGTAAGAAAACTTTCAATGCCGTACATATTGCTAATCGTTTTTTTTATCAAAGTTGTTCGCTTGCATGGTTTACCAAGAAGCATCACCTCGGATCGCGATGTTAAATTCCTAAGCCATTTCTGGCGTGAATTATGGAAGCGACTCGGCACTGATTTTCGGTTTAGTTCGGCCTACCACCCTCAATTTGACGGCCAAACGGAGGTTGTCAACCGTACATATGGCAATATGCTCCGATGTTTGGTTCAAGAACATCCTAAGCAATGGGAGGAGGTTCTTAGTAAAGCTGAATTTTCTTATAATGCAATGCCCAATCGATCCACCGGTAAGGGACCCTTTACAATTGTCTATACTAAAGCTCCTAACACTGCTGTAGATATCATTGTCCTACCCAAATGTAAATCCATGGTGGCTGCTTCATTCACCGAAGATTACTCCAAAATCCTGTCCAACATTAGGCAGCAAATCATCAACTCAAATCAATGTTATAAGAAAGCCTTTGATACTCACCGTAGACAACAACTTTTTCAGGTTGGTGATTTGGTCATGGTACGCCTCCACCGCGAACGATTTACTCCTGGAGCTTACTCGAAATTGGCCCGACGAAAAATCGGACCTGTTCCTATCATTGCTAAAATTAACGACAATGCGTATAGTGTGGAGCTGCCACCAGGTTGCAATACTTCTTCTACGTTCAATGTATCCGACATATGCCCTTACCACTCACCCGATGAGGTTCGAGTATCACTCAGCTCGTCGGAGTCGAGCTCTTCTGAAGTTAGGGAGGACTGATGCAATGCAGGTTAACTAGCTAATAACGGCGGTACATGCTAAGGCTTTAACGAACTCTTATGCTCCCACTACCTAGTATCACTTTTCAGCTGACAGCACTTTTTATAATTTTCGCAACTTTTACCGTATTTCTAAAATAGAAGAAAGTAGCTAGGAAGGAAAATACATATATGAGAAGTAGAGAAAACAACAATTCAGTTTTTATAATTTTCGCAACTTTTACCGTATTTCTAAAATAGAAGAAAGTAGCTAGGAAAGAAAATACATATAGGAGAAGTAGAGAAAACAACAGTTCAGTTTTTGTTATCTTCTTTACAACAGTATTTCTTAGAGAGAATACAGAGAATACAGAGGTAGTATTTCTTGTGCCTTTTCCCTGTGTTGTTTGCTGTTGTGTTTGTGTCTTGTCTTCCAGGTGCTGCCGATCCTGTACAAGGACAACAATGAGTTACTCCTGAAACAACTCATATAGTCGAGCATGAGCCCCTATGCTATGCTAGCGCTTATTGTTTCGAAGAAGGATGGTCAATGACAAATGTGCATAGATAGCCATGCAATTAATAAGATAACAATTAAATACCATTTCTCAATGCCTAGATTTAATGACCTACTTGACAAGCTACCTACTTTACAAGCTTGCAAGCGCCACAATCCTCTCAAAGTTGGACCTACGCTGCGGCTACAATCAAATTCAAATCCGTCAAAGCGAAGAATGGAAGACAACTTTCAAAACCACGAAGGTCTATACAAATGGAAGGTTATGCCCATCGGCTTATGTAATGCCCCTTCTACATTTATGCATCTTATGAATGAGATTTTAAAATCATTTTTAGATAAATTTTGTATCGTTTATTTTGACGACATGCTTGTCTATAGCCCCTGCCTTAGGATCACTTAGACCACCTCAAACAGATTTTTGAGGTATTATATTTCATTATTTTCTTACATGTACAATAATTCTTTTGCAGCTAAAACATTTTGGGTTATGTAATTATAGATATTTATATTTCAAGTGTCATTTTGAAAATGATGGAAACTTTAAATAATTATAATAAGTTGAAAAATAAAAAGTAGTTTTTAGTATATAAATTTTTAAAAAATAATGAAAAGGAGATATCAAATAGGATAATAATTGTGATTTGAAAAATAAAGTAATGAGAAAGTTAACTCAATTAAGTACTATATTGTTAAGTTTCGAAACAACATTTATGTGCACCTAAGATGAAAAAAATAATATAATTCACCTTAAACTATTAAAAATAATGTCATTAAAGTTTATGAACTTCTGATAATAATTAGGGTTTGTTTGAGATGTCAGTATTTTTTTCAAAAATAGTTGTTTAGTTGTTGTAAGGAAAATAATTTCATTGAAAGCTGCTAAAAAGTTGCTTCTTTGTACATAAATTTTTTGAAAGCGACAAAAAAAGTAGTAGTCAAATATAAACCGTGGTTGCGATTTGAAAGCAAAACAATACCATAGTTGTCTCAAACCAGCTATTAATAACCTGTTAAACACACACAAAAGTAACATCTTAATAGTTGATTTATTAATTTCTTTTATTGCCTTCTTGGTGAACCTTTTTTTTTATTATTATGTCAAAAGTTATATTAAAATCCCATTATTAACTTCATTGATTCTTGGAGGATCTATAGGGATAGGTTCTATTTGGCATGGGGCATCTCATAATTGACTCCAACCCTTTTTTTGAAATATTTAGGCCAATTAAGTCAGACTCACACACACATCACATATACAAGATTCAAATTCAAGACCTCTTAGTTGATAACCTAAGCTCCCAACCAGCACATCAAATTGAGCTGCGTACTTCATCCTTTTTTTAATATCATATAGTTAATGTCAATGTCATTCTTACCAACTAATTACGCTTAAAATGCTTTCGAAAGTTAGAGATTCCATGCTTTGCGGTTTGAATCCTCATAAGATGCTCATCTTGTCTTCATTCTTTGCAGTTTGGCCTATCGCCGGCTCATCTCCATTTTGTAATTTGTTTCCTTGTTTTTTTCCTTAAAAATTTTTATATTTGTTTATAAAGTTCTTCCATTTGGCATTGTGAGAGAATATGATTTATAAAATGTAAAACAGTGATAGGTTTTGGTAATGAGTTTTTTTAAAATGCTCTTCTTCTTAATTATCTGCATATATAATGACAAAACCAGACTTCAATTATATATTTTCTTCTCTATTTGAAAAATTTATTATAAATATATTTTTTAAAGTAACATCAGCTATAATATGATAGCACCAAGAAATTTATATTTTCTTAAAATGATTATAAATATTTTTTAAAAGATATTAAAAATGGTATATACTTAGGAAGATGCTTTTGTATTGGTATAATTAATTAACTCTTAATTAGCAGTGTCAAAATAAGTTAATAGGTCGGATTTATATTCTAAAATATATAATTTGACTCTTCAAAAAAAAAAAAAAAAAAAATCCAACTTTTCTTAGGCATGCCATTGAAGAAGTCATAAACAAAGTACCCACATAGTTGATAAGTACCAGAAGCCATTCCCTCCACCTTCCAGCCAATCTAGTTCTAGAGAACAAAAACACATCTCTTTCTTTCATAATGCTCCTTCCTTTTGTCCTTCTCACCTTCCTCTCTCCCTCCTCTTCTTTAGCAAAATCCCAACTCTTCAAAAACTCACACCTCTCTGTAGAAGACAGCGCAAGTTTTCTCATCTCTGAAGACAAATACTTCACAGCCGGCTTCTACAAAGTGGGCGCCAACGCCTACACTTTCTCCATTTGGCTCACCAACTCAGTCGACAAAACGGTCACTTGGACGGCCAATCGTGACAACCCTGTCAATGGCCACAGATCTCGTCTCACTCTCCACGGTGATGGTGCCATGGTGCTCACCGATGTCGATGGCATAGTGGCTTGGAGCACTGCGATGACAGCCTCCGCTGCTGCCCATTATGCTAGTCTCCTTGACAACGGAAACCTCGTTGTCAAGGACCTTAATGGCAGAATTATATGGCAGAGCTTTGACTCACCAACCGACACCCTCCTCCCATCTCAACCAATCACCAAGAACACCCAACTTGTTTCAGCAATAGGAAGAGGGTCACCTTCTTCAGGATACTTCGAATTCCATTTTGATGATAGAAATGTTCTTAGACTAAAATATAATGGACCAGAGGTTTCAAGTGTTTATTGGCCGGACCCAGACAAAACTGTTTGGGAAAATCGAAGAACTATATATAACAGCAGTAGATATGCAGCACTTGATGCAAAGGGGAGGTTCTATTCAAGTGATCATTTCAAGTTCCTTGCAGCAGATGCAGGGAAGGCAGGGATCATCAGGAGGCTAACTCTTGATTATGACGGAAACCTCAGGCTTTACAGTTTGGATAATACAACTGGGTTATGGTCAATTACATGGCAGGCACTTCTTGAGGCATGCCAAATTCATGGTCTATGTGGGAAAAATGGAATTTGTAGTTCATACCCAAGGTTGGAGTGCTTGTGCCCTCCTGATTTTGAGATGACTGATCCTAGAAACTGGAATTTGGGCTGCAAGCCAAAGTTTAATCTCAGCTGCTCCATGAAACCAGAGGAGATAGAATTCAAGCATTTACAATACACAGATTTTTGGGGGTTCGATTTCAATGCGTTTGACTTGCTTTCATTGGATGAATGCAAGAACAAATGCATGAAAGATTGCAACTGTCAAGGATTTTCTTATAAGGTAGGAATTGGACTCTGTTATCCCAAGAGCATACTATATAATGGAAGGACTACTCCTTATTCTGACATATATATAAAAGTTTCAAAATCTGTAACAAACATAAACAGCTCAAAGTTGCAGCAGCAGGGAACAATTTGCAAATCAACTGAAGGTGCTCTAACAGTTGGTTCTTCACCGAAGATGTTGAAGGGTTCATCAAAAACGATGTTTTGGATCAATTTGTACAGCTTATTGGCTGCAATTTCTGTAGTTGAAGGCTTGTTCATTGCAATAGGATGGTGGTTTGTATACATAAAGGAGGATGATCATGTTTTGATGGCAGAAGGCTACAAGGTTATTTCGAACCAGTTCAAGAGATTTAGTTACAGAGAGCTCAAGAGTGCGACGAGGAACTTCAAGGAAGAGCTTGGTAGAGGAGGATCAGGAGTTGTGTATAAGGGTGTGTTGGAAAATGGGATGGTGGTGGCTGTGAAGAAGCTTGGAGATGTGAGTCATGGGGAACAAGAGTTTTGGGGAGAAGTGAGTGTTATTGGTAGGATAAATCACATGAATCTTGTCAGGACATGCGGGTTCTGCTCAGAAGACTCACATAGGCTGCTGGTATCTGAATTCGTGGAGAATGGCTCACTTGATAAGATATTGTTTTATGGAAATAAACTTCTTGGTTGGAAAGAGAGGTTTCAGGTTGCCATTGGAGTGGCAAGAGGATTGGCCTATCTTCACCATGAGTGCCTTGAATGGGTGATTCACTGTGATGTCAAACCTGAGAACGTACTTCTCGACTGCAACTATGAGCCAAAAATTGCAGATTTTGGGCTTGCGAAATTGCTTAATAGAGAGGTGATTGGTTCCAATGTGTCTAGGATTAGAGGAACAAGAGGATACATTGCACCAGAATGGGCATCAAATTTACCCATAAATGGGAAGATTGATGTCTATAGCTACGGTGTTGTGCTGCTTGAGCTGGTGAGTGGGAGTCGGGTTTCAGATTTGGTGATGAAGGGAGTGACAGAGATGGAGATCAGGGCAATGAAGAGATTGTGTCTGATGCTGAGGGAAAGTCTTAAAATGGGAGGAGAGTCTTGGATCGGGAATTTCATGGATTCAAGATTGATGGGAGACTTTGATTGCAGACAAGCAATGAGGATGGTTAAGGTGGCGATATCTTGCCTGGAAGAAGAGAGAAACTGGAGACCAAACATGGAAGCAGTAGTTCAGATGTTGGTTTCAGGTGACGAGGAGTTTTATTCTGATGCTGCAGAGTCAATACAATTTTCCAATTTAAGCACTCTGTAGATGTGTTCATCGCATTGTAATCCGTCATTGGCATGATCAATGGAAAATTTATAAATGTAATTATTTTGTTTTCCATTGTGTAATTTGTTAGTAAAATTCTAAGTTTATAAATGTTAACCTCTGCGTAACTTGTCAGTTTTTTTTTTATTATTTTTTTTTTTTGAAAAAATTGAGGGCTTAGCCTATTCTATAAAATCAAAATTGGGCATACATGTATAAGCCAAAGATAACCATCAACTAAAATATGTGATAGCACAAAAAAAGAGAGCAAAATCAATCACCAAAAAACCAGAACAAGCAGATGAAGGCTCGATTTTTTAGGCTCACCTATGCAAAGATGTTACATGGTATGTAAAGCGATGTCCTGTATGCCAAATGTATACAGGAAGTAGTCAGAATAGTAGATTATACATCCCGTTGCCAATTCTGATCTCCATCTAGCTAGGAAGACCTCAACATGGATTTTATACTAGGTTTACCATAGACCAAGAAGGGTGTCGACTCAATTATGATGGTGGTTGATAGGTTTTCAAAGATATCTCACTTCATAGCCTACAAAAAGACTTATGTTGCTCTCGGTGTTGCTCATTTATTTTTGAGGGAAATTGTCAGACTTCACGGCTTACCATGAAGCATCACTTCAGATCGAGATGTAAAGTTTATTAACAACTTTTGGAGAAAGCTTTGGAAGTAACTACAAATAGAAATTAAATTAAGTTATGCATACCATCCGCAAATTGATGATGATATTCTTCTTGTTAGCTTTTTGCTGATGATATTCTTCTTGTTGATAAGACTAAAGAGGGAGTACATGAAAAACTTGAATTAGGGAGGTCAATCTTAAAGTCTAAGAGTTTTTGTTTGAGTTGACCTAAAATCAAATATATAATGTATAATTTTAGTAGTAATAGATTTAGTGGTGAGATTGTGACTTTGAGCGATCAAGTCATTAAAAAGAGTGCACGTTTTAGATATCTCGGTTATATTGTTCAAAGTAATGGTGATAGAAAAGTTTAGCGGACTAATTACACATTGATTCGATGAAAAAGCGACTTCAAAGTGGCTGACACTGCATTGCCAGAGCACAAAAAATTCCTACAGTCAAGTGGTTAAAAAACTCCCAATAATTCCGAATGACCTTATCAAACTCCCTTCTATCAAAACAATCTCTTTTTTTCTCAGACAACCCAATAAAAATCACGACATTGCCACCAACAAGGTGTCACAAGTAGTTGCTTGTAGCTTTCTACAAGCCACCCTACAATTCCAAAAAATTAAGAGAGACATTATTAAAAATAAGGGGAGGCATCCCCCTCCTCCCCATCAATCTCCACATCAGCCTCTTTCTTCTATTTCTTAGGTAGTTATTCAATTGGACCAAATTATATTAGTTCTATGTCAAGTGAGCTTGAGAAATCTTGCTCTTAGCCTCTTTTTTCTTTTGTTGTTTGATACCAGCCCACTTTGAAAAGGAGTTGAGTAACACCATATCGAGTCTCCTTTTGGGATGATTTAAACTTACTATCAGGTACTCCCACATTAGGTTGACTAACACTAGCAAGGTCCACTTTCTTTGGTGGGCCAGATGTTGCTGAGAAATCTCCCCATCTTTCTTATGTATTTGTGATCGGTTGGCTCGTCTCCTTGTTGGGGGGACTTAAGTCCATATTTTCTACAAGCACCCTATCTTTTTTACATCTCTATATATTCAGTTTTAGATCTACTTAAGCGCGATAATCCATTACTTATTTGCTCTTATATGTAGGTTATGAATATTAGAAATCAAAAAAGTTTGATGCATAACCGATTATCTCAAGGACAAAAGACATTAACAGATGAATTCATAAATGGGGTGAACATTTTCATTCAGCAAGCGAAACAACTACCCAGCTTCATATCAGAAGGAAAGTTTCGATGTCCATGTTCTAAACACACATTTTTCCGGAGGATTTTACGTCAGAAATTCGACAGAACAACGATACAACGAATTTGGCGCAATCATGCCCGCGTTTTTTGTCTGTCGGAAAGTACCGGCGCACTTTCCAGTGTCTGGTCTGCCGGAGTTTTCTGGCGCCCTTTATTCACTGGAAACAAGTCGTAGCTTGTTTACGGCGACTCTACGACGTTTTATCCATCGGTAATTATCGTCGTATTACTACGTCGCAAAGTACCGGCGC
This sequence comes from Dendrobium huoshanense, assembly GCA_016618105.1. Lineage (NCBI taxonomy): Eukaryota > Viridiplantae > Streptophyta > Magnoliopsida > Asparagales > Orchidaceae > Dendrobium > Dendrobium huoshanense. The sequence continues at coordinate 14,355,693 of CM028347.1, read as the reverse complement.
ATAAGTCACCGGAATATTAGGGTGAAAAACAACGGCTTGACAAGCATTTTTTGCACCGGTAATGCGCCGGAACGTGCGGGTAAGTTTTCCGGCGGAATTTTAACGTCGGAAGCCATTTTTCGATGCGACCCAAACCGGCGCCCAAAAATCCACCATAAATGCACCGGAAACTCACGATTTCCGTCGTAATTTACACATTACCGGCAGATATAATCCGCCGGTAATAGCGGGTTTTCCTTTAGTGTACTTAATTTAAATTTAAATATTATAATTTTCTTTTAATGTAATTTGTTGACTTTAATTATATAAATCTCCTCTAGGTTAGACTTTTGAATTTTTAAAATAATAAAAATATGAAATTTTTAGTTTAAAAAATAATAATATGAAAATGAAAAGAGCAAAAATAGTCTACCCTTCATGGAGAGAGAGAGAGAGAGAGAGAGAGAGAGAGAGAGAGAGAGAGAGAGAGAGAGAGAGAGAGGTAGAGCTAGGTAGGGGTGCAAACGAGTCGAGTCGAGCTCGAGCCAGGGGGTGTTCGAGTCGAGCCTGACAATCAAAACCCGAGCTCAAGCTCGAGCTAGCTCGAACTCGAGTCGAGCTCAAAATCCGAGCTCGAGCTCGACTCGTCGTCAAATCGAGCGGCTCGTCGAGCTCGCTATCGAGCCCGTCGTCGCGCCCATGACAGGAGGCCTGGGTGACCGCGTGACCGCGTCCCGTCGACAAATCGCGCCCGTCGTCGACGCTCTCGCACCTGCTCCCACAGACAAAGCCCGCGTGACCGCGGTTCGCGTCCGACCCCGTGCACGATCCCGCTCCGCAAACGTAGCCCGCTCCGCGTCCGACCCCGTGCACGATCCCGCTCCGGCTGGCGTAGCCCGCGTCCGCTCCCGCGGTCCCGCCTCCCGCAAACGCAGCCCGCGTGACCGCGTCCGATCTCGTGCACGCGGCGTAGCCCGATCCCGCTCCCGCCTCCCGCTGGCGAAGCTCGCTGGCGCAACCCGCGACCTCCCGCAGACGCGACCCGAGTAGCTCGACGAGCAAACGAGTCGATCAGCCCAGTGTCCGAGCTCGAGCTCGTTTAGCGTTCGAGCTCGAACTTGTGTTCGAGCTCGATAAGCTCGGCTCGTCGAGCCCATTAACGAGTCGAGCCCGAGCCGGCTCGCGAGCCGGTTTGACTCGGTTGCACCCCTAGAGCTAGGGGCTAGTGGAGGAGGTTGGTAGCTATAAAAAGTAAAAATAAAATGAGAAAGAAAAAGAAGAAAGGGAGAAATCTTAGAGAGAAAATAGATAGAAGAGAGATGTAAACAAAAAAATGAGACCCAAGGAGAGTGAAAAGACATAAAATAAATTTGTTGTCGTAATCCACTTCCAGCTACGCCTTCATATATATCTCTCTTTCCTCTATTAATTTCCTCATATTTTTGTTTCAATAATAAAAATTCTTGACATTGCCACATACCTCGTAATTTGTACAGTACTTCCCTTCACCAGTAAACTCTTTTTCCTAAGATCCTTTCACTTAGAAACATACAACACACTACACATAAATTTAATCACACAACAACACACACAAATTCTAATAAAAATCTAACCTTCCCTGCAGTGCAGCTTCACATATACAAATTTTTTTTTTTTATTGCGCTTCAAATATACTGCTACCACTTGGTTACTAATGTTTCATTGCTTTATTCCGATATTCTTCCATTGCTGTTGTTACTGCTACTACGCTATAAAAAAGCTTGACATAAATTACCAAGAGAATTAAAACCTGATACTCTAAAAAAAAATAAAGATGGCAAAAGCACTTTGCCTAAGAGCTTCTCCCAACACAGAACAACAGAGATTGAAAAGAAATATATATATATATATATATATATCTGTCACATACAGGTTTAACTATTGATATGAAAAAACAAAAGCTATAAAAGAAGCCCCTTAGCTAGCAATTAATCATTTAGGATAATTTTTATTTCTTTTGATAAGTTGAGTACTAAAATAAATTTGATATGAATGGATTAAAATATTTTGCCAACGCGAAATCAATAAAAAGAAAATTTTAACAAATCAAAATCATAAAAGCAAACTAGAAACAATAATAGCCATCAAAATTAAATGAGAGAGATTAAAAGCCCAAGAACTATATTTTGCCACAACCAAAACCATAATAAACATAACTGTTACGTCACCATATATTACATATCCAAACCAACCATTCATCACTTCAACTTATTCACCGCACATTATTCACATATCGAAGTGATATCAACTTTTTATTCTTTACATGCCAAACATACCAAACACACATGCATCATATTACCTAACAGCTCCATTTCAACAGGTCCAGCATTCAAACAAGTTCAAACACCCCCGGCTTTAAAGCCTCTGTTGCCTTCATTGCTTCGGCAAGTCCTTCTGCTCCATGAACAAAGCGTGTCACTTCTTCTGCAAGCCTCCTCTGGGCCGACTTCGGAAGATAGCCAGGCTTCTTCATAGTTTCATCCAAGTCCTGAATCTCCTTCAAGTCCAAGAAGGTTAAAAGCTTCATAAACCTCACAACATCCTCATTCGGTACTGAGAGAAAGTATTGATAGAATTTATAAGGTGACATCATGGCCGGCGACAACCATATGGCGCCACCTTCAGATTTCCCAAATTTGGACCCGTCACTGTTTAATAAAAGAGGGAAAGTCAGTCCATAGGCTCCTTCCACCTGCAAAATCTTTCGTATGAGCTCAGTTCCAGCAGTAATATTTCCCCACTGATCGCTCCCACCTATCTGTACATTTACACCCATATTTTTAAACATGTGCAGAAAATCATAACCTTGAAGTAACTGATAGGTGAACTCAGTAAAACTAATCCCCTCCTCAGACATGAGCCGCTTCTTCACACTGTCCTTGGCCATCATAGTTCCAACCCTAGCGAATCGACCCACTTCTCCAAGAAAATCCAGCAACGTTATGTCTTTCCACCAATTAAAATTATCCTCCACCGCAAAACAGTTACAGTACTCGTTGGTTTCTGGGTTCAAATATTCATCTTTTATACAACCCATCTCTAAATCCACCTCCACGCTAGCTCTGTGAAGAATTTTGTAGACCAGAGCTCTAATTCCCGCTCTATTTTTCTCTATGGTCTCCACGTTCAGTTCTGGCCTCTCTTGACTTTTTCCGGATGGGTCACCGACCCGGCCCGTGGCTCCACCGATAACGGCAATGGTCTTATGGCCACATCGCCGGAACCACGACAGAACCACCATTCCGATTAGATTTCCTAACTGTAAGCTTTCTGCCGTCGGGTCGAAGCCGCAGTAAACCTTGAGAGGGATACTATTGGGATTAGTGCACACTGAGCGCAGATTGTCGCTTGTCATCGAGTCCACGAGGCCGCGCTCACTTAGGATGTCGACGACGTTGGTGGCGGCCAGTTTTGGTTGAGCTTCAATGGTGGTTTGGGGGGTTGATGAGGGCAACGAGAAACTGCAGAGGCGAGGAAAACGTGGACTGAGGCGATGCTTATTTGGGTTGAGGAAGTGAGGGGAGGTTGAAGGACGAAGAAGTGTAGTCATCGCTGCTGATGCTGCTGCCATGGCTAGCTTTGGGTTCTTCGCTTAGGGTACCAGTTGTTATTTGGCGATGGAGAAAATGAAAGGAAGGAGAATCTGTACATATAGGCATACAACAAAAGCTACGTTCATGCAAATTGACACCTGGGCCTCAGCACACTTAATAAAATTTTACTTAAATATTGATTAATTACTGTTCTTGTTTGGTTTATTTTTTGTTCGAAATTTAATTTTAAAAATTCTCATCAAATTTTGCTTGAAATCATAATAAAATCCGCCTTGTAGTTATTCTCATTAAATATTTATTTACGTGCTTTCATTTCCAAAATCTGTCATATTTTATCGCGAAATGTGTGCCAGCAGTCACACTTAAATTAAATCCAAATAATTAATAAAATAATTCCAATTTCTCATTTCTCCATCTTCCATTAATTTCCGGACGTTTTTGTTTCATTAAAAAAATTATTTACCACGCCACATACCACATAATCACCTTCAAACATCTACTATGAATTTGTACGCTACCATTCAGCTGTAAACTCATTTTCGAAATCCTGAAAAAAAATCTATCCAAATTTCGCTTAAATTTTATTCATTTTGTAGAAACTAGAGGGAGGATGATATGCTTGAGATAGCTTCTTGCAAGATCAAGAGAGGGAGAGAGGAGGGAGAGGGGAGAGAGAGAACCGTGAGCCAACTTTCTCAGATTTTCATTAATTCTCTTGGCTGCCTTTTACAACCTAAAGACTTCCTATATATAGTCTCAAAAGCCATACAAATAACAACACCTAAAACTATACAAATAGCTACACAAAAGCAAACCTAAATCTAGGACTAATACCTAACAATCACCTCCTTAGTCCAGATTTTACAAAACAAAAGATAACCACTGTTCTTGATAGAACAGCCAAAAAATGATCATGTCGGTCTCCTCCGCCAAAAAACGTCCACCGACATTCAAGCTCCACCTCCCGACAGATCTCCTGTCGCACTGCGTCCAACACAGCCAATCCCCGAGCACCCCTAGTCCGGCTTCCGCGCCCTGTGCATCCACCAGCACCCTGCTCCTCAGTGCCCGCGCCCTGCGCCTCCAGCCCGCGTCCAAACGCCACAAGCCCGCGCCCGCGCCTTGCACTCATGTGGTCTGTCACCGACCACATCCTGCACGTATCCACCCGTGCAGCGAGCCCTGTGCCCTCACCAGCGCTCAACTCGTCACAAGACCACGCTCCGCACTGCCGCATTCGGCCAGTACCCTGCGTGTCTTTCACCAGTGCCCCGCGCTCCTATGCGGACTCCTTGTGCACCGCACGACCACGCATCTCCCAGCGCCCCGCACTTTCAACCCTGTTCTTCAAGAACAGCCGACACTACCACAGTGTCTCCCAGACTCCACCCGGAGTCGAAAACTCCATCACAAAGAAGATCTAATCTCTTCTTTAAAGAACTGAACCGTTATTTTAATCAAAGAACATATTTCTTTGAGCAAACCACTACCTCAGTTCAGCTCCTCACGCAATTTCAACCATCCGAACTCTATAGCACTTGTCTGGTCCGGTCTCTATGCAAGAACCATTAGCAAGCAAGTACAATCGACCCAATCCACGAATACAAGCCTCATTTTCTGCTTGAAATCGTGGTCTGGAAAAGGACTTCTAGCCTGCTGATCCCGTGACCAAAAAGGGAATGTGAAGAAAACCTTCTGCCCTCTGGTTTTCTTGGTTTTGCTCCCATGCAAGAAGATCGAGTTCCCTATTCCCACCTCCGACGGCCTCCTACGTCTGACCTCCAACTCCGACGGCTTGCCAAGGTCGACCGCAAGAAACACAAGCCCAAACCTCTGCCGTGCAATCCTTGCACGTGACCCAAGCCTTCCGGTCATCACCGAAGGATCCCAACCGGCCTCCACCTCCGGCCTGACCAGCCGCCTGCTCTAGTCCCGCCTCCTTCCTTTTCTTGGACAGCACACCTTCACCTTCCTCCTTCAAGATTGCCACCAGGGTTTTGATACCAAATTGTAGAAACTAGAGGGAGGAAGATCTGCTTGAGATAGCTTCTTGCAAGATCAAGAGAGGGAGAGAGGAAAGAGAGGGGAGAGAGAGAACCGTGAGCCAACTTTCTCAGATTTTCATTAATTCTCTTGGCTGCCTTTTACAACCTAAAGACTTCCTATATATAGTCTCAAAAGCCATACAAATAGCAACACCTAAAGCTATACAAATAGCTACACAAAAGCAAACCTAAATCTAGGACTAATACCTAACACATTTTTTTATAATTTCACGCAAATTTTTTTCAATTGCTGTTCAATGTTTTGGTCGAATTTATGCTCAAGTTTTACTATCAACTTATTGCTTAAATCCATATTATATTCTACAATTTGTAAAAATCTTAGTTTAAAATCTTGTTCAATTTTTTTACTTATTAAATATTGCTTAATTACTGTTCACATTTGGTTTAAATTTTGTTCAATTTTTTTTTTAAATTCTCTTAAAGTTATAATCAAATCGCTTGACCTTTTTTTTTTTTTTTTTTTTTAACTCAAATTTTTATATTGATAATAAAAAGAGATACACCAAATAAAGGACTACTCACAAAAAGAGAAAGGCCCAAAAAGAAACTACAGACTCCAACACATATAATAATAATAATAAAAAATACAAGGAAAGTAAATCCAAACAAGAGAGCTCAGCAGATAGCCGGGACTCCCAGCAGCTCAACTCCGTGCAAGGACCATCCAGAAGAGTGAAAAACACCAACGGTTGCCGCAAGACAGCCGATGAGGCGAGGCGTCCCAGCCACATCATCGCTCCGCAAACTCCAATCCAATCGCCAAGCAAACCGAACAACCACAAAAATTGATCCAAATAGAAAAAGAAATTATCTTCTTCTACCATCTCTATTCCAGAATTTGCCCCGAGGAGCAACTTTAAGCATTTTTCCACGAACCAATTTAAACTCCTCGCCAGGATCTGAATAAGATTCAGAATCAGAATCGAATTCAGACGAATTATTCAACCAATCAGCATTGGGTTGAATGTTTTCACCCGATAGTTTAACAGGGACAGTAACCAGACATTGCGAATTAATCACTAATTCCTGCTTATCCGAAACAACTCCCTGACCATCCAACTTAGCGTCCACATTCAAAACACATTTCTGAAATCGATCAGAGTCCTCCACACCAACAACCACATCACCTCCATAGATTACAGGAACATGCGTAGGAAAAGTAGAATTTGAAACCACCAATTCATTACCATCCGGCACCACCACAACATCCGGCAAAGCCTCCACCACATCCGAATGATCAATACCAACAACCCCACACCCCGGAATAAAAGGAACCGCAATAGGAGACAAAATAGTTTCAGTAGCCACCGAATTGACAGCCACCACCTTATTTACATCAACATCTAAACCCGCGTTAATCTCACCAGATAGATCCAAATTCACTTCACCAGGGTCAATCGCCTCCGGCATCCCAAGCTGGGCATCCACAATTTTCTTATTTTTAACAGAAGGATGCAATATAGGACATATAACCTTAGAATGACCTAAAGAACTACAATGCCCACAGAAATGAGGAATCTCATCAAAAATCACATTCTGAACATAACCCGATTCAGCAGAACCAACCCAAACCTTATCAGCAAATTTTTTCGTAACATCCAACTCAACAAGGATACGCGCCACAGACAGACGGGAACCGGACGCCGTGGCCATATCAGACTTAAGAGGGCGACCAAAAATCGAACCTAAACCGAACAAGATTCTAGGAGAGAAAAGATGCGGCCTGAGAAGAGGGAAGGAAATCCAGATAGGCACAATGGGAGAATCAACCTCCTCATCCAAATTGGGTGACCATTTTACAACTTTCATATAGCAGTTTTTAACAAAATAGGATCTATGAGAGAAAATCCGACAATAATCAAAAGCATTCACCAATTTAATCAAAACATTCCTTTGGTTAAGAACAGTAACCGAAAAATCCCCTATCAGTTTTAAATTGAAACAGAACTTTCGAATCGCATCAACAGATGGACGTCTACCCGGAAAACGACCAACTAAAGCAACTCATCCTCAGGGGCAAATCGATTGACCTTTGTCAAAGGAGGAATTATGTAATTGCCCCCTTAAAGTTAAAACTTTTAGTACAATAAGTGTTATTTGCAATCCGCCCCCTTTGAATTTTATATTTTTCTCCCATCCATTCTTTTTTTTTTCATGCCATTTGCCCCTTTAAAAATTGGAAAACCTTTTAATCTCCAACCATATTCGTCCGATTATTTTTTATTTTTTATTTAAAACAAAAATATCATTAGAATAAAAAGAGAAAGGGATACAAACTAAAGTGAGCATCAGGCGAAAGAGGCCCAAAAAAGAAAGCAAAAAATACAAGGAGAACACCCAACGAGGGCTCAGAAAATGCCGAGGCTCCCAGCCCCCCCAAGCCACGCAAAAGACCATCCAATAAGGAGAGAAATCGCCAAAGGTTGCCACCAGCAGTGACACGGAAAGCAAGCCCCGGCCACATCATAGCCCAAGAAACACCCCGATCCACAGTACAGGAGAAATGATCAAAAACGGAACATAGCGGATAAACAATATAACGAAAATTGCCAAATCATGAAAACCACAAAAGCTATCTTCCTCTCCTGCCCCGGCCACGAAATCTTCCACGAGAGGAAACAACAGGATGGTCTCGAACCAAACGAAAATCCTGACCCGGATCAGAACCACCACAATGATCCGAGCCGGAGTCAGAATCAGATTCCACATCAGACGAGCGCAACCAATTAATATGTGTCCTAACATTCATCCCCTCCATTATCACGAATATGATACACCAAATCTTTGGTCTCAACCAAGTTAACGGGCACATTAATAAAAGAGTTAGCATTAACCCGCAGCTCATTCCCAACAATACCATCATTACCAACAGAAGAAACAACATTAACCACACCACGACCGTCCACAGAAGAGTCCATATTCAAACCATAAATACCAACACCTAAGACAGGTGGAGTCGAGGAGTCGAGCTGGGCCATAGACCCCAACAAATTTCACCCACCACACAATCACCATCAAAATCTTCCGACCCAACCAAAACCTCACCAGCTTCAGCATTACCACCCTCTCCTAATAAATTAACCGTCTCCGACGATACCACCAACAAACCATTCTCCTCCAAAAAACCATCTTCCCTACACACAATAACCCGCCCTTTAGAAACATCAACCAGAGGTGATAAAATAATAATATCTCCATTACCAGGCACCACAGAAGAATTAATAGCATTCACTATCACCCCCTCATCAACCATAGGAACCTCCTCAGAAACAGTGACGGGAATACCAGCATCCACCTCCGAACGATTGAGAATCGGCGCCACAGTGTTAGGAAATAAAATCGGACAACAATCCTTTGCATGCCCCAAAGACTTGCAGTGAAAGCAATAAGAGGGAAAATCCTCCATCTCAATCAATTGGGTATAACCAACCACTTCCGAACCAAGCCAAACTTGTTTAGCATATCATTTGGTAACATCCAACTCTACCAAAATACGAGCAACAGAGGGGCGGGTACTATTCATCGTGGCGTTATCGATACGCAAAGGCCGACCAAACATAGAACCCAACCCACGAAGGATGCGAGGAGAAAACAAATGCGGACGGAGATTAGGAAAGGATACCCAAATAGGAACATTGGATGATTCCACAGAGACATCAAAAAGCGGAGTCCATTTGAATAACTTCATGAAGCAATTGGAAATGAAATAAGATCGGTGAGAGAAAACCCTACAATAATATAGTTCATTCACTAGCTTAATCAAGACATTTTTTGATTCAAAACCGTGACAGAAAAAGCTCCGGCCAACATAAGATTGAAAAAAAAAATTCCGAATCACTTCAAGAGACGGACGACGGGCCGAAAATTTACCAACCAAAGCAAACTCGAAAGGAATCGCAAGAGCATGAAGTTCCTCGTCCGAAATAAGTAAAGCAGGCATACCCAGATGAGAAGCAACCCGCAAAGGAGGAAACTCCGAAGGAGGAGCATCTCCGGCTAAAGCATCCCGAAAAGATCTAGATTTAGGCTTACCATCAAGGAAACCAGGATCCCGTAATCGATTCGCCTCTATGAAGAAGAAGAGACGAAGTCAGGGGAGGAAAAACGAGAAAAACACAGGAGAAAACCCTAGAGAAAAACATCCCGAGTTATGCCACTCTTCAATATGTAAGATAGTTGACTTTTATATTCGTCCGATTATGTTGAACTTTTCTAAAACTGACAAACAAATATATGAAAAGATTTTATGTGCAAAATAAATTATTTTTTTATTCCTGATATGTATTTTTTTTTATAAGTTTACGTTATACCTCCTCTAAAAATTAAGATAAGTTTCGCCCCTGATCATATTTCTTCGACATCCTTGCTTATGAGATGAGTATTGATAAATTATTTTGTAGGGGACTACATTTCTTATTGTTTCTGTATTTTGAAGTAGAAAATAAATTATCTGATGGAGATGCCCTTAGCTTTTGGCTCTGTGCTTGGGCTAGCAGTTATTTTAAATGAAAGGAAACAATCCATGCTTACATGCAAATGAAAGCTTCGTTCATGACTTTATGTAAATTGACACATGGGCCCCAGCACAGTGTGACCTCGGCTTTCTCTAATTGAAACGTGGAATCCTCATGCACATGACTCCAAAGTTTAAATCAACCGATCTAATTAATTTACTCTAGCAATGTAATTACAGCTAGTAAAAAAAAAATCATCAAATAAAAAATCAGTTTCTCATTATATTTTAGCTTTTTTTGGGATATTTAGGTCAATTAAGATGAAGTCGCACCTTTATTGTGCTCATCATTGTCATGAGCATAACACCGATTGCTTTATATATATATATATATATATATATATATATATATATATATATATATATATATATATATATATATATATATTTATGTAATTTTGTAACACGGGTACAATTCTTTAAGAAATATATTTATGTTGGTACAAGTAGAGATTTTGGGATCGTTAGATGTCTATTTTGCAAACTAATTTCACAAGTTTTTTTAATAAAATAAGTTAATTTTTTGAATATTTTCCTATAATGTTTAAGGTCTCAAAATAATTTATATGAATTTTATATTAAACTTTTGATTAAAATATATAATTATATAAAATTATATTATTATTTTAATCTTCCATATCTAAGAACATTATATAAATTTCGTTATGCCTTTTCTCTTCTCAAATTTATTTAACATATATCTTCATGTTTTCTTTATATTTTATTATGGATTTTTTTCTACACTTTCGTAGTTAGGAGCTTATGATATATATTAGTGATTGCAATAATTTCCTAACTATTATATATTTATTTTGGAAAAAATAAATATAGCAAAATATTTTGATGTATATAATTGTTATTGCTTTCGCTGATTATTATTTATATTGATGATTTATAAAAGCTCTCGTTTGTTCTTAAAATGATAAACAAATAATTCTTTAAAATTTAATTTTGGGCTTTATAAATTGGTAGTAGAGTGATATTTTAAAAAAATAGATTGTAACCAGAGCTATATGAAGTAATTATGATTGGGGTAGAAGTTGGGCATTTTAAATTTATCTTTTCATCATTTAATTGATTGAATTGTATGTTGAGTTTGTGTGTTATTGATTATGAAAGAGAATTTATTAGTGGATAGATGGGCCCTACTTATCAGGATACACAAAATGGACAGAGTGCAATAGTAGCTCTTGTGAGTTTTGACATTTTGATGTAGTTAGCCAACATGCTTGCGTAGGCTATGAGTGATGCTTAGAGTAGATAAATGAGATACAAGTAATCAGAATGGGACACACATCTACAAATTTTTTATAAGTTTAAACTCTTATTGTTCAAGGGAGCTATAGAGCCACAGGCAGTAGAGGATTGGTTGTTGAGGTTAGAGAAGATATTTGAAAGTATGCAGTGCCCAGATAATAAAAAAGTAGCACTTACAATATTCTTATTTGAAAGAGAAGAAGAGAGAGGTGGATAGGACAAAATTGAGAGAAATTTTATGAAAAGATAAATGTAGAGATATCTTGGATAGAGTTTATTAATATCTTTAGAGACTGGTTTGTACGTCCATTAGCTAGACAATAGATGTAGGAGTCTTTCATGTGATTGGAGCAGAAGAATAGGACAATGAGGTAGTATGAAATAGAGTTTACTGCATTTGATAGGTATGCACCTCAACTGGTCAATACCGCAGACAAAAAAATGCTATATGTTTCTGTGAGGATTGAAGGAAGAATTGAGGCATTCACTAATACCGCTGAGGATTTAGGAGTTTTCAGAGCTAGTTGAGAGAGCGAGATTGGTGGAGAATGAGTTGGATATTCCAATATTTAGACATGATATGAGCAAGAAGAGACCGGGAGATGAAATAACAAGGAGGGAGAGCAATAAAAGAGGGATAGATTTTTAGATAACATGAGAGGATCTACATTCGTGTCTAGTGTAGGTTATATATAGGAGTCTCCTAGATGTGGGAGGGGACATACATGACAATGTTATCTTATTACAGGATAGTGCTTTAAACATGATTAGTATGGGTACAGGATGGTAGACTAACCATAGAGAGGATTGGGAGGTGGGAGATTTGGGTCCAAGATAGATCAATTTAGACAGGCAGATGTCCAAAGGTTTGCACAATTTTGAATGTCAAGTCAAGGTTTTGTGAGCAGGATAAATGAAAGAATAGGATTTAAAAGTCAAAGAGGACATACATAATTTGCTACACTAACATTGCCACAAGTAAGACCTAGGGTTTATAATTTGATCCAGCAAGAGAACAGGAATGTTCTCGGATGATCCACTAATAAAATTTTCAATCCTTGAATTGATTGATTAATATTGGATAGTATATTGTGCTTGAATGATATGTGGGAGTATGATTATTTTGAATGAACTCAAGATTGATTGCATGTATTATTTAGAGGTTTTGAATGTATTTCAATTGATTCATTAGTTTTGATATTAGTTTTGAATCGTATTTATTTATTTTGATGAATTTACAAATTGAATTTATCTTTATTGATATATTTTATTCGTGGAACCGTGGAAATGTCATGGGTGAAATTTTTCTAAGGCGGAGAGATTGTAATAGCTTGTATTTTGACTCAAATAAAACAAAATTTTAGGAGTCATTTTAAGTCAAATTGGAAACCGTCTTCTCCATAAAATAGGGAATTATTATTATTTAATTATAATATTTTTTTGTAATTTTTGAGCACTAGTGCAATTCCTTAACAAATTGACACCTATCAGTCTGAGGATTTTGGACTGTAGGGTGTCCATTTTGTAAATTGATTTCATAAGTATATTTTTTTTAATAAAATAACTTAATTTATGAATATTTTTTAAATACTCAAAAGATGATATATGAATTTAATATTAAAAAATTATTAAATTATATAATTAAATAATATTATATTATTGTTTTAATCCTAAATTTCTAAAAGCATTATATAGATTTTATTATGCCTTTTCTCTTCTAAAATTCTTTTAACAGAAATCCTGAAATTTTTTTTTAGATTTCGTTATACATTTTCTTTTATTCTTTTATAGTCACGAGCTCTTGATAGATTAATGATTGTACCGATCTCCTCACTAATCCTAAAATTAATGATTGTACGAATCTTCTCACTATAGTCAGGAGCTTGTGATGCATTAATCGCTCGCTAACTACGATCCCTTCGACTATCATCGTCCAACTACGATCCTTCTGACCATCTTCTTGTGCCGACTATAGTCCTTCTGATCATCCTAATCCGTTAACTACAGTCCCTTCGACAACCATCGTCCAATTATGATCTTTCTAATATTTGTCACTTGCTTGACAAGGAGCAGTAGTCTGAAAGTGGCATATTAAAAAAAAAAAAAGAAATAAATGAAATCATTGTATTACACGTCCGTCTAATACAGCTGTTAAGGCAAGGCATTTTCACATCAGGCCTATTTTGGGCTTTAGCTTGTAGTCGGCCATCCAATGATCACATGACAGAGGAATTACAAAAGAAAAGAATGATTTAACTCAATGTGTCATGCAGCCATCATGGCAAGTAGTTTTCACAATGACATTCTAGTGACCCCAAAAAACAACGGCAACGGACCTATTTTGCACTATAACTCGTAGCTCACTCGTAGTTGACCATTTAATGATCGTATGATAATATATATATATATATATATATAAGAAAAAAATTAAACAACTATACTACAAGAAAAAAAGTTATTAGCGGCCATCAAAATTGGCCGCTAAAAATGATAATTTGGTCGCTAAAGTTAATAGCGACAAAAAATAATTGGGTCGCTGGTTTGTCGCAGTAGCCTCGTCGCTGAGACTTTTAGCTGCCAAAAATTTTATTTGGTTGCTAAATTAGTGACCACTAATTAGCATTGGTCGCTAAAATTGTACATTTTAGTGACAAGTTTTTTTGACGCTGATGATTATTTATTTGGTTGCTATTTAGTAATTTTAATTAATAATTTTATTTATTATATTTTTTCTATGACATCCAAAGTAAAGATTTGTCACAAAATGATCAACGAAATAAATCACATGATCATTTATTTTCATGAATTATTGACATACATTAATGGATATAAAACTTATTGCTTATCTAATTATTATGTCTTAAATACAACATTTAAGACCGATCAATCATTATCTCATCTAATTATTTCTCATTATGTACGCAAATTAAATATTTAAATTCATAGTAAAGCAATAACACTAATTTTATTACCTTGAAATAACAAAAATAAATAGTATCGAATAAAAAATATTCTTAATTGATATAATTAATAAGAATTTGCTGGAAGAAAATAAAAATTGTATTCATTCATAAACTTTTAAAACTACATCCATCAATTAAAATAAAAAATATGATCTTTGAAATCATCAATAAAAAATCTTAATGTTTACAAAATAATCGGCTATAACATAATCTAGTTCTGTCTACTAACAAGCATGGTATCAAATAAGCCGTCAAATCTAGGATCTTTTCTGCCAGTCACCGGATTAGAATTAGATTTGTCCTCGTGTGGATTATTTAACGGTGATATGCATCTTGAATTTCTATTTGATAAATTGTGTACCATGATTTTTCACAATGGCAGATCTCTTACTAGTCGCAGACGAATAATCAATATTATATGTACTCCTTTAGCTTGGCTCCTCCAAACGAAGTTTAGATTGTAGGATAGTCTTTTCTATGGCAAGGTGAACCAACTTTAGTAGACTTCTGATGCTGATTGCAATGCAAATAGAACAGAATGTATCCCTTTTCTGACAAAACCTCTTGGCTGCTTGAAAGTGAAATATGAGCATCGTTGAAGCTATACCACTGACCAAAAGCATCCTAAAAATAATTATAAGAAATTAATTCCGCACAAAGAGTTAACATAGTATATAGCTCAAAACCAATGGAAATCAAGCTTGTAAGAGAAGAAACCTTGATATATGGATAATAGTGCTCTAAATTCATCTTTTTATTTATCAACTGCATCATTCTTTCTTCAATGATGATTCCCCGAGTGACAAGTCAGTATATCAACACCTGCATGTATAAAATAAAAACTATAAAACTTAATTATATAATGACATCAACCATAGCATAATATCATTTGAAAATGAAATAGCAGAGACTACTTAAAACCCAACAGCAATTTTTTTTTTTATGTAATTCAGGATTTAATATAAAAGTGGCTAAGATAAGATAATAAAGTAATAGAGAAGTAGAGTTTTGTGAGCAGTAGAAGCAATGGCTACAAAAAGGGAACCATAAGAATGAAATCCTTAAAGATGTCAAAAAAATGCTAAAAATTACCAACTATAACATAAAAGCGAGTTTCAGAATTAAAGTTGCATTTGGAGAAAACACACTTTCATTTTACTAGTGCCAAAACCATGCTCTCCTGTGCATGTTCCTGCTTAAAATTTATAAGATGAATCAATAATCTGAGGTTTTCTCATCTTCTTAGGTTTCTCTAGATAAGTTGATAAAAAGAAAATATCCATCTTATTATTAGTTTTATCGTGATGTGTTAGCATGCATGGGGCTGATACTTCTTATATCTCTAAACATGTAGCATGTACCTTCGATTGACAAGGTCGTGTGAACCATGAAGTTGTTTTAGCCTCTCTGCTTCTCTTTCATGTTCCTCTTGCTATAGGTAAAATAAGACAAAAGTATGAAAATTCCCATCACAAGCATGCGCAATATTACTGTGCTGCATAAAGCATAATTTGCATGCTGATAAAGGATTTCAATGGTAAAAAAGCACAGCATAGTTCAGTGCAAAAAGCAGAAATATCTTTCAGGCTTGTTATAAATAAAAAATACAACTACAGGGTCAATAAATTTTTAATTATCAAAATTTCCCTTACTAAACAGCATACCACGGCAATGCATGGCGATTCATTAAGAATCTGTTTTGATTTTGATATGCAATCCGCAAGCTTTGATAAAGGAACACAAACATCCTTCTTTATCTGCATGCGAAAATTTAAAGCTACTTCAAATAAAAAAGCCAAGTGCTTCTCATCAAGCTTCATTGGACGAATATTCCATGGGTATTGCAAAGTAAATAACCTAAATATTAGATATTATGAAGGCTACAATGTTAGACAACCCTAAAAGCTAATAGTCGCCTTGATCAAATTGCATCCCTTTATACATTTTTTCTTCTTTGCATTTCTTATAAAGGCAGGACATAGTTTATATGTTTTTGACTAATAAGGAGAAGAATGTTGTGACAATTTTTCTGGTCAACTTGCCGATCTTCAACAGAAACAAAAACAACTTTTGAAACCCTGGATTTAGGTCAAATAAGCGAAATTCAAGAGTCCGCAAGAAAAACCTACAAGTCAAACTGATCACCTTTGCAAGAGATGGTAGACCAGGGAAATCGCAAAGAATCGGCGGAGCAATATGTCTTTGAAAGGAAGTAGGCTTTCAAGAGGGAGATGTGGCATACCGAAGCAATCAATTGGAAGAAGAAACTGCAAGCCATGTGATGGTGTCGAGAGAAAGAAACTACAAGTCAAACACAGGCATTCGATCTGAAGGAAGAGGAATGGTGTCGCGAGCCAAGTGCGGGCATACCGACGCATTCGATCAGGAGGAAGAGGAAGAAATCCTCACCGAGCGTGATCTCCTTGGAGGAAGAAATCGCACGCGCGCTTAGACCGGGAGCAGGAAGTTAGGTCTAATAGATTTCTTTTATGATATATAATTAAAAATGTCATATAATATTGTAGTAAAACGGTTTTTTTTAATAGTTGCACGGGAGAGAGGTTGGAGGTCGTGGCTAATATCAAAAATTAGCAGCCAATTTTTCTCTTTTATAATTAATATCAAGATTTGTATTAATTTAGTGGCGTTACTTATTTTTTATTGCTAAAAGTTACTTTTAGCTAACTTTTAGCGACCATGTTTTATTTTTTGGCCCCTATTAACCTATTTTCTTATATGTTGTATGGTCATTAAGGTAAGTTGTTTTCATGATGTCATCCTAATGACCCACAAGGCAACTAAGTCTATTTTACGCTTTAAATCATAGTGCATTATTATGAAACAAATTTAAAAATCATAGTAAATACGTAACTTATCTTGATATGTTGGTTGAGAGCTTTGATTATCGATCAAAACATTTTGGATTCAAATATTGCATATACAATGTGTGTGCGAGTTCACCTTAATTGACATAAATGTCAAAAAAAAAAAAAAAAAAATCATAGTGAATTGAATTCGAACGCTAACCCTAAACCCTCCAATCGAACTATATCCTAACGTTTTACTTTTAGAAGTAAATTTTTGAATAAAATATCTTAGCAAATGAATTTGTTTTAAAATTTAGATTGAGTGTTCGTGGATGGGAATGAATGGAGGCAGGGATGCGATAGAGAACATGGTCAAATAGTATACATCAATATTGCATAAAGAAATAAATTTTGATGGGGTCAAGCTAGACTGATTGTACTCGTATCAATGAAGTCAATGCCATTAATAATTTAATATTAAAATTCAAAATTTTAAATGGAACAAGATTTGAAAAGAATTAATATAAATTTGTTACATGACTCAAAAAATAAATTATGCCATAATTTATTAAAATAAATGTGATTTAGTTTGAAATAAACTTGAGCTTCGTTTGAAATGATTTTCTTACTGTTTTCTAAAATAGTTTTTTAGTACAAATATTTTTTAAACTATAAAATTTAATATCAAAAAAATACTTAAAAAAACAGTAAGAAAGTCATCCCAAATAAAATCATAGACTTTATTTAAAACAATTTTCTTTTTGTTTTCTAAAACAACATTTTATAATATATTTATACGAAAAAGTGACTTTATAAAATAATAAAAAATTGACCCAAATAAAATCTTAACAAATTGCTTGATTTTTTTTCTTATTACTTAAACGAAATCCTTCAAACATTTATTACTTTTAGAAAAGTGAAATAAAGGACAAACTAAAAACGGTTGAGTTGCCTTTCTATGGTCACACCTAAATGATAAAACCATTTCCTCAGCCCATTCAAATAATAAAACAAAAATGCATATACTTCCACCATGTTCTTTCCTCTTCTCTTCCTCATCTTCCTCTGCTCAATTCCATTTTTTTTCCAAATAATCCTACCTCTTTGTTGAAGGTGGCTTCACTCTTCTCATCTCTTAAGACAAATTTTTTTTTTTTCAGCTGGCTTCTACAAAGAGGAGCCAATGCATACACCTCCATTTGGTCACTGATTCAGCCAGCCAACCAGAAGATCACATGGACAGCCAATCGTGACCGACCCACACATATCGATAGGGCAAAATGACGCACACTATCACATATGACGCAACACCCATACGACACCATTTGCTTAGCACGATGCACCCGTTCTAAATATTGTGTTATTTACATCATATATGAGCAATGCCATATGGTGCAAGGCTCAAATATTGCCCGCCTTTTTTTAGGGGTTTAGATTTAAAATTATAATTTATATTAATATTTATTAAGTTGATCTTAATTATCTTGAATTCTTGCATTTCTTACAAAACAAAAACTTAAAAAAATGATTTTAATATTTTGAATTTTTCAAGATTGAGATATTTATTGCTTGAACTTAAGACCACTTTGAATATTTTTTATCATCATGATGATATATCTTTCAATTTAAAAATATTTCATATTAACACACATTTTTATTTATAATTATTTAATATTATGTGTCACGTTTAAAATGGCGCATACTAGCTGCATCGTGTGTTATCCATTATGACTCAACTTGAAACTTTACAACATGATGCGGCATTCGCTGTTGACAAATATGAAGTGTGGGAAAACTGTCGGACCTGATTATCTTCCAATAGAGGTGTGAAAATGCTTAGAAGATGAATGAATTTCATGGCTTATTAAACTTTTTAATATTATCTTGAAGACTAAATAGATGCCAGATGAAGACTAAATAGATGTGGAGAATGAGTGTGTTGATTCTTATCTTTAAGAATAAAGGCGATGCACAATATTGTCCGTGAGTACTAACATTTCAGGAAGATCACAAGCTACTCAGGACAATAGGAAGATTCAAGAATGGGTAGATTAGGAGTATGAGTCTGACAATATTTTTTGATATTTATTCTATTTTTATTTTCTTGAGTCTAGCCACAAAATGCATAAAAGTCTGAGCAACCATGCACACACATAGGGGGAGAAGGTTTTTTTTTAAAGAAAAATTTGGAGATTTTCTTTCTCTATATATTATACTGTACAACGTTATTTCATATACCGTACGATCTGAGCTTGTAGGACGATTCTGTGAATAGATCGTAACGTACGAATCATTATCATACTGTACGATATGTTCAAATCCAAAACCCTAGCCGTCAAATTAACTTAAGTAAGTTTTTCTCCGCCGTTCATACTATACGAATATTTCGTACTATACTATTTATTATAAATACTTACTTAAATTAACCTGTGATTAGTGGAATAATTCAAGGCTTAATTTCAAATTGAATATCATACAATACGATGAACAGAGACGAATTCTGATCGTCCCGGAGATCGTCCTGGACGATTCATTGTTTTTGCCTTGTCGTACAATACGATGTATATCGTACGATACGATGAACAGAGACGACTCTTGATCGTCTTGGAATTCGTCTTGGACGATGCCTTGATTTTGACCTTTCGTACTGTATGATATGTATCGTACAATACGATGAACAGATATGACATTTGATCGTCCCGGCTATCATCCTGTATGATTAGTAATGTTGAGGATCGTACCGTACGATTCAGTATCGTACTGTACGATTGATTTTGAACTGTTCGTACATCTTCGTACCAAGACGAAGCTTGGTATACATATCGTACTGTACGATTAGAAATCATACTATACGATAGTAACTGCTACTTTGAAATTTCAGATTTTGGAGCCCGTTTTTAGGTGTAAAATTAGTTATGTTTTATGTGTGTGAATTAGAGAGGAGAACGTGGTTAGAGAGGGATTCCGAGGGAGAGAGCTGTTGAGAAGTTCTTTAGGGTTTGAGAGAAGTAGGAGAAGGTGAGTGTTATGAGGGAGAAGAGGTGTGAGGGAGATCACACGGTTGCTCCGAACTTGCTGCATCTTGCTCCTCCTGTGGCCCTAGAAGAATTTGTGAGAGGATCTCCTAGGGAAAGGCTCTTCTACATCCGTGACCTCGAGGTACTCTCCTTTCTCCATGAGGGAGAAAAATGAGAAGGTTCATTGCCGTCACCAGGAGGGTGAAAATAGAGTTTGGCACTCCGCCACACCGGGTTGGTGAAAGGGAGTATTGTAAGGGCTTCTCTGCCTTGCCAAGGGGGGCAAAAAGAGAGCTATTGCTTGTAGTGAAATTCCCGGAGCGGATGACTCCGGGGAGTTGACGTAGGTTATGATTTGACCGAACCACTATAAAAATCAGGTGTGCTTTTTCCTTATCATTTTTATTCTTGTGTGCATTTTTCATTTTCAGTATATTTGCTTGGTGAAATATTGTGATTTAACAGGATTCCATTGTTGCACTTTATTTTCATGTTAAAACCTTAAAAATATAAAAAAATTAGAACTCCTGTTTAGGTTTTATTTATTGCTATAAATCTTTAACAATTCACCCCCCTCTTGTCCATCTAGTAATTTCACTAGTGACATATAAGATTAGAGAGAGTCACCTTAGATGGTTTGGCCACATAAATCGACAACCTTCCAATGACCTTGTTAGGAGAGTAGATGTATTAGATTTAATCTATGTTAAGAAAAGTAGAGGTAGACCTAAAAAGATTTGGTTAAAAATATTAGAAATGACATTTCTTTATTAGATTTAAATGAGAATTTGACTCTTAATCGAATATAATGGAGAAAAAATATAACCGATCAAACGTAGTGGGATAAAGGCTTGATGTTGTTGTGTTATTATAATTACTTGAGTCATAGTTATTTTTAATATTAAAAGAGTCCATTCGTGGCCTAATTTAAACTCGTAGAATTATATTTGAGCTTTACTTTTGATATATCATTAAAAAATTATCTTGATCGGGCACGAATCTTGAAGGAAAATCAAGTTGGAAACTTTAAAAATTAATTTGGAGAAAATCTCAACTTTGATTTTAGCAAAATTATAGTCGAACTGAGTGTTTCAAAAATATGAACCCAACGACACCAAATTTGACTCAATCCGAACCCAAATGAGTCCAAATCAAGGACCTGAAGCACTATTGGAAGGTGCAAACCACAATTTGAATTACCAAATGATTTCCAAACGTGACATGTTTATAGTCGAATAGAGCGACTAGACGAGACAAATCCAACAAGCCCAAGCTCACAGAATTCCGACATCATTAAGACATTTAAATCTTTAATAAACGGTACATGATCAAGGGAATTAACATCAGTCATCTATCCAAACCACTCCCAACTTGCTTATGATCTCCTCCTTATTTACTTGTCATGTCACTCTTAGAAATCTATAAATAAACCCCTCATTCCGCATAGGAAAGGACCCCCAAACACGGGGGGGGGGGGGGGGTTTGGGTGGAGAAGAACGAGGCCCAAGCAAGAAGTGAATAAAAGGAAGCAAGGAAGAGAAGGATTAGACTCCTCCTCGATCTCTGCCGGACATTCACCCGGCAGCCAACTGATGCCGGACTTCTGTCCGATCACCAACTAATGCCAGAATTAAGCAAGCAAGCAAGAAGAGAAGGAAGAAAAGAAAGAGAGCTCTATTGTCACTAGACTCTTCCTCAACCACCACCAGACTTCCACCCGGTAGCCTACCGATGCTAGAGTTTTGCCCGAATGCCATCTAACTCCGAAATTTTGCCCAGCCACCGACTGACATAGAATTTCTACCCGACATCCGACCTCCGCTAGTCACCGGATTTCTACCCGACGTCGGACTTCTACCCGATGGACATCCGCTCGTTGCCAAATTTTTACCTGATACCGGACTTCTACCTGATGCTGAATTTCTGCCCGTCGTCAGACTTTCACTGGACTTCTATCTGATGCTAGACTTCTATCCATTGACAAACTTCTTCCCAATGCCGAACTTGCACCCGTGGCCAGATTACTATTCGACAACAGACTTTTGCCCATCACCAGAATTCCGTCAGACCTCTACCTATCACCGAACTTCTGCTCGTCGTTGGACATTCGTCGGACTTCTATCTAACGCTGGAATTATGCTCATCACTGACTTCTACCTGACGTCGTCTTTCTGACCTCCGTATCCAGGCAACATTATTTATGACCTTTGTCGCCCGCCGACTATGGTCCTTCCGACTTACGTCGCCCATCGACTATAGTCCTTCCGACCTCCGTCGTCCGCTGACTACGGCCATTCCAACTTACGTCGTCCATAGACTACATTCCTTTCGATCTCCGTCGCCCACCGACTATGACCCTTCCGACCAAATAAATACATCAATAGTGATTTTTTGTATTCCCACATGTAATATACTATATATGATGTACATCAAGTTAAGTTCTTACCCCAAGGAAGGGCCTCATTTGTAATCAAGTGCAAATACTAGTGGATTCATTCAAACGGGGATTGGCCCCCTGGTTTTTTCCCATTTTCAGGACTTTTTCATGTAAAAATCTTAGTGTCTACTATGAATGCTGCATCATTTCTCTTTATCTGTATGTGTGTTGGATCTTCGTACAAAACTAAGACGTTAAATTTTATATTTCTCTACTGAAGCAAATATTTCAGGAGGCAACAACTTTAAACTTGATTCAATAATAAAATTCAAATTCAAAACATAAGTGACTCAAATTCGGCTTTACTTGATAGTATATACAAAGCCTTTTTTCTATTGAGTATTACAAAAAGTAAATAAGAATAATAAAAACCGACAGATTCAGGACCAGTGTTCTTGTAGCAAAATATCAAGCGCGTGGTTTCATTGTATGGTTCATTAAAAAAAAGGACGAAGATAGACAACTCTTTGTGGAACCTGGACCCGCAGGTTGTTAATAAAAAAATGAAAATCATTGAGGGACGTTTTTTTGAATAAAAAAGGATTAACTGCAGCTTGTAAAAAACAAATGAATGGAAATTGGCCGAATTTTAAAAAGGAGCATAGTTTATGTGTAATTAAGCAAAAAGAACGTAATTTTTAAATAATTTAAATTTGAGAAAATACGTTAAATAATTTGGCGTGTTCTAAAAAAATATAATTAATTAAGAATACGCCGAATTAATAGACGTACTCCGTGAATAACACCATATATTTTGGCGTATTCTTTAAAAATGTCAAAATTTTTAGAGCATTTCTCATTTTGCTGTGTAGGGAGAAAGCCGAATTGGAGAGAGAGATGCAGGAATAAGGGGAGAGAGATGGGGGTGAGAGAAATAGAGATAAAACATTGTTTTATAAAGTTATTAGTTTATTTAAATTAACTTACAAAGTTATTAATTTTAATTTATAATTAAATAAAGTTATAAAGTTATTAATTTTGATTAATAATTATAACTATATTAATTTATAAATTAATAAGTTTATAACTTAATATAATTATAAATTTAATTAGTGTTATATCATCAAAAGGTATCTTGAGCGAGCACAAATCTCGAGGCAAAATGAAGTTAGAAATTTTAAAAATAAAATTGAAGATCATCGGAACTCCTATTTAAACAAACTTATAGTCGAACTAATCTTTTTGAAGAGACAAACCCAACGACACCAAATTCGACTCAATCTGTGCCCAAATGGGTTCAAATCAAAGACTCGAAACATTTTTTTTAATTTTTTAATTTTTATTTATTTATCTTATTTTTATTTTTATTTTCCGAGAACTCGAAACACATTTGATATAGGAGCATAGTTATAAATTTATTAAGTTATTAATTTTAATTACATTAAGGAATAAAGTTATTAATTTTAATTACATTTATTAAGTTATTAATTTTTATTACATTAAGTTATAAAGTTATTAATTTTAATATATAACTATATTAATTTATAAATTAATAACTTTATAACTTAATCTAATTATGAATTTAAATATAATTTTAAATTATTATTTTTAATTAAATTAAGTTATAAAGTTATTAATTTTAATTTACAATTATATTAATTAAAATTTATAACTTAAATTCTAATTAAATATATAATTATATTAAGTTATAAAGTTATTAATTTTGATTAATAATTAAATTAATTGAAAATTTTAAAGTAATTAGAAATTAAATTAAGTTAAATATTTTTACTTAAATTAAATTTTAAAGTTTAATAAAAAGTAATTTAAAATTAAAAAAGTAATTAATAATTATATTAAATTAAATTTATAATTATATTAAATTATAAAGTTATTAATTTTGATTAATAATTATATTAATTTAAATAAACTTATAACTTTATAAAACTTGTTTTATGGCAGTCTCTCTCACCCCGCCTCTCTCCCATTTCATGTCTCTCTCTCTCCAATTCAGCTTTCTCTCTCTACAGCAAAGTGAGAATTACGCTGATATTTTTGACGTTTTTAAAGAATACGCCAAAATATATGGCGTTTTTTTATAGAGAACGTCAAACAATTCGGCGTATTCTTAATTAATTATGTTTACTGTAAAAAATGCCAAATAATTTGGCATTTTTGCTCATTTTTAAATTATTTAATAATTACGCTCTTTTTGCTTAATTATGTATTAACTATGCTCCCTATTAAAATTCGTCCATGGAAATTTAATGTAATATTAAAAAATATTTTAAAATTATTTTGATAAGTATAAAATGAATGGATAGTAGTGGCCAGTGGCAATAGTAGTCAAGATGGGTGGGGGCTGGCGGTGGTTGACAGTGGTGGTTGGGGCTTGCTAGCTGTGGAGATAGTGGTCGTGGTGGTGTTGGTTGACAGTGGATAGTTGCTTATTGGAGGTGGTGGACAACTAAGACATGCGGCCGGTGCTAGCAGTCTTGGTCTATGGCCAACGATGGTGGTGGTGGCCTGGCAGCCAGCGATGGCAATTGGTAGTTTGCGACGATAAAGTATATGAATTCATGATGTATTTGGAACTCGCCAAAATTTAAAGAATGTCCAAATAATAATAAAAAAAAAACTAGAAGGTGAATTCTAAATACACTTGTTACGTCTTTAAAAATTATTTTGATCAGGCATAAATCTCGATGCAAAATTAAGTTGGAAGCTTCTGTAATTAAATTTGAGACCATTCAAACTTCGATTTCAGCAAACTTATAGTAAAACTGAGCGTCTCAAGAATACGAACCCAACGACACCAAATCCAACCCAATCCAAGCCCAAACGGGTTCAAATCAAGAGTTAGAAGCGCTGTTGGATGGTTTGAACCAAAATTTGGATTACCAACCAATTTCCAAATATAATGTGCTTATAGTCGAATAGAGATGCTCGATGAGAAAAATCCAACGAGCCCAAGATCACCAAAATCTGACATCACTAAGACATTCAAATGTTCATCAAATGGTCCATGATCAAGGGATTCAACATCAGTCGTCCATCCAACCACTCCCTATTTAGCCTTGATCTCTCACCTATTTATGGGTCATGCCACTCCATAAATTTATAAATAGATAATTCATTTCTCTTGAAGAGGGATCCAAGCAAGAAGAGAAGAAGAGAAGAAGAGAAGAGAAGGAAGAGAAGGAAGAAGCTCCTCCTCGATCACCACCAGAGTTTCGTCGGACCACCACCTGAGGCCCTCGCCTTTGCCGGACCACCACCTGAGGCCCTCGCCTTCGCCTGACACTACTTAAGGCCCTAAACTCCGCCGGACCATCAACTGACGCCAGATTTCTGCCAAATCACTATCAAACTACTAACTGACGCCCCAATTTCCAAGTAACGCCAAATTTTAACTCTAGACTTCAACAATACGGTTGAAATTTGTAATCTGATCGCCCTCAACAACGAGTCAACCCACTGTACTCAACTCAAATTCTAATGAAATCTTTTCAACTGGACTAGGCCTCATTTTTTTTTCCATTTACGGGATTTTCCACGTAAAAAACCTTGTGTACTTTGTGTGTGAGCTGGATATCCTTGCAACGCTAAGACGTAGAATTACAACTCTATCGCCGCGTATATTCTTGCCCGCAACAACACTAAAATTTTACAATTGATCTATGGTCAGCGATGACGGTGGCGGCCAGCCAGCCAGCGATGACGATTGGTAGTTTTCGGCGATAAAGGATATGAATTTATTATGTATTTGAACTCACTAAAATTTGAAGAAATTCCAAAAAAAAAAAAAAAAAAAAAAAAAAAAAAAAAAAAAAACTAGAAGGTGAATTCTAAATACACTAAAATTTTACAATGCAATTGTTTTACTTTAAGGGGCTATTTGGTTTGGTGCATTAGGAGTAATGTATTCCAAATATAGGGGTTTTGAAAATATTGATATTTATTCCCAAGTAAAAGGAATGCATAGTAAAATTTTGAAATACAAGAAATTATGCATGTAGTTCAAATTTATAGTATTTGGAATTTCTCAGATTTAGACAGTTCTAAATACAATGAAAACTTATCGCTATTGCCATTGCATACTGCCACCTCCAAAGCCGCTAGCAATCAACCGCCGGCCCCTGCTCGCCACCAACGGCCACCCTAGCCACCGTCGGCCAACCTCATCGCTACCGGCCACCCCCACCACAGTTGACCTTCCCCTACACCGTAGGTCACCCCCGCCGCCGCCGACCGCCATTGCATTTACTTTACACTGCATTCACTTTACTTTAAGCAAAATAAAAAAAAAATAAAAACTTGTATTTACTTTACACTCAACCAAATAACTATAAAATTTTTCTAATACATTGCAATTATTCTTCACTTCATTCCTTTTTAAGGCGACCAAACAACCCTTAAATCAAACATACATTTTCTAAATTCCCGGCAAAATACTTTGCACCCTTTTTACTTTAAATCAATTGACCCCTAAGAAATCAAATAATAAATTTAGTAAACAAAGCGAAAATAAAAGAAAAAAAAAATCTCGCTGTTGGTCGTGGGATCTGAATTCATTATTTGCTCCTTTGTGCCTATGGATGAGAAAGGTAGCCTCCAAAGAAATTGCAGTTTTTTTCGAGTGAAATAGTTTAATTGATAAATAAATTTAAATTATTAGTAAGGTTTGATTTTTTTTAATAATAATGATAAATCTTAAAATATATACTTCAAATTTAAAAAATTTCATCATTTCATAAAAGAAATCAACATTAAAAGATTTAAATTTAAAAATGAATAAAGATTACATAAAAAAGTTGACATTAGAAGTTAGAACTTTTGTTCATGTTTAAATTTTGAAAATTTTATTAAATTTATATTTCTGTTATGTTTAATTTATATTTAGGCATTACAAAATAAATTAAAAAAAGAAAAAGAAAATTTAGTTACAATCGTGTGGTACACAAGAAAAATGGAATCCTTCTATAGTTTCTGACTTTTTGAACCATGATATACTCTCCTTCTCCTCCTTCCACCTACCATCTGACCAATTTCTGGCTAGGCCAGGACTTCATCTAACATACAGAACACTATGAAGCAGAGGAACTTCCGATTCTTTTTCTTCCACTTCCCCATACTGTTTTCATTACCGTTGCTCTCGCTCGCCCAGCTACCCGGCACATGGGAGTTACTTCTAGAGAATGCCGGCATCGCCTCGATGCACACTGCCGTCACCCACTTTGGCACCGTCGTCCTTCTCGACCGCACCGACATCGGTCCCTCGGAACTCCACCTCCCTGCCGGTCACTGCCGCTACGATCCCAAAGACCGTGCCCTCCCCCACGGTGACTGCACAGCCCACTCCGCCCTCTTAGATCCCTCTACCCTCTCCTTCCGCCCTCTCTCCATCCTAACCGATACCTGGTGCTCCTCCGGCCAATTCCTCCCCGATGGCACTCTACTCCAAACCGGCGGCGACCTCGACGGCCTACGCCGCTTCCGCACCTTCTCTCCTTGCGCCCCTAACCTCCCCTGCGACTGGCGCGAGCTCCACGCCCCTCTCCTCGTCGTCGGCCGATGGTACGCCACTAATCAAATCCTCCCAGACGGTTCCATAATAATCGTTGGCGGCCGCGCCGCCCCTTCCGTCGAATTCTACCCTCCTTCTCGGCCTTACCACCTCTTCCCCTTCCTCGCCGCCGCCGAAGATTCCCAAATGGACAATCTTTACCCTTTTGTCCATCTCCTCCCCGACGGCCACCTCTTCGTTTTTGCCAACTGCCGCGCCGTCCTCTATGACTCCGACACCGGCGCCGTCATCCGCGAGTACCCTCCGATTCCTGGCGGGCCTCGGAGCTACCCCTCCGCCGGCTCATCTGCGATGCTCGCCCTTGACATCGCCGGAGGCGGCTATTTACACCCCGAAATAGTGGTCTGCGGCGGAGCCCGGTTTGGCGCGTTCCTCCACCGGGATACCGACGCCCAGGCGGACACCTCATGCGGCCGAATCAGCCCAAGCGATGCGAACCCAGTCTGGGCCATGGAAGATATGCCGTTTCCTCGGATCATGGGGGACATGGTGATGCTTCCGACCGGTGATGTGCTTATAATCAACGGTGCGATGGCCGGTTCGCAGGGGTTCGAGATGGCGACCCAACCATGCTTCTACCCTCTTCTGTACCGGCCAGATCAACCTTCCGGACTCCGGTTCATGACGCTGACCCCGACCACGATTGCCAGAATGTACCACTCGACTGCCAACCTTTTACCGGACGGTCGGGTGCTCGTCGCCGGTAGCAACCCGCATTACTTCTACCGGTTCAATGTCGAGTTTTCTACCGAGTTGAGGCTCGAGGCGTTTTCACCGGAGTATTTATCGCCGGATCGGAGCAACCTCCGGCCTCTGATTGTGGTGGCGCCGGAGAAGGTTGGTTATGGAGAAACGTTTAATGTGGAGGTGTCGGTGGAGTTGCCGGTGGTAGGGATAATAGAGGTGAATTTGGCGAGTGCGCCGTTCTCAACGCACTCGTTCTCTCAGGGGCAGAGATTGGTGAAATTAGAGGTGTCAGCGGCAGTAGAGCAAAGTGGTGAGGATGGAAGGCATTTTTATCGAATTAGTTGTACAGCGCCGCCGGATGGGAGGGTGGCGCCGCCGGGTTATTACATGGCGTTTGCTGTAAATCAAGGAGTGCCCAGTGTGGCTAAATGGGTACAGTTGGTGCTGTAGAAGGATAATACTGAAGATATTTTAAGAATAAACAGAACGAGAAATTATCTTCGATGCAATAATTGAGAAGGTTTGGTGTGTTCTGCGTTGTCTATAATGATGAACACCAGCTGCCTGCAATTATTTGATTGTTTTTTTTTTTGTGTGATTAAATTTGTATTTAGGTTATATTTGGAAGCGGATAATGTGATGAGATGAATGTAACTATCTTTTATAAATTATAACTGATTGATTTCTCTATTAATCTACAAAATGCTTGTTTCTCTTAATTTTTTTTTTCCAATTGTTTTGTGTTGCAATATTTTGTGATGTTAGAAGAGTACTTAAATGTCATAACATTGATGAAGTTCTCACACATACGGATAAATTGCACTTAAAAGTATTTAAATTAAAGTATTTAATTTGTAAAATATGAAAAGTAAAGATTCATGAAAAGTCTTACTTGCTTAAAATAGATTCAAAGTATGTTGAATATTATAATGATATTTAATTTTTGTGGGAGAATGCATAATTTAAAGTATTCAAAGTTATTTATGTTATATGAACATGTGTGATGAGCGAGCATGCTACTCACTTTTTTTTTTGTCTTTCAATTAGATATGCAAATGATGCGTCAAATATGTGCCACTACTTGTACTATTCGGCCAGAAATGCTATCATAATAAAAGTCATGAAATGGAAGAATCTTGAGGAGCTTCAAATTTTTTCCCAACGACTCTTTGTTGAGCTGGATTTTCAAGTTTATTGTGGATGTTTTGTTGTATGGATGATGATGATTGATGCCAACAAGTTTGAGATGTTCTTTGGTTGGTTCTGGTGGAAAACAGGTTTCATCAAAGGGATTTGTGTAGCGTCGTGGGTTATGTTGCCTTCACTGGAGGTTCTAGTACCATCTTCTCTTTTTCTGTATAGCCTTGAGGCCACCGGGGCTGAGAAGATAATCATTTATGATATGAAATCCTGATGAGATAAACTTCATAGAGCTGTGTCGCAGTCTATGAACGAATGAAACAAATGTACGAATGAAATAAATGCCCAACAACCCAATTTAGATAGGTTTATTTGCATTGAATTTGCAATGTATTTGTGACATATTTGTGGCAAAATTTACATTAGAAAATCCACTGCAAATTCATCACAAAGAAAATGTTGAATACTTCCATTGCAACTTCTGAGAAAAAAATTTTCACTACAAAGGCCGCCGCAAATCACTAACTTTCATGTAGTGTCTCTTTATTGATTTTTCTAATAGTTTGATATTTAATAGATCTCTTTTGAATTTAATAATCATATTGATTTTATTATTAATTTTTGATATTTTTAGGAGGTATGCAATTATTAGTGAAATATTTATGTTGTTTCATTGACTAGAACTGAACGCACATATCGATTCTTTTGCCTTGCATTAAAAATAGTGATATAATTTTGGTTACTTGTTAGACTTTTATGCTTACTATGTAAATTTTATAATTTCAAGTTAGGGAATGGGTCAAGAGTAGTTGAAGTGAGATTGACAGAGATCATGGGTCTTTTATTTATTTATTTATTTAAAATTTTGTTTATATTTTCTCTTATTCTTTTGTAATTGGGAGTTTATGAGAGAATAATAATTATAGTGATCTCCTGGCTATTATATATTAGTTTTAGGATAATGTAT
Organism: Dendrobium huoshanense; assembly: GCA_016618105.1. Taxonomy (NCBI): domain Eukaryota; kingdom Viridiplantae; phylum Streptophyta; class Magnoliopsida; order Asparagales; family Orchidaceae; genus Dendrobium; species Dendrobium huoshanense. Next base: position 14,324,740 of record CM028347.1, on the reverse strand, counting down.
ATTGTGAAATATTTTGATGTATATAATGGTTAATTAGTTATTTTCATTGGATATTTTGATTTATCAGTTTGATGATTTATATAAGCCATGATTAATTAATTAAAAAAAATAAAATAGATAATTATTTCAAATTTGATTGATTTTAATTATTAATTTTTTTATGTTTTTAGGAGGTATACAATTGTTAGTGAAATATTTAGATTATTTTTTTTTATTTTCTTATACGTGAAAATGTTAAGTGCGATATTTTTCTATAGTGGAAAGATTGCAATGGCTCGTATTTTGACTCAAATAAATAATTTTTTAAGGAATTATTTTAAGTTTAAATCAAAGATAAAATAATGTTGAGGGTGATATTATTGTATTTTAATTATATTAATTTTTTTTCATAATTTTTAGGCATTGATGCAAATCTTAAGAAATTAATATCTATTGGTATAAGTGGAGATTTTAGAATTGTTAGGTGTTCATTTTGCAAATTGATTTTGCCAAAATTTTTAAATAAAATAGACTATTTTATGGATACTTTTCTATAATTTTTTAAGCCCAAAAAGATTTATATAAATTTTATATTGAAAACTAAATAAATTATATAATTATATTTACATTATGTTTTTTATTTTATTATAAAATATCCTAAGTCACTAAGAAAATCTTTAAAATGTTTTTAAATTCGTTTTCACTATTTATTTTTGGTTAACAGGGAAATTTGAGAAAAAAATGTGAGGAGAGAGAAAAGAAAAATGTTAGATTTGGCGGCAGTAGAATTCGTTTATCGATCATATTGGGAGATTTGTTCATCTTGCTATAACGAACCAATATACAATTTTTTATTTCATTAATTTAAATTTTTTTATTTTTTTGATCAAATTTATATTTTCATTACCAAAAAATAAAGATAAATTTTTATTGGTAAAACTTTCACTGCATAACTTTTGGTATGTGATAGATATTGTCAATATGAGCATTTTGATTGGTACATATTGAATTTTCAACTGTTAAATTGAAAGTTTTGATTTTCTTGAAGTAAATGCATAGTAGATAAATTTGGTAAATTTCCCAATATTTTTAATTATTTAATTTCATATATGATATTGACTTATATGACATAAAAAATATAATATTTATTTGAAAACAAGGAAGGCTAGTTGTTAGCATTATAATGAATACATGTTTACTCTTAAGTTATACTTGAATTCATACTTACATAATATAACATTCTAGCATGATTTATTGAGTGATAGTTCTCTTTATTGATTTTTTTTTTATAGTTTGATAGCTGAAAGATCTCTTTTAACCTTAGTGATCAAATTAATCATATTTTTATTTTTGATATTTTTATCGCTCATATTAAGAAATGATTAATATTGACTAGAACTGAATGTACATATTGATTCTTTTGACTTGCCTTGAAAAAAGTGATAGAAATTGGCTTACTTACTGGAGATTTATGCTCATTATATGAATTTTAATAATTTTATATCAGGCAATGGGTCATGAAAAATTTGAGTGAGATTGATAGAGAACCTTATAATTTCTTTTAATTTTCTTTATATTTTTTCTTATTCTTTTATAGTTAGGAGTTTGTGGTAGAATAATAATTATACTGATCTCATGACTATTATATATTGATTTTGGGAGAATGAATATATTAGAATATTTTGAAATATTAAATTATTAGTTATTTTCACTAGATATCAGAGCTATAAGAATTGATTTTGAGCGGGGTAAAAGTTGGGTAGCATAGATTTTCATTTCTACATTTGATCAAATTGCATATGTATGTAAATTGAGTTTGTGTTGTTAATTAGGAATGTGAATTTTATTAGTGGATAGATGAACCCTACTAATAAGGATATACATAATGGATAGAGTGCATCAATAGTTCTAGTAAGTTCTAATAGTTTGCTGCAGCTAACTAGCATGCTTGCACAAGTTATGAGTGATGCTCATAGTAGATTGGTGGGACACAAGGAGTCTAAAGGGGACAAGCATCTACATATGTTCCATAAATTAAAGCCTCTATTATTCAATGGAGTTGTAGAGCCATATGCAGTAGAGGATTGGTTATTGAGGATAAATAAAATATTTGACGGTATGTAATACCCATATAATTGAGAAGTACCACTTATAATGTTCCTATTTGAAGGAGAAGCAGAAAGATGGTGGATATGATAATAACAAGAGAAATTTTAGGGGAACATGAAAGCAAAGATTTTTTGGGCAGAGTTTGTTATTATTTTTAGAGTTGGTTCGTACCTCATTTAGCTCGATATCAAATATAGGAGGCTTTCTTGAGATTGGAGCAGGGGCAAAATATTGATGCAATATGAAGATAAATTCACTAAACATGTAAGGTATAAGCTATAATTGATCAGTACAACAGGGAAGAAATGCTACAGATTCCTGAGAGGGCAGTGAGATGAATTGGGGCAACCACTTATACCACTAAGGATTTAGGAGTTTTTAGAGCTGGTTGAGAGAGCGAGACTAGTGGAGAATGACTTGGTCAATCCACTGTTCAAAAAAAGATATGAATAAGAAGAGATCGGGAGATAGCATAACTAGAAGAGAGAGCAGTGAAAAGAAGGGTTGATTTTCAAACAGCATGCTGTAAGAGATTTTCATCTTAGTCCAGTATGGGGGGTATACTGGAGTGTGCTTGATGTGGTAACAGATATAGTGGAACATATTTTTTGATGACTGGATAGTGTTTTAGATGTGGACTATGAGGACACTAAATGATTGATTGCCCCCTATAATGATATGTGATAGGATCCAAATTCAGAGGGGAGCAAGCCAGGCAAGGTTATAGAAAGAGAACCATATAACTAAAGAATACAATGAAGGTTCTTTGAGTAGGATGGATGGAATAAGAGTAGTTGAATGTCAAGGAGGACCTATAGTCTGCTACACACCAACATTATCACCCGTATGACATCAAATATTTAGGTCATTTGATTGTAAGATAATTTGATCTTTATTTGCTATAACAAAATATATATTTTTTTCATCTAAGCTGTTTGGCTTAGTGAAGTTCATATTTTAATTAGATTGTAAGATGCATCTTTAATTTAAAGAAGTGAGATTTACGAGGAAATTGGAATATGGGCTAAACAACATAAAAATATCAGTTTGCTATTTTATTTACTTACATTTTTTTACTTTACTAAAAAATATTAAAATTATGTGTTTATTTATTTCCTTGTTAATTAGCATCAAAATTATATGAATTATTTTATTTAATCAAATTAAAAAAAATCCAATTCATCCACCCCCTCTTAGGGTGTCATAGTTATCAACAATTGATATTAGATCCTGGACTCTTTTTTTTTTTTTTTGACTTAATATCCCAGAGTAGGTCCACTTATAAACTAAGACACAAGGTTTTCTTAAGGGTTCACTTCTTGAAGGATAATCCACTCATCAACCATCATTATTATATAATGTCCCTTTTGATTGGTGAAAAAAGAGAATTAGTACAATTTTAAGTTGACAGGAATCTTGTATGTGGCACATACTTACACAGCAATATCATACACCCACTAAAAAAATAAATGAAATTAAATTTTTTGATTAATATGTTACTTCATAAAGAGAGAGTTAGATGAGATAAATACAAGGACATGTAATACTTTGCATTGTGCACTTCTTCTAGATGATTCTATAAAAATTTGTATGTTAAATTCAGTGAAAAAAAAGGAAAAAGAAGAAGAGATAAGTTAATTATAACTTATTAAGGGACTAGTGAGGTTAGAGATGCTTACATAAATAGACTTGTTCATAAATATGAGCTATTTTGTATGTCTCCTTTTGAATATATTTCTGATATGTATACTAGATTTATAAAAATAATTAACACTTTATATTCTTTTGAAAGAATATTTAATAATCAAGATTTAGTCTATACGATTCTTATATGCCTTCCTAAAGAATGGAATACTAAAGTAATTGTAATTAGAAAAGATAAAGGTTTATCTACTTATCCACTTGATCATCTTTTAGGTTTTTTTGAAAGCACATGAATATATTATAGCTCAAAAGGATATGTTGGAAAACTCTATAAAGAAAGAGAAGAAGAAAGGAAAAACTATATTGCTTTATAGATTGATGATCATGATGACTCTAACATCTCAAGTTCAAATGAAGATATTGATAAGGTGGTCATGCTTTCATAATGACTTGGAAGCTTTGTAAGGAAGAAAAATCAAATGTATAAGAAATATAAATATTATAAATTTCAATCTAAAAAATTTCCTATATGTGAAGGGATCATTTTTACCATTGCAAGAAGCTTGGACATGTAATAGGAGATTTTCTTGATCTTATTGATTCAAAGAAGAAAGAGAGGATGTCGAGAGGAAGAATGAAAATAAAGAAAAGAAACACTTCAAGAAGAAGAAGAAGCTTTTATGGGCCAACCCATATTTTGATGAATCAATTTTATCAGATGAAACAGTCAACATTTGTTTTATAACAATAGCAAAATCTTATTATGATTTTAAGAGGTGTGTAATGATATATTTTATGAAGAATTACATGATGTATTTAATGAACTAGTTCGTGAATATAAAAAATTAAATACAAAATATAAAATTAAAAAAAAGGCATAAAAATTTAGATATGCATTTTAATGAATTATTAATTAAATGTGATTACTTGAAAAATATATTCTTTATTAGATATCTTTTTAATTTGAAAGAGAGAACATTTTGTTAAAAATAAGATTAGATTTATGCATAAAATCATAAGTTCATTTTAGAGATCCACCATGCTAGCTCAACATCAAATAAAGTTTTTTCTTATATGCCACATATGTAGACATCATACTAAGTCAATGTAAATGCTAACATTTAGTGTAATTATTATGGTAGAAAAATTTTATTTCATTGGATTGCTATGCTTGTAGATCACAAAATGTTAAATAATCATCTTTTGTATGGGCACCAAAAATACGAGCATTTCACATACTATATGTGATAGTTTTAATATTCTCATTTAGAATGTGGACCAAAAAATATTTGGGTTTAAAAAATTAATATTTGATTTTATTTTGTAGGAGTACCTTCAAAGCAAAATTAATGAAGACATGTGATACTTGGATAGTGGATGTTCAAGACATGATGAGTGATAAAGCAAAATTCACTACTTTATAACCAAATGATGAAGGATATGTTACATATGAAGATAATACAAAGGAAAAGATCATATTGGCATTGGATTCATTTGCAAGAACTCTATTGTTTTAGAAAAGTTTTATTTATTTTTAGTTTAAAATATAATTTAATATCAATTGGTCAATTATGTGATAAATGTTTAGATATTTCTTTTTATGCTTCATATTTTATCATTAGAAGTAATATAACTATATTTTTCATATTAGAAATAGAAATAAAAATTTATTTAATTAATTTAGAAAATATTAATGATATTATTTTGAATTTGTTTTGTATGAAATCCATGATTGATGATGCATGGTTATGACATAGAAGGCTATGTTATTCCAATATCCACACATTAAAAAAATTTCTAAACTTGATATAGTAGTTGATTTATAAAAAAATAAAATTTTTAGTTTGATTTTATATGTGATGAATGCATTCATGATAAATATATTAAAAGTTTATTCAAGAGAAAAAATATAATCATCACTAGTAGACCATTAGATAAAGTTTATTCATGATAAATAATGCCTCTTTTATGCTTTTAACTTGCACTCTTTAATTATTTATACATTTTCAATGTTCAAAAATATAAGAAAATAAAAAGGAACTATATTTTCTAAGATTTAAAATGAAAGCGGAAAATTAAAAGAAAATAAACTATACTTCATACATAAACTTACATTTTAGAATGACTTGTAGTATATCTATAAAACTTTGACTTGTTCTACATGAATTTTTAGGTAAAAATTTAATTGAGAAACTTTCGAGATCATTAAATTCAAGATCATATGAACTTTGATTTTATCAAACGCATAGTCAAATTGAACATCTCAACAATATGAACCTAAGGATACCAAAAGTGACCTAATCCGAGGTTATATGATATCAAATCAAATACTTGAAGCATATTTGGAACCATCAGACTTTAATTGAAAGACTAAATGATATTCAAATTTGACATACTTATAGCTGAGTTGAGAGGCTCGTCGAGACAAATCTAATGATCCCAAGATTCACTTGAGTTCAATATCATTAAGGCACTTAAATGCTAAATAAACACTTAATGATTATATTAAGAGAATCAATATGGACCGAATGTTGGAGTATTTTGGATTTTGGTTCAAATTATCAAAATGTCAATCCTCAAAAGATGATAAATAGAGCTTTTTTTATCCGCATGAAGGGGGTAAGGAAGAGTAGAGAGAGCTGGAGAGCTTTCTTGCATTTAGCTATCACCTCCGCCGACTATTACCAACTATCGTCGTCGACGATCATCAGCAGCTATCACAATCTATGACCACCGCTAGGTATTGCTGCCAATGATCACTACCAGAAATCACCACGATCATCTCCATAGTCCTGACAAGATTTAAGCTTTTTGGGTATTAGTTGTTCGCCTATGGACATCTAACTTTTGTAGTCTTTATAGGGAATATTAAGATTTGTTGTCGAGTATTAACTGTTCATTTTTTGGACACTTGATTTTTAAAATACGTAAAAGAAAACTTTATGATATCTTCTTTAATTTTGAGGAAGGGATGAATCTTGTATCTACTATTTATAATGGATCTTTCAATTACCCATCATTCTTTCCCTTTTTTGTAGTTTCCGTGTAAAATGTTTGTCACTTATAGGAATTTTCTGTAATTGCTGATTTCTTGTTCAAAATTAGAACATAAACTTCTGCTATATCGATGCAAATTTTCTACCAGGAAACAATATAAAATAGACACTTGATAAACCAAGATATATCAATATTTTATAAGATTAAAGTATCTAATGTTTATATGACATGCAAAATTATATACTCTTTTAATAAAATAATAAATAAATAAAAACATGCGCATTAAGTATCTTTTTTTTTTTTGTGGTTAAAGTAAAATGAAAAGATGAAAAAAAAAAGGGTCACGAATAGTCAAAAACTAATAAATAAAAGGCTATTTAATTTTGTATTTCTCTTTTAGAGGAATTAAATTTATTATAGTATGCATATCATATTTATTTAATTTATGATATATGATACGTTAATGCTGATCAACATCTTTAGATAGTCCATGATAAATAAATAAAATCATAAACAATTTATGGTAAATTTATAGTATAACAATGCCTTAATATTAATGTAACTTTCTTGATAACTTCTTTAGCATAGCTTTCTTGAGTAATGAGGGAAACTTTATTTTAATGCATTACATTAATAATGAGTTGCTAGGCTTGTTCATGAGATGGTTATTCCTAGCAATGTTTATCATATATTTTTGAATAAATGAAAATAGAACTCGTAAAACTGTAATAAGAACTAAGAGAAAAGCAAAAATATGACATGAAAAAATGATTAAGAAAACAACGTCCTTCCTCAACATATAATGCATTACATCATCAGTAGGAATGTAGACATAATCGCTAAGAAAGCAAAAACATTAATTGACTTTGAAAAAGCATATAATCATTAATAGAAGATATAATAAATTCTCACAGAGAATTATGAGAACGTTAATTTTGGCTAGCTAGTATACACAACAATTGGACTTCTAACATTATGAATACCATCACTCCAAATCAAAGCACCCGAGATAATGGTCTCGTAAGCATCTCCTTCAAGTTTGACTGAAAATGATTTCTTCTCTAGAAGAGCTTCAAAAGACAAAACATTCGGCTCAACATTGATCTTGAGGCTAGAAGGAGCATTAACAATAGCATAGTAAGTGGAATTTGACACTCCCACATTAGTGACTATTCTTCGAAAAGAAGTTGAAAAAGACTTTCCATGTTGAGTTTGCAAAGCGAAGGTAGGATAATTGAGATCTAAAACTGTTCCATTATTTGTAGGGGAACAACTACTCTGATCTCCAGTGACAAGTCTTAGAATTGTAGTGAAGTAGCCTTCACCACATAGCATTTTGATGTAGTCTATCTCTTGAGCATCATATATAAGACCAGGACTCAAAGCTGCGAGTGGGTTTATGTGACCGGCCCCATAAGCAAGTTCTGCCTCAATATTCTTAGTTGAGCTCATCACATAGGCTGAGAGAATTAATAATTAAATTTTAATGTTAATTCATCAAGATAAAATAAATAAAATATAAATTGACATTGCATTTGTTATCCATGTACTTATGATTGCAAAAGTCAAATTAGTATTACCAGTGGTGATGAGAGCAGACTTTATAGCTGCTGGAGACCAAGATGGATTAAATGATTTGACATAGGCGGCAACACCTGTTGTATGAGGGCATGCCATTGATGTGCCTGATAAAATGTTATATGGTACTTTAGGATTATTATGTGGTGACCATGCTGCTAAAATTTCAACTCCTGGAGCTGTTAGGTCCGGCTACATTATACATGCAACATATTACAATAATATTTACACAAAAGAAATTCAAATCAAAGATTTGTTTATGAATTCATTTAATTACCTTTAGTATATTCGGGGTAAGTGGATTTGGACCGCGTGATGAGAATGAAACCACATGTGGTGCTACAGCATCGAAGACACCTTCACTCTTGTAAATGCTTGCCATAGGATTGCTGTCAAATAGATAATTAAGTTTAGATAATAAAAAGTACTACATAAATTATCAAAGATCATAATAAAGTTATATATACAAATTCACACACACACACACAAATATATATAATTTAGGAGTAAAAACCTTGTGTTGTTTGCATAATTTAGAACTTTTATGCTATTGTTTGATTCTAGCACGGAGACAGGAAGCGAGAACTCAAAAGATGCATCATTGGTCCAATTTGTGCCCATAATTACTCCAACGGCACCTGCAAGTAGTGGCCCAAAACCATAACTTAACCCATCACATAAAACAACTTTTCCTTTCACCAATTCTTCATCCAACGTCCCAACTTTGCAATATCTGTACTCATAACAAAAATGTAGACTAAATTAAATGAAATTGGTGATGTAAATTTTGACTTAATAATTAATAATAGATAAACTAGTCACCTTGAGTATTTTGCATCATCACCTGCTGAAATTTTGGGTGCATTTCCGCCGAATATCAAAGGATGCATCTCACCATCGAAGCCATCGATGTTCACTGCCTTCCCCTATAACCAATAATTTTATTTGCATAATAATTAATTAATCATGAAACTCAACTTTTGAAATGATTAAGGTATATATATATTAATAATTAATGAATCACCTGAAATTCTTCTCCATTACCAAGCTTAGTTCGGGCAACAATCTTGCGATCAATTGTGCTTGCTGCCACTGTGAGTATCCATGGCGCGTAATTCTCAACGGTAAAATTATGAGGACCACCATTTCCAGCCGAGCTAGATGTCAGAATGTTTTCCTTCATTGCATGGAAAGATCCTATAGCTATGGAGTCCTCGAAGTAGTTATTGGAATAACCACCAATGGAAATAGAGATGATGTCGACACCATCTTGGATGGCATCTTCGAAGGCGGCAAGTAGATCAATGTCAGAGCATCCATCACTCCAACAAACTTTGTATATTGCAATTCTCGCAGAGGGGACGCCTCCACGAGCAGTTCCACCTGCAATGCTTGCGAGGCTCGCATTTGTGACAACGCGGCCGACGGCTATGGAGGATGTGTGAGTTCCGTGTCCTTCACTATCTCGAGGGGAGGGTATTTCATATTCTTGTATTTTACCTTGAAGGTGGTAGTACCGAGCTCCAATGATCTTACTATGTGTTGGTAATTAATTATTATCGTATTAGTGATTTCATATAGCTATAATATAACTACTTTTTATAAGAATAAGATGATGAGGAGCTTCAATTACTTATTGCATGTGAAGTTATGATTTGATTGACATATGCCCTTCCACCTGCTCGGCGGCGGGCCAAAGCCGGCATCGTCGAAGCTCTTAGACTCGGGCCAAATCCCTGTGTCGATCATGCCGATGATAACATCCGACTCAAATGGCCCACGCGGTGCGGTCGATGGGAATCCCATGAAGTTCCATGATCTTGTGGTGTGAAGTTGCCTTTGCTTGCTTGGGGACACAGAAACCAATTCTTCCATACCTGAGTGCAAACAACACAATAACTTGGAAAAATATTAATATTTCTTCAATGCAACAATAGCATTGCATTTATGATTGTTATTCTAGCAAGTTTTCAGTTGATTTATACACGTATTTATATTACCAGATAACTTCCTTGCTTCTTCATCAGATAGCATAGTGGCGAAGCCATGAAAACTCTTGGTGTAACTATATATATGTCGGTTCGACGCTTCCTGGTTGCTGCATTCAGCATTATTTTTGAATGAAAAATACATATTTATATATAAGACAAAAAAAAGAAAAAGATATTTGATATATATAAAAAAGGAATCAAATCGAAGTCAATTTGGAAATCTTTCTATTTAAATCGGAACCAGAATCAAGAAAAAGATAAAATTGGGGACTTGTTTCGGCAGGTCACCTTAATCCAATTGCTTTCTGGAGCAGTTCTGAGTGAGCTAATAGTGGCAGGCCAACGGATTCGCTTGGCTTTTCTCCCATGTACACGATGTAAGGCTGTTGATTGTCCACATTAATAAATTGCATGCAATTGTGGTAGATAAAAGAAATAATATATATTGTGAAATGAATTTTGCAATCATACTCTTAGGTTGGGCTCTGTGGTCTCCGAATGGCCCCTGAGAGCCTTCATTGCAAGCATTAGGAGAAGAAATGAAGACAGCAAAGGGAACAAGTGCCTATCCATAATCCCGATTAATTTTGAGTTTAAGGAGGCAAAACCCAATTTGTTACTGCCATTCTATGGAAGCGTGATAGGTTTATATAGGCGTTTTTTTGTGCAAGGAATTATATTTATTAACAAAGATAAATGCTTTTGTATTTTTTTTTTTTTTTTTTTTGAAATGAAAACAAAAATGTTATAGTATTTTCTCTGTTCTGATTATTGTAATGGAAAAGCTGTTTACTATTATTCATATATATTATAAATCTACACGATTTTATGTAAGTTTTAAAACAATAGTGGAGGTCTGTTATTGATATATATATATATATTTTTTGGAGTAATTTGACGAATGGAATGCAGATAGCATGCGAAGAATTTAAAAATAATAGTGGAGGCCTGTTACTGTTAATGTTTTGCTATTTTGAGTATTTAGACGAATGGAACATGGATCCGGCTATTAATAATAATCCAAATGCAATTATTAGAGTTAAACTTGTCATATTTTTAAATTTAAAATTAATGATTTGTTAAAAGAGATATTTTGGCAAAAGTTATCAGGCAAGTTAAGCTTATACTTCGAATTCTTCGCAAGTATTTAATGGATAAAAGTTCTATAAAGAATTATCTAAAAAGTATATATCTAATTCTAGATGAAATGATACCAAAATATCTTCTTTTTGGGTGAAGTAACTTTGGCTTTTGAACAACTGAGCTAAAAGTTTCGAACTGGGTACGGCTTGTGATATTTATCAAGCCGAGCGAGAGCAATTTTGTCTCGAGATTCATGATAAGGCATGAATCTCGAGACAAAATTGAGTTGGAAACTTCTGTAACTTTTGCCCGACCAACAACTGTTGTTGAAATTATGCCCGGTCACCAACTGTTTTCAAAATTGTTTTTTTAAAACTCAATTAATTATCTTTGGGAAAATCAACATCAAGTTATAATCATTAACGTCATGTTGGAATGATTGATCTTAAACGATATTTTCTTTCCTACATCATGACTTTGAAAATAAAATTAATGATACATCATTCAAATTATAATAATTAAATATCTGATAGAACGTCGATCATTTTGACCCTCCAAGATCATATGTAAGTCTTCTTGGAATTTGACTATCATAATCAGGATGAACTAGTAGTTTTATAATCTGAACCCATTAGAAAATGTTATGCTTGCTTCCCAAGGCGATATATCATTCAAAATGACGTGTTCGATTTCAAAATTGAAATTCTAGAAAATTAACTTTTCGAAAAGAAAATTAAATTTCAAATTTCTTTTACAAACAATAAACAAAAAATGACGACTCCGCTATGAGAATCTCTCTCTCCATCTTTAATAACAGTAGAAAAATTATTACATTAATAGTTTTGACTTCCCTTTTTCATTTGGTCCCTCTATCTATTTCCTTCTTGGGTGAGTGTGGCCAACCTGAAAAAGAAAAGTCGAGATGTGAGTGAGGAAACCTCCATTAAATCATGGTTTCAATATTTCACCCTAAGTCAATTGAAGAAGTGAAAGAGTTACGCCAAACTTCTAGGATCTTCATATTTATTTTGTAAACTTGCAAATTTGAGTGAAAGTTAATATGTTGTGTTTCAGAATATGAAGAAGATCTGTTAACTTCAATTTCTAAATTCAAAACTCTCTAGCCAATTCCAGGCTTTGACATTTCACCCCCAAGTCAATTGGTGAAATGAATGAGTCGAGTTAAAAACTTAGAATTTTCATATCAGTTTTGTAAACCTACATAACTGAGTAAAACACAATATGCTAAGTTTCAGAATTTGTAGAACACTTTTCAATTTCAATTTCAAAATTCAAATCCCTTTAATAAAATCTTGGCTTCAACATTTCACCCAAGTTAATTGGTAGAATGAAAGAGTCAAGCCCAATCCTTGGGATTTTTCATATCAATTTTGTAAACCTCAATGATTCAGTGAAATTAATCGAAATGATTGGTGTAGGAGTTTATTTTCATTTAGATATTCGGACCCCATGAAATTAGGAAACTCTTAGACAAACAAAGAAGTGTAGATAGAGGAATATCTCACTCATAGTCACTTGCGTCAGTCTTTGGAGTAGAATCTAGGTTATTGTTAGCGGTACCCGGTCGCTATTAATTTTTTGCAGACCATGTGTTGTAATTAAAAGGCATTTATAGATGGATATTTGATTTATTTAATTATATTAATTTATTGATTGATTTATATTGATTGCACTTAGAACTTGCCAATTTTTTTTTAGGTTTTTTTATTGCATGTCGTGTTTTGATTTAGTCTTGATACATTTAGATGCTAGTGAGGGTACGAATAAATTTTTTTTAACTTAAAATTAAAAATAATTTTTTTAAGTTCATATAGAAATTTTAACAACTTAAGAAGTAACTTGGGACCACCGAGAGTTCACATATGAATATTAAAACCTTCTCCTCCTTATTAGTCACCTCCCTACTTATGGGTTCTGACAGACAACCTAACCTATTAGGATGCAATTCTGTTAAGGGGATGTTGTACAATCTCTAAAAAAAAAAAAAAAAATCAATTTTTAAGCATATTCAAAAATTGCTTCGTATTGATTTTATGCATTTATCTAGTAAATTAACATGCATTGCCTTAGAAATAAATTTAAAAGTGCCTAAAATTTTAATTACATTTCTCTCAAAGCATTAGTTACCCTACATAAGTTAAGGGGTCAATTCTTATATGCTCTAGATGTCGGCCCCAATTCCTCAAATTTAATTAAATATTGTTCGTACCTATCTTTCATTAAAGAGATTAGACATATGGATTTTAATTGCCTAAGCGGTTAGCTGACTCCACAATCAAGTCCGAGTAAGCCTAGATTTGTACTACATTAGTTAGGTTTGGGCCATTTTTCTTCAATGCCAAATTTAGACTTAGGATCAGAGGCATCCCAAAAATCTTAAGTTCCCACTTTCTTGAATATAATCCCACCATTCTAATAAATCAATAACTAAAATTAGATTTTTTCAATACAAATTTTAAAGTCCAACACAGAGAATAAATCGAGGCAATTCTAGCTATTTCAGAAACTAAAAATACCTCCTACTTATCTTCCATTGACCTCTAGAAATAATTGTTCAAACTTGATCCAATCTCAATTGAAATTTAAACCTCACTCCCTTGATATCACTCTTTAAAAAATCGTAAAATAATTTTTTTTTCATTATTTTAATTTAGAGGTTTCATAAGAAACTTAGGTTTCTTATAATGTAATTAACTATGAGGGCTTGCGCTAGTAGGAGATTTAAGAATCCAAATCCATTTTCAAAATTGATTTTTAAAACTCAATTAATTCTTTTTGGGAAAATCAAAATTAAATTATAATCATTATCGTTATGCTCAAATAATTGATCATCAATGATATTTTCTTTCATTGGAATGATGCATTATTTACTATCATGACTTTGGATATGAAATTAATGATACATCATTCATGTTATAATAGTTTAATATTTGATAGAACATCATTTTGATCCTTCGGGATCATGTACAGATCTTCCTTGAATTTAACTATCATAATCTTGATGAACTTATTGTTTTATAATCTAAACTTATTAGGAAATGATATGCTCATCTTCTAAGGTGATATATTATTCGTAATGACATGATCAATTTCATAATTAAAATTCCAAAAATTAACTTTTCTCAAAAAAAAAAAAATTCAAATTATTTTTTCAAACAATAAACACATATAGGATTCTAGAAATAACCCCTACAATTTCAAGTGGTTACTCTAGCCATGTAGCACTTTGTCTCATACAGGATTCAAGAGGTGGCTCCCATTGTGTAGCACTTCATTTTTTATGATAATAAGTTCTCATCTTACGGATAGTTTATTGCTCTAATATTATTTGTAATAGCACAAACTCTTAAATATTGAGATATTGTCCGTTTTGTCCTAATAGTCTCATGATTATATCCTATTGGTGCAACTTCCCAGGAGGTCAACCATCCCATGATTTCTTCGAGATGAGCACTCTTAACTATGAGTTTCTTCATGAAATTCTAATTATTATACGGAATGATGCCTCGATATTTAAGATTTTATCTGCTTTTTACTTAAACGGTTTCACACACCCCCTCCCTTATCAAGAGAAAAGAAGAAGTTACAAAAATTAATTTAATTACTTTATTAAAAAAAATTATGTTCAAAGAATTTTGTAAATTTTTTTTTATGTGTGAAACATTATTAATGGAGGAAAACAAAATAAACATATGTAATACTATTACCTCTTCTATGCCTTTAACTTCCACTAAATTTTAAAGTTTAAATATATAAAAGAATAAATAGGAACTATGCTCAATAAAATTGAAAATGCAAGCAGAAAATTAAAAGAAAATAAAACTATACATCATACATAAACTTACATTTTAAAATGACATTTTGTATATCTATAAAAAATGGCATAATCAACACAAATTTCAAGGAAAAAATTAATATAGAAACTTTTGAGATAAATTTAAAATCATATTAACTTTGATTTTAAAAAAAAAAACTTATAGTTGAATAAAACATATCACGAAGATAAACCAAACGATGCCAAAAGTGGCCTAATCTAAGTTTAAATGGGATCAAATCAAACGCTTGAAGCATATTTGAAAACGTCATATATTAATATTATATGATCAAATGATCTCCAAATTTGAGATGCTTATAGTTGAACTGAGCGGCTTGATGATACAAATGAACAAGCCTGTGATTTGCTTGAGTTTGACATCATTAATGCTCTAAAATGCTAAATGAACACTAAATATTTAAGAGAATCAATATGTACTGAGCGATGGAGTGTTTTTTATTCTAGTTCAAATTATCAAAATGCACATCTCTAATAGTCTATAAATAAAGCCCTATTCTCCACATGAAAGGGGAAGACGAAGACTATATAGAACTAAAGTGCTTTCTTGCAATTTCTAGCTATCCCTGCTAAAGATCAGGTATAGTTATCACCATCGACAATCACCAACAATTATAGCCATCCATGACTACCACTAGCAATCACCACCATCATCTCTACACTCTTGACATATTTAATTTTGTTTTTGGGTATTAGTTATTCATCTATAAACATCTAACTTTTATAATCTTTGTAGGTGAAATCAATCCTTGTTATTGGGTATTAAATATTTATCTATGGACACTTAATTTCTATAGCCCTACAATATAAGGTCATGCCATCTTCTTTAGTTTTCTTTAATTTTAAGGAAATGAAGAATATTTCATCTACTATTTATATTAGATCTTTCAACATTGTGAGGCCCCACAATTTCTTCCCTTTTTATTGTTTCCATATAAAATGTTATTGTCTCTAACAAGAATTTTCTGCATGTGCTGAATTGTTTTTCTAAAAATAGGATATAAACATCTACTCTATCATTGCAAATTTTATGGTAAGTAACAATATGAAATAAACACTTGATAAACTATGATATATCAATATTTTACAACATTAAAGTTTATAATTTTTATAAGACATGTCTAATGTATATTCTTTAAATAAAATAATAAATAAATAAAAATATGTGCGTTAAAGTAAAATGTTAAAGATGAAATTAACAGAATCACGCAGAACCAAAGACTAATAATTAGGGGTGTTAATTTCGGGTTACGGGTCGGGTTCGGGTCGAACCCGAACTGACCCGGGTGGAAAACGGGTCGACCCTAACCCGACCCGGGTAGAGAAACGGATCGAAAATCCTGAACCCGGACCCGACCCGGCGGGTTGCCAGGTTGACACGACCCGACCCGCGCGGCATAGAACACGACAGCTGGCGACGGCGCGAGGGCGGCAGCATGCGGTAGCGCGAGAGTGAGCTCGAGCGCGGCACGCGAAGGCGCGAGGCGCGAGGTCCGTTGCCGGCAGCACACGACACGCGGCAGCGCGCGGGGGCAGCTGGGCAGCGCGCAGGGGCAGCGGGGCAGCAGCGCTGGCAGCGGGCAGCGGATAAAGGGCGGGAATTCGAAATTTTTTAAATTAAACGGGTTGGCGGGTTGACCCGGCAACCCGCCGGGTCAACCCGAACCCGACCCGTTTTGAAATCGGGTCGGGTCCAACCCGGATTTTCCGGGTCCCGGGTCGGGTTTTCGTGTCGTGTCAAATATTGACACCCCTACTAATAATTAAAAGGCTTCTAATTTTTAACGATATAATTTAATTATATTTTAAGAATTAACCTTTTAAAAATATCACTTTTTACAATATTTATTTCTCTATTTCTTTTATAGAAGAATTAAGTTTATTAATGTATATTTGCATTATATATATATATAGCGATCGCAAGATCTGCGTGAAGCCAAACTGGAGGAGGCCTAAAGGTATCGACTCTCGTGTGCGGAGAAAGTTCAAAGGTTGCACTTTGATGCCCAACATTGGCTACGGTTCTGATAAGAAAACACGCCACTTTTTGCCAAACAAGTTCAAGAAGTTTGTAGTTCACAATGTCTCCGAACTGGAATTGCTTTTGATGCACAACAGGACATACTGTGCTGAGATTGCACACAATGTTTCAACCAGAAAGCGCAAGGATATTGTGGAGCGAGCAGCTCAACTTGATATTGTAGTCACCAACAAGCTTGCCAGGCTACACAGCCAGGAAGATGAGTAGTGAACTTCAGTTATTTGAATTTATATTCCTGAAGCTTTTTTAACTTAATATTATCCTTTGAATCAGAGTCAGATCTTATGTTTTTTTGCTTAGTAAGAAGATTGTTTTTCTGTAGTTGCACTCTTTGAATTTTATCTTCTGTTGAAAATGAATTGTTCTCAAAATAAATATATATATATATATATATATATATATATATATATATATATATATATATATATATATATATATATATATATATATATATATATATATATATATATATAGCCGAGCAAAATCCTTAGATATTCCCAAACTTCCAAAAAAAAAAAAAATCATAAAAAATTGTGGTAAATTCATCGAATAACAAAGCCTCAATAAAAGAAACATGCCACTTTTTACTACTAAGTTAGGTTTACATTATCTTTTTACAGTGGAGGCCAAAAGAAAAAAAGTGCGATTGAAAGACTCCACCACATGTTTCCTTTACGTGCATTTATTATATTTATTACCGTCCTTTCTTAGAAATCTTGACTTACATAAACAAAATTAGAACAGCTCTAAAAGCCCCGTAATAAGGTGCATGCATGAAGCCTCCATAGCAGGCTTTATTAATCTTACAATAGTTTTACTTAGCCGCCTGATTACTAATGTAATTTTATGCAAGAAACTTCTGTTAAAGCCTTCAATAATGTTGTATTCCATTATAATAGGAAAATTGGAAATCATTACAATTTTATCAATCTATTTTACATTTTTTGATAATATTGGATAACATCTTCATTGGGAATCAAATCAAATACATCTTTTTCAATGTAAGGCACAAGACAATCGTTGAGCCAATCATCACCCATCCTAGTACGCAATCGATGTTTGATAATTTTCATGGCTGAAAATGCTCTCTCCACCGTAGCAGTAGCAACTGGTAAGGTTAATGCAAAAGTAATAAGTTTGTAAACCAAAGGATACACATCATTCTTCTTGAACTTAACAATCTGCTTTGCAGGATCAGCAATGCTTCTTAGAGAGGAGAACTCTTCACTAGTCCGCATATCGATAATGTATGTTGCTAATTGATTTTTAAGAGCAATAACCTCAATTATAGAAAAATCACTTGGATATAGCTCTGCTAGACATATCAATTTCCTCTCATCATAAGCACGAAAAGAATCACTTGGGTTTAAGCATGACATACACAGAAGTAACTCAGCACTTGATTCAGAAAAGCGATTATTTAGCTCTTGAAGTTGCATGTCAACTACTGTATAAAATAAATCAACACGATAATGATGTAGATTTGTTTTATCTTCACCTCATCTTACTGATCGACGACGAGTTTTATATGTTTCATCCATGTTTGAAACAACAACTTCAAAAACACCACAAAAACATGATACTTCATTTAGTAAACCATTCCATCCATTCTCCCTTAGAAGTTGTAGTCGTTGTTTAGAAATTTGAACCAATTTCATAGCATTCATAACCATAAAGCTGGAACACTCTGTTCTTGGTTCTTCATCAGATCTTCACATTTCTGTCTAGCTTTATTATGTACACTATTGTGATCTCCAACGTGACATAATAATTTTTATTTCTTCTTCCAATTTTTGAAACCTTCTCCAATAAATGAATCCCCACCACCTTTACCTTTAATAATCTACTCTTGAGGTTTAAATAGATAGCAATAAAGACAGTAAACAGCGTCTTTCTGCACACTGTGCTCTAACCAATCAGAGTATTCATCAAACCAATTCAGATTGAACCTACGTGCAATATTTCCATACAAAGTTTGGGGAAATTGATGGCTTCTCAGTTGATGTGGTCCCTTCAATAGATATGATCTTCGAATCTTATCTTTATCATTTACATCATAACTCCAAATAGGAAGTCGGAGTCCTGGATCTGCTGGGAGATTGTTAAAATCAATTTCTATTCACTCTTTCCTCTTTAAATAACGCTCAATTTCTCTAAAATGAAATTTATTACCAAAGAAGAGTAACCGTCAATCAAAATATTATATAAAATACGAAGTTTCTAATATATCTATAAATATTATGTTTTGTAAATGACTGTTTAAGAGGAAAGATGACTCCTACAATGCTAATAAACTGAAATTGAACCATCTTTGATAAATATTGAGGCGATTTGATAAAAAAAATTCATTTAACAAAAAAAATTGAGGCTATCTCATATTCTCATTCCAGAAAGAAAACTCTCAAACGAAGGGATCCTGCCGACAATGAAGCCTTGCGATTGTTGTCTTGGGATTTCACTCAACTTAGGAGAGAAAACAGAAACCAAATCCTTTTTAAGAGATTATTTTTCCTGTCGTTTGCTCATTGTCTTCTCTTTTGATCTCCCAAACGAAAGAAATCCCTTTTTTTCTCTAACTCTTTTAAGTGAAGGAATGCCAGAAGTGAGAAAAACATGGCAGTAACGAAAGCAATGAAATTGAACCATTTTTTATCAAAATTGAGGCTATCTCATATTCTCATTCCAGAAAAAAAATTCTAAATACTAATGCATCAGATATTTTTTTCCCTTTTCTTTCATTCTTATTGTTCATTTGGGTATGAAAATAGATATAGCAAAAAAATTGAAGAGAGCCACCATGAATCCATGAAAATATGAAATACCACAAAGCACACATCATTAATTCATTTCGGTATGAAAATCCATCAAAATAATAAAAAATCAAACAAAAAATAACAAACAGTCACTGAAGTCAAACTAACCTAGATCTCAATGAAGTAAAACTGAACGGAAGCCCTTGGCCCTTGCGATTCATGAAGCCAGTCAAGCCATGAAGGGATCCTGTCGACAACGAAGCCTTGCGATTCACGAAGCCAGATGACCAGTTCCTCTCTTGCGCGAATGGCGAATCACTGAAGCCTTCACGCGAATCACCGAAGTGGCGTCCAGGCGTCGTGCTTTGTTCGTGGATTCGACGGGTTAGGGCAAAGGGGGGGGGGGGGGGGGGGGGGGGGTGGCAAAATAACAAATTTATGGGGTTAAGTTACTAAATTGCCCTTCTCTAATAATTTTTTTTTAAGGAGGGACAATTGCCCCCCCTAAACTGTGAACAGTTCCGCCCCTAGCCTACATCCATAAGGTTAGTATTTAATTAACATTTCAATAGAACTAATGCAATAATATTAAATTAATCAAACAAATGCAACAATTCTTTAATTTTACTCCACCTTTCATTTGCTCTTCTACTTATCTTTCTCTTGATTTCTTGTAAAATAGCTGACCCAACTGATGCCCTAGCTTTGATAACTCTACTGACTTCGGATGCTAGAAGCTTCAACCAGGCTAGGGAGGCTCAAGTTCCTTGCCTCTCTCTCTCTCTCTCTCTCTCTCTCTCTCTCTCTCTCTCTCTTAAAGCTTGAAATAATATATAATTAAAAACAAAATTAGAAGATGGCTACACACAAATTTATAAAAGAATTAAATTTTTAAAAGTAATAAAAATAGGAATAGTAAACTTAATCAAATGCAAATTAATTAATTAATTGAAATATCCAAGATTCGATTCTTTTTTAAAAACAGTCTTGAAATGAGTTATGATTGAAGCTTTCATATCGAGGCTAACCATTCCAACAATATACATAATATCCAACTTGTGCAAGTTAAGTAAAAAGAATTTTAGACAAAATTTTGTAGAGATTTGGATCCAGCTTCTTACCTCCATTCTTAGACAAGAATTCATGTTCTATCAATATTCCAATGCAATTAGAGTCATCTATATAAATATCTTGATGACTTCTTTATCATAGCCTTCTTCAAGAATGAAGGCACCTTTATTTTACTGCTTTACTTTAATGATGAGTTTATGATATATTATAGAAATAAAACTTGTAAAATTATAATACAAACTAAGAGAATTGGTAATATAACCTGAGAAAATGATTAAGAAAACAACCTTTCTTAACATATAATGCATTACATCATAAGTCATAATCACTAAAAAAGCAAAAAACACAAATTGTTCTTAAAAAAGCATATAATCATTACTAGAATATATTATAAATTATCACAGAGAATTAGAACCTTAATTTTGACTAGTAAACACAACAATTGGACTTCTAACATTATGAATACCATCACTCCAGATCAAAACACCTGATATAATAGTCTCGTAAGCATCTCCCTCAAGTTTGACTAAAAATGATTTCTTCTCTAGAAGAGCTTCAAAAGATAGAACATTCGGCTCAACTTTGATCTTTAGGCTAGAAGGAGCATTAATAGTAGCATAGTAAGTGGAATTTGACAATCCCACATTAGTGACTATTCTTCGAAAAGATGTTGAAAAAGACTTTCCATGTTTAGTTTGCAAAGCAAAGGTAGGATAATTGAGATCAAAAACACTTCCTTTATTTGCAGAGGTACAGCTGCTCTGATCTCCAGTGATAAGTCTTAGAATTGTAGTGAAGTAGCCTTCACCACATAGCATTTTGATGTAGTCTATCTCTTGGGCATCATATATAAGACCGGGACTCAAAGCTGTAAGTGGATTTATGTGACCAGCACCATAAGCAAGTTCTGCCTCTACATTCCTACTTGAGCTCATCACATAGGCTGGAAGTTTTAATAATTAAATTTTTCTGTTAATTCATCAAGATAAAATGAAAGGAATCTATAAATTGAAATTGTAAATTAGTATTACCAGTGGTGATGAGAGCAGACTTTATGGCTGCTGGAGACCAAGATGGATTAAAAGATTTGACATATGCGGCAGCACCAGTTGTATGAGGGCAAGCCATTGATGTGCCTGATATAATGTTATATGGTACTTTAATATCACTAAGTGGTGACCATGCTGCTAAAATACCAACCCCTGGTGCTGTTAGGTCCGGCTACATTATACATGCAACAAATTACACAATTTTTTATACAAAAGAAATTAAAATCAAAGATTTAATTTATATATTTAGTTAATTACCTTTAGTATATTTGGAGTAAGTGGATTTGGTCCGCGTGATGAGAATGAAACCACATATGGTGCTGCAGCATCGAAGACTCCTTCACTCTTATAAATGCTTGTCGTAGGATTGCTGTTAGATAGTTAATTAAGCATAGATAATCAAAAGTACTACAAGAACATTCCATATGAAAATTAATTTTGAAATTAATAAATATCATAATAAAGTCATAATAAAGTTATATAAATATATATAGTAATAACCTTGTGTTGTTTGCATAATTTAGAACTTGTTTATAACTATTTGATTCCAGCACTGAGACGGGAAGAAAGAACTCGAAAGAGTCATCATTGGCGCCATCTATGCCCATAATTGCTCCAACGGCACCTGCTTCTAGTGGCCCGGAACTGTAAGTAAATCCATCACATAAAACAACTTTTCCATTTACCAATTCACCATCCAACGTCCCATAATAGCAATATCTACAAGCATAACAAAAATGTAACATAGATTAAATGAAGTTTATGATGCTAATTTAATTTTAACTTAATAATTCAAAAATAAGTAAACTAGTTCACCTTGAGTTTTTTGCTATATCACCCGCTGAAATGTTGGGTGCATTTCCACCATATATCAAAGGATACATCTCACCATTCAAGCCATCTATGTTCAATGCCTTCCCCTATAACTTATAATTTTAATTGCATGAGAATTAATTAATTATTCGAAACTCAACTTTTCAAATGAATAATGTATATATTAATTTATATTTAATTAATCACCTGAAATTCTTCTCCATTTCCAAGCTTAGCTCGTGCAATGATATTGCGATCTATGGTGCTCGCTGCCACTGTAAGTAGCCATGGTGCATAGTTGTGAACACTAAAATTATCAGGACCATCATTCCCCGCTGAGCTTGATGTCAGAATGTTTTTCTTCATTGCATGGAAAGATCCTATAGCTATGGAGTCCTCAAAGTAACTATTGGAATAACCACCAATGGAAATAGATATGATGTCGACACCATCTTCGATGGCATCTTCAAAGGCCGCTAGTACATCGATGTCAGAGCAGCCAAAAGTCCAGCAAACTTTGTATATTGCGATTCTCGAAGAGGGGACGGCTCCACGGGCAATTCCACTTGCAATGCCAGCGAGGCTCGCATTTAATACAAGACGGCCGGCAACTGTGGAGGATGTGTGAGTTCCGTGCCCTTCACTATCCCGAGGAGAGGGAAATTCCATTTTATGTATGTTTCCTTGAAGGTGGTAGTACCGAGCTCCAATGATCTTACTGTGTGTTGGCAATTAATTATTTTATTACTAATTTCATATAGCTATAGTATAACTACTTTTTATAAGTATAAGTTGATGAGGAGTAACAATTACTTATTGCATGTGAAGTTATGATTTGACTGACATATGCCCTTCCACCTGCTTGGCGGTGGGCCAAAGCCAGCATCATCGAAGCTCTTTGACTCAGGCCAGATCCCCGTGTCTATCATGCCGATAATAACATCTGACTCAAAGGGCACGCGTGGAGCGCTCAATGGAAATCCCATGAAGTTCCATGATCTTGTGGTGTGAAGTTGTCTTTGCTTGCTTGGGAACACAGAAACCAATTCTTCCATGCCTGACTTCATAAAGCACGCCAAATTTGAAAAAAACATAATATTTCACAAGCCAAATATTATGCAATAATTGCATTAAATTTATGACGGTTATTCAAGGAAGTTTTCAATTAATTTATATACATATATATATTACCAGATAACTTTGTTGCTTCTTCATCAGACAGCATAGCGGCGAAGCCATGAAAACTCTTGGTGTAACTATATATTAGTCGATTCGACGCTTCTTGGTTGCTGCATTAAGAATTATTTTTTTATGAAAAATAAATATTTATATATAAGCCAAAAAATCACACACACACATATGACATATATATATATATATATATATATATATATATATATATATATATATATATATATATATATATATATATATATATATATATATATGAATAACCAAGTCGAAGACAATTTGGAAATCTTGCTATTTAAATCAGAACCAGAAAATTAAGAAAAAGATAAAATTGGAGACTTGTTTCGATTGATATATAACCTTAATCCAATTGCTTTCTGGAGCAGTTCTGAGTGAGCTAATAGTGGCATGCCAACCAATTCTCTTGGCTTTTCTCCCATATACACGATGTACGGCTGTTGATTGTTCACATTCATAAATTGCATGCAATTGTGGTAAATAAAAGAAATATATACTACGAAATAAATATTGCAATCATACTCTTTGGTTGGGCTTTGTGGTCTCTGCATGGCCTCTGAGAGCCTTCGTTGCAAAGATTAGGAGAAGAAATGAAGTTAGCAATGGGAATAAGTGCCGATCCATATTCACTATTAATTTTGAGTTTAAGGAGGAAAAAACCCAATTTGTTACTGCTATTCTATGGAAGGGTCATAGGTTTATATAGGTGTTTTTGTGCAAGGAATTATATTTATTAACAATGATAAATATATATATTTTTTGAAATGAAAACAAAAATGTTATTGTATTTTCTCTGTTCAGATTATTGTAATGGAAAAGTTGTTCACTATTATTCATATATATTATAAATCCACTCGATATTGTGTAAGTTTTTAAAATAATAGTGGAGGCCTGTTATTGATAATTTTTTTTTGGGAGTATTTAGGCAAATGGAATGAGGATAGTAACAGAAGAATTTTAAAATAATAGTGGAGGCCTGTTACCCTATTTTTTTATTTTTATTTTTATTTTTTTCTTTTTGAGTATTTAGACGATTGGAAGATGGATCTGCCGAGCCACGACTTGGAACAATTAATATATCCTCCGACCGAATGTAGAGGAGCGTTCGGTTTTAGGCAAACACGTGCATATACCGAGGTGTACCGAGTTTTTTCAAAAAAACTCGGTACACCTCGGTATAGTCACGTTTTTGCCTAAAACCGAACGTTCCTCTACATCCTTACACCGAAGGAAATAAAAGTTCCACGACTTGATCTGCTTAATAATAATAACCCAAATGCAATCATTAGTGATGATGTCCTTTAAACTTGTCAGCTTTTTGTATTTAAAGTTAATGATTTATTAAAAGAAGTATTTTATTGTATCGTATCTGCAAGGCATAATTCATCAGGCAAGTTAAGCTTATGCTTCAAAATCTTCGCAAGTATTTAATGGATAAAAGTTCTATAAGGAATTCTCTAAGAAGTATGTATCTAATTCTTGAATAAAATGATACCAGAATATTTCTCTTTAGTAAAGTCATTCTGGCTTTTGAACAAACAAGCAAAGAGTTTCCACTTAGGTACATGTAATATAAATTGTATTCTGATTGATATATATATATATATATATATATATATATATATATATATATATATATATATATATATATAAACACATTTGCACATATAATTGGAACTTTTATGTATATATAAATATAATTGATATATCATCAAAAATTATCTTGATCTTGCACAAATCTCGAGGCATATTTCAGTTGGAAACTTCCAAAATTAAGTTGGGGACCATCTAAACTTCAATTTTGACAAACTTATAGTTAAACTGAACATCTCAAAGAGACGAACTTAACGACATAAAAATCGATCCAATCCGAGCCCAAATGGGCCCAAATCGGGAGCTCAAAGCTTATTTGAAAGGTTGAAAGCCTATGTTGGATGACCAAACGATATCGCGGCTCGGCGAGAAAAATCCAACGAGCTTAAGATTGCTAAATTCAAAAAATGGATAAGGCACTTAAACACTTGAAAATTGCTCCATGATTGAGGAATCAATATGGACCATCCGATGGAGCACTCCAAATCTGCCCCAAATCTTATTTATATCTATGAAGCATGTCACTCTAAAAAATCTATAAATAGAAGCAAAATCTCTACATGAAGGGGGACTTTTTAGGTGGAGATTGAAAAGAGCTCTGAGGATTCAAGATCTTTATCACCACCGCTGGTAAACCTCCGTTGATAATTGTCGGACCACTACCTGTCCACCGACTGCCGCACTACCTGTCCACCGACTGCCGCTAGACTTCTACCCAGCTGCTAGTCGTTGTCAAAACAACATCAGTCGTTGACCGATGCTGGACCTCTGCTTGCCCATCATCATACCACCGTTCGACCATCGATTACTGTTGGACTACCACCCGCACTACAGGAAAACTGCCCATTACCGGCGGAATTTTCCGGCGGAGTTCCGGCGGAATTGTTTCCGGCGGGTTTTCCGACGAATTTCCGACGGATAAAGGGCAAATTTTTCCGACTTATTTTTTTGACAGAATTTCCGACGGATTAAAAATTTTTTAGAAATAAATAATTTGATAAATTATTATAATCAATTTTAATATAATAAATAATTTACTAATAACTTCAATAATTTATTATAAAGTGTTTTAAAATAATATAAAAAAAATAAAAAAATAATAATATAAAAAGTTACTAAATTAATAATTAATTTATTATAAAATTAATAACTTATTTAATAGTTAATTGAAATATTTTAATTTATTTGTTTTTAAATAATTAAATTAAGTTTTCAATTTTATATATAAATTTAAAATAGTTTGATTCATGACATATTTTACTCCTCATCAAAGTGGAGTAAAACTATTAATATTTATACATACATAGTTTAATTAAATATTTTTATTTTAAAATATAACTTAAATTATTGAATTTAATAACTTAAATTATAATAAAAAAATTTATTATTTAAATTTTTTGTTAAATTATTGAATATATAACTTAAATTATTGAATATATAACTTAAATTTTTTGAATATATAACTTAAATTATTATTTAAATTTATTATAACTTAAATTATTGAATATATAACATAAATTTTTTGTTAAATTAAATTAATGATTTTATAATTAATAGGATATAGGTTAAATAATATAAAAGTAACAGAAATAACAGTTATCCATTTCAGACTAGTTGGCAGAAGGCAGAAGCGCGTGAGAGAGGGGGTGGGCGGGGTTCGAATCCCGCCGAAGGCGGGCAGTGTCCGCGGTTCACGCGGGCAGTCCGGTCAGACGGGTCAGGCATTCGCGGGCAGGCCGGTTCGGCGGCTTTCACGGCAGGCCGGCTCCGCGGTTCACGCGGGCGGCGGGCTCAAGGTCCTGAGGACCTGTGGTCGTCTGCGGAACAGGCGTAGCACGATATAATTTTTTTTTTGTTGGCATTCTGGCGCATTAAAATTTCGACGGAAATTTTTTTCCGGCGAAAATTTCGTCGGAAATTCGCCGGAAATGTTTCCGTCGGATTTTTTAACGTCGGAAGTCTTTTTACGACGCGAACCAAACCGGCGGAAATATTTCTGCCGGAAATCCGCCGGAAATCCAATTTTCTGACGGATTTTTGGCCATTTTCCGACGAAAATGGCCGCCGGAAAATGACGTTTTTCCTGTAGTGCCGGTCATCTATTGCCACTGAACTTCAGCACAACCATCATCAGACCACCGCTCAACCATCGATAGTAGCCAGACTTCCACAAGGACACTAACTACTACCAAACTTCTACATACCCAACCATCTTTGGACCATCGCCCGGCCCCGATAGCCACCAGACTTCTACCCAACCATTGTTGCCTGCCAATTATGATCCCTCCGACCTCGGTCTCCCACTGACTATGGTTCCTCCAACATTTGTCGCTCACCAAATATGATCCTCCCGACAATCCATTTGACCAACGTCACTCGTTGATTATGGTCCCTTCGATCACTGTTGTCTGTCGACTATGGTCCTTCTAACCTTTGTCGCCTACCGACTACAGTCACTCCTACATCCACCACCCACTGACTAAGATTTTTTTAAAAAATGTCATTAGCCAACAACTATCCATTCGACCTTAGTCTCGTATCGACTATGGTCACTTTGACCTCTATTACCTGCAACTATGGTCCCTTAGACCTCTATCACCATCCAACTACATTCACTTCGACCTCTATCGCCTACTGACTACGGTCCTTCTGACCTTTGTTGCCCTCCACTACAACCGCTCTGACCCCCGTATCCCACCAACTATGGTTCCTCCGACTACGATCGCTTGAGACTATTATCACTCTAGCCTCCATCGTACACCAACTATGTTCCCTCCAAACTCTGTCGTCCGTCGATTACAGTCCCTCCGTCCATCATGGCCCGTAGACTACGGTTACTCCGACCGCCATCTCCGGCCAACTATGTTTCCTCCGACCATCATAGCCTGTTGACTATGGTCCCTTTGACCTTCATCGCTTGCCGAATACAATCATTTTGAGCTAAATTACCTGCTGACTATGATCGCTCTGATCTCAATTGCCCACCAACCAAATATACATACTATGTTTTGAGAATGGCTACCTTATCATTGGATTCTTTCAATCTCAACTATTTAATATGCTCTATATGATATAATGTGCCAAGGAATTTCCCCCAAGGAATGACAACAATTGTAATTGACTACAAACACCACTGGAGTCATTTCATCTGGACCAGGCCCCATGATTTTTTTTTTTTTGGGATTTTCATGTACAATTTTGGTGTATCTTGTGACTCTTGCACTACTCTCTCTTTATCTATATGTTTGTTGAATCTTCATTTAAAACTAAGACATTAAAACTCTTTATCTCTCTACCACTATGAATGTTCCAGCCCTCAATAATAATCTTTTTAATATCAAGCTAATTAGAAGAGAACAAGATGTTCATGTTTGGCTCGTTAGATATATGAGCTTAAATAATATAATCAAACTCAAGCTAACTATCAAGCTTTTCACAATCGAACATTAACATACTTTTTTACCATCCAGTCCTTCCCTATCATGTACAAATAGAGACAAATTTATTATATTTGAAAATTTTAAGTTATATATTTGAAGTGTTTAACACTTAAGATATATTGGTCTAGAGAAAATATTCAAAGATCATTTTTTTATGGACCAATGTTAAATTTGGGATAGCTTTCTTACTGTTTTCTAAATGACTTTTATAGTAAAAAATATTTTGAACTAATATTTTTATGCTAAAAAACTGCTTTACAAATTAAATGAAAGCTATCTCAAATGAAGCCCAAATCAATATTCTTTCTCATGCTTTCATCCTCAAACTGAAAACTTAACTTTACTATGCTTTATTCTTTCTTTCAACAATTGTTTAATCATCACTATAATCTCCAGATTGTTGGTTTATTATTACATCTTGTTGCAGGTATTATCATCACAACAAAAAAGAACAAGACTAATTTATTTTATATTATTGATCTCGTGATTAAGAAACATATTTTTCAATTTTTTTATTTAGATATAGAAAAATGATGGCAAGAGTTATTTTTGTATTAATTTATTAATCTCTTGTTACAAAAGTAAGGAATGTGAAATATTTTATCTTGCAAAATATTACTATTTTCTTGTGAAAAAAATAAAGTAAGATTAATTAAAATATTTATATTAATGAAAACATTATTCACATATTTTTAATGAAAAAATTAGTTTTAAAAAAGATTTAGAATATTCTAATTCACTCTGCTCTCTCCTTTTAGTTATTCCATACATACAAGTTTTTTCGCCCTAGCCGTCTCCCTTTGTTGGACGAAATAAATCCCACATTTGTTCACTCCTTGTATCTTACACGGGCTTGGCTCACTTTTTGGTCATCCTCTTCATATTGATACCGCCACTTCAATTGGCTCTAGTATGTCATTTGCTTGTGTGTTGGTGGAACTAGACATTACGAAACGTTATCCTGACAGCGTTTGGGTTGGTCTAGAAAATTTGACTATATACAAAACATTGTGATGGATGATTTCCCCTTTTTTTGTGAGCATTCTAAATTTTTGGGTTATTTCAAGAAAGAATGTGTTAAAATTCATCCTCATTTAGCTAAGGAACCTTCTATTAATATTATTCCGGTGAATGTTGTTGCTACGGAAACTTCTCTGTTAGCTCCTCTTGTTGATAACCTTGCCCTGATTAAATTGCATGAGGTTCATAATGTTGTGGATAATGCTAATGGTTTACCTGTTGCGTCCACTATTATTCTTGACCCTGTAAGTGGGGTTAACAGAGGGGAAGACATTGTGGTTAATGTTAGCTATATGTTTAATGTTCAGGAAAATATTCATGTGGCTTGTTCTGCTTACTCTGACGTTTCTAATATGGAATTGATTGTTAATATTAATTGTTCTCCTATGTCTGATGAGATTGTAGCCTCATTTGGATTGGAGATACCTATTGTGAATGGCCTATATGATGGCAAGTTTGTTGATAATACTAACTGGTTACATGACCCGTCAAATGCTGAGAGGATTGCTTGGGAAGTGAAAGTCGGTAATTGTTATGCTTTGTTGCAGGATGTTGTTTAAGTAGATAATGAGGGTTTTACTTCTGTAGCTGGAAAAATAAAAAAACAAAAAATTGAGGGGAAAAAAGGTTATGTTTAGTTTGTCCATCATTGGGCCTGTTTTGCTTGCTTTTGGTCTTGGGTTGCTTTTTAGTGTGTTGCTTATTTTTTCCTTTATTTGGGTCATGCTATTGTTATCCTGGCTATTGGGTCTCTGATGTGCTTCTCCTAGTTTGTGGAATTGTATTTGTGTGATGCCAGATACCCTTGTTTTTTCCCCATAGGGGTCTGATTTCCTTGCAGGTTCTAGATTAGACTTGTCTTCAATGGTGCACTGGTTCGATTCTGTCACTGTTGTAGTGTGGGTGCTCTCTGGATGGCTTGGTTGTTTTGTTGGTGCCTTGGTAACCTGTCTTTTTCTTTTTTGCGTGTTTGTTGTGTAATTATTGGGGATCTTAAGCTTTTAGGTCCTCTTAAGGACTTGTAACTTTTTATTATATAGCAATAACAAGTGAAGAACTAAAATTAATAAGAAACCAGTCATTATTATTATATACAAAATACTCCATATGAAGACATAACTGAACATGCAAAGAACTAAAATTAATAAGAAATCAGTCATTATCATAACATACAAATTATTGAAAGGACATCAAGTAGAAGCCGTCGTGATTGTTTTTTGGATATTTCCCTGAAATGTCTATTGGAATTTTCTGCTCGATCTATTTGTTTGAACCTTTAGAATATACAAATGGTAACATTTAAGCAGGATAGATTAATTTAGTTTTCTGTTGTTTTGTCTATTTTCATCGGCTTTTTTATAATTAGTAGTTGTAATTTTGATCTTGAAGAAATCTCAAACTTTATATTGAACTATTAAACTATTAAATTATAGATTAAAATTATACACAAACTTCATTGTAACAGATTTGCACTATCAATAAAAAAATCAATTTTACATGTTCAATTAATAAATATAATAATTTTGAGTTATGCGCTGAAAATACTTCATTACCTTTGACTTTATTTGATAAGTGGGAATCAAAAGGAAGGAAATGATATAGGGTTTGAATTGAAATTACTTCAATTTATATGTGGTTGCGGAGAAATTTTTGCTTTTTATATTTTCTGGGTATAATATGAAATTGGCTCCCATTTTATTCGCTCCGGCTGAGTTGAGCCAAAGGGCAAATGTCCTCCTTACCTCCCGGCACCGGGGGGAGCCCCGAAAGGTTGCCGGATTTTCGAGGAGACCAAAAATATTTTTAAAATTAAATAAAATTGCTTAAATTAGCATGTCGCGCACATTAGAAGACTTGAAGACTATTATGGGATCGATTCACTCTCCCAAATCTCCTTACTGTCGATTTGATCCGACCGAGTCGAGCACTCCCTTACCTCCCGGCATCGGGAGGGGATGCCTCCCGGCATCGGGAGGGGATGCCTCCCGATGCCGAGAGGCTACTGAAATTTGCTCGAAACTTTTGGACTTAGCCTATTTTGATGTGCTATGAGGTTGTATATTGTTTTTATGATATAAGGATTTATGGCTTATGACTACTATTGATGCCAAACATGTCACAAAGAAAAAAATAATATCATTCGAGATAAAAATTACCTTTTAGTTAAATGTCAAAAATTAGTTACTTGACCTATTATATATATATATATGCTTTTGTCTTTTGAAATACATTTGCCTCTTATTATAATGCTATTTTTTTGTAGCTAAATATTACTTTCCACTTTTCAACCATCTGCTTATTTCTTTGTTAAAAATATTTTTAATATTTCATTCTGTTTCTTTGAGCCATTCCAATGAAATTGTTTGTCTTTTTTTTTTTGCAAGAGAAAGGTTAGAAGAAGCTATGTGAATATAAACATGGGAGGAAACTGGCATTGAAGTTGGGCAATTAGTTGTCTATCATGGTTCACTGTCATGCCTTGGTACTCTGAATTTAATTTTGTTATGCTTTCAGGATATAATCTATTTCTTCTTCTTCTGTAAGGCTATCCATCCAATATTTAGTAGGATTCATAATGAGAAAAATAGAATTAATTGTCACTAACTATCTCACACATAGTAATCTTAGCTTTTGCATAGGGCTGTTAGGATTTTTTTTATTTATTTAAATGCAAGTACCTAGATATACTAAGTCTTAAAAACAACCTCTCTAAATTGCATTTTATGTGATTGTTGTTAAATGGCTAAAATTGTACATCATGAATAATGTTTATGTTTTTTGAACTTCCTATAACTACAAAAAAATGAAAAGTATACTTTAAAATATGAAACTTTGAATTTTTTTTTAGCTTGAGCGCTTCAGCACCGTGATTTTGAGCACTATAGGACTGTGCTTTTGAGCGACGCTACGTTTGAAAGAACAACGGCGCTAAAAACTACAATTGTGGCATTTGAGTCTCCGGTGCATGTTGCGTTGCAGCGCTAGGTCTGAGCACTGTAGCGCTAGTTCACATATATATATATATATATATATATATATATATATATATATATATATATATATATATATATATATATATATATATATGTCATTCCCTCACTCCTCACTTGCATGGTTTGGCCGAGAAGAAATGGGACGAGAGGAAGAGAAGGGGAGGGGGAGGAAGAGGAGATAAAGGAGGAGGAGAGAGAGAGAGAGAGAGAGAGAGAGAGAGAGAGAGAGAGAGAGAGAGAGAGAGAGAGGAGGAGAACAAAAGTACTTGGAGGGATTTTTGTCCGTCGTTTCTTTTATAAAAAGTGTTCTATTTATTGTATGTAATTATCCTCTTTATCTCTATCTTCAATGATTTTAATTTCTACAGATTTTATCTTTCCTAAATCTGACAAAAATGCATTATCTTGTGATTTCACAAGCTTTTGCCGTATAACATTTAATATGCTATATATTTGATTATTATGAATAATTTGATTTGATTTTATTATATTTTCATCAGTTAAATATATGAATAAGAATTTCTTGGTAAAAAGAATAGGTAAAAAGTTTATTGAAAATAAGTTGAAAGTGATATACTATTATTTGATATGATTATATTGTAAAGTAATATGTGCTAAAAAATTGAAATAATTGATATATAATGGAATGTGATATTGATTGAACAGAAAAGTTATATTGATTTATGTCAAATATATTAAATTACAGCCCTCACGTGATACCATTATTTTCCCTAATTTATTGATTGTTAGTCATATTGAGCTGGAGACAAATTAGGAGCTATAAGGAGTCGAAGCGACTGATTCATGTGATTCAAAGGAAGTTATAATGAGTACAATGATTTGGGGTCATGAGGTGCGACTAATTGAGAGTCATAAGTGTAAGATTAGGATACCCTCATATAAATATATGATAAAATATTGATTACTGATTACTAATTACTGAATACTGATTTCTATTATTGCTTAATTATTGTTATTGAATCTGGATATTGATACTACTGTATAACTGATAGACTGACAAAAATGATTGAATGATTTGACTGAATAAAACTAATTTTATGATAAATATAGATAGATTGATTGATATATGTGACAAATACAAAATGCATATAAATTGATTTATAAATTTACTTATATGGTTTATAACATATTGCTTCTCTTTTTCCTTGCATTAATTTTAGTTGTAAATATTTTGTTATTTATTGGGCTTTCATGCTTATTATGTGGTTTACATGATTTGAAGAAAATGGAGGGATCCTATAGCTAAAGGCTAGGCGGTGATGTTAATTTAGTTTTCTTCGAGTTTCTTTGGTTTATATATATTCTTTTGTAGCCAATGAAGAATATTGTATATATCATTTTGGATCATAAAGACAGAATGCAAATATTTAGTATGTGAAAGATGTTTTTCATTATTTATATTTCCTATAATGTAATTAATCATTTCTAAATGTCAAATGGATATGATTATAAATGACTATTAGTTGTTATTGAGAAATAGAATAAAATAAATCAATGAATAGATAAAGCTAAAAAGAAATTCTTACATTTTAAATCAAGTAATTAAAAATTTATGCAAGTACAGGTATTGAGCATGCTACTTTTAGGTATATAACGCGATAACATACATGATGGAATCTCTTATAGCATTTTTTTTAACATTCCTCAGTTGTTTGTTAGGCTTTCAATCGCATTTTGTTTTTTCTTACAAGCTGTTTTCTGAATCATAGTTTGTGTTAAAGTTGATATTTTTTCTAGAAATATCTAAGACATACATTTTGCTTAATCTTATAGTTCTTATTTGTTCTTTTTAGCTTATAGTTTGTAGCACTTTGTCATGTTTGTATGTATTTCATATGTTACTTCAACTTTTTTCATCTTTGCAAATTTTAGTTCTTATTTACCACTTTGTACATTTTAATGCACGTGCACGAGAAAGGTCAAAGTTTATCTTCAAAGATCAAAGAGGAGAGTTATAATATTTCTCCCATGTTCATTCCTAAACCATTTATCATTGCTCACCATCTAATATCATCCTGAAATCATGACGAACTTGCACCCGGAGGGCCTGGGAGTAGAGCGAAGGTAATCAAGTTGGGCATCCAACTTATGAAATTGCTTCGAAATTACTTGTTTTCTAGTTCAAGTTTAGATTATATAACATGAAATGAAATTATTACCATACTGGTATTGAATTTTGTTGTATGGAAGTTTATAATTTATTATTTATATATTTTTCTCTAAAAAAACCAACTATAAATATTATTCACAAACCATTGGTTGCAGTGGTGGAAGTACGGAGAGTTAGTGTAGCTCTTGCTTGTTTTGGATGTGACAAAAATGTTATATAGTTCTATATAACATGAAATAATATTTTTCTGCATTAAAAGTTATGTGTAGTTCTTTCTCCAAAGCTAAATGATCAGGTGACTTCCATACATTATGGAGTTGCATGGTATCCATCCAATGCCACATTCCTTATTCCATTTTTGTTTAATTTTGATTATTTATTCTCCAATTATGCATCAAAACTAATCTTTTATGAAGTTTATAATTCAAACTTCACAATATGGGTGGCAACATTAATTGACACTAAGTTAATTTAAAAAATTTGAGCTTTTCTTCTAAATGGAAATTTATTGTTTTTATGACATTATTAGTTCTACATAAAAAATGAGTTTTTTAATTCTTCCCTCAAATAATCCTCACCAATTATTTGTTTTTTAAATTATAATTAATTGGCACCTTCTAATTTCATGTCTCTTTGAATTCCTTTCCATATTTCTATTCTTCTTCGACTATGCATGAGAAGTTTTGAAAGAGTTGCTAAAAGGAGCTGCTTCGCCTTCTCCTATCATATTGGAAGTCACGACAGGAGATTGAGCTTTTGTCGTGAAGAAGAGTTTTGAATCAATCTCTGCCACAGTAGAAGCCACAACACTGAGTGCCTCTCAACGCAGATGACTAATATGTTTTATCAAAGAGGAATATAGCTCGAGATCCTAAGCAGCACCACAAAGGAGATAAGGCAATCTCTTACAATTCTATATTTTATTTCTTCGTTTCCTTCTTTTCATTTTACAAAATAAATATTATAAACTTTTTATTATCCCTGGATACAATTGATATCCTCAGATCTCAGCTTCAAGATCCTTATAGAGACTCTCAATCAAAAAGAAAGAAGTTTTTTAGGAAGAAGAAGCAACAGAGCTGGATGTTGCACCATTCTCAAGAGTGGTCGACTCAAATTTTGTGGAGAAGAGTGATGATGAAGGTATGGTTTCGATTTTGATGGGTTCCTAGAAACCGTAAGTGTATACGGTTTGGGCATTGTAAGTTCCAGTAGCTCTTTCTAAAATTGCCATTAAGGAGAAAAACCAAGCTATTTGCAATTGTCAAAGTTGAAAGGTCCCTTAAAGTAGTAAATCCAATGGAAGGAAGTTTGAGGAATAGAAGAGATAGATACAAGGACCTCACTGCTCCCATTGCAATGCAAACAAAACTTTCATTTAAATTAAAATAGCTAGAAACTGCTCTTGTGCAAAGGTTGAAGCAATAAAATGCTAAGAAGGCTATTAGAACCATAATTAATGAAGCGTGGAACTACTAATCTATGTGGTAATTGCAGGTCTTTGCCAAGGCAACGGTATAAATAGGTCAATAAAGCTATATGGAGATCATCCAACTGTAATTGAAGTTGTTCTTGAATGAGCATGAAAACATATTTTAAAAAGGAAAGGTTGAATCAATACATTAACATACATACATGCAAAGGTATTGATCTTTTTCTCCTTTTCTCCTTGCATGCTTCTCTTCCTTAGCTACTCAACCAGATGCTGCCACCTTCTCCTTCTTACTAAAAGCTTGCAGCCTGAATGCAGCTTCATGTAAGGTAGGGAGGCTTATGTTGCCTTAACAATTGTTTAGACTTCATGCCTACCCGCTCATCGCTTACATTTTATTTAAATTTACATTTACTGAAATCATTAAGAGAGAATTTCTTTTCTTTCTAATTATTCTTCTTCTCCCTTCTTCCATTCTAGTTACTGAAATCTATTTTTTCATCCTAATATGCATGGAGTTCCTTTGCATTGTGTTTTCATCATAACTAACTCTGATGATTTTGTTTTTTAGATTTTGCACAATTTTTTTAGTTTTCTTGGTGATATATGTCAGTAAGTTCAAATTTGTAATAATTAGCCCATATATTATGAAAGATCTATAATTGCAAATTTATTAATATGTTGCACTTATTTTTATTACCCCTTGTCCTTTCAGGCTACTTAAATATGCTCTATGATTTTTCATCCTGATGGAATAATTCTATTTTGTGCATTGGAGGAAGTTTATAAGGTGCAATTTTCATCTTTTGTTTATAAGAGCTACCAAGTCCTTAGAAATGTCCTCATTTTGGGTGTAGTGACGATAAGTTTTATCTTGGGAATCTATAAGATGCCTGGATGTTGTTCAAATGAACTGATCATCCTTGGTTAATCTTACTACTTATGAAGGACAGCTTTTGTTGACTCTAAGTAATGTTGAAGTTTGGATTGCAGATATCATGGTAATCACCCATAGTTGAAGTTTCATGTTAGTTTCTTTTGGAAGTTCTCGATTCTTTTGTCTAGTCCTAATGTTTTCCAACCTATGCAGACCGCTCATGCACCCAAAACACATGCAGACTCTCACGCATCGGAAATACTTCCAAACAAATGAATAGAGGTTAAAAAATAGAACTTTAGTGGATTACTTCAGTTTAATAGGTAGAATAATATACTAATTTTGGAGGTACAAAGTACTTCTGACAACATTTGGTGCATCTCAAGCTTCATGTTGAGTTAAATTTGTGGGTCTCCGAAAGGATTCCGCTCGTGTGGTTCGAATGCAAAGAGCACGATCACACTATCCCGTAGGACAAAATGGTCGTGGACCTCTACACTCGACACAAGCAGGCCGATGGAAGAGCAGATGGAGTTATGCATACGATTAGCCATGGAGGATAGCGGCTTTCACCTACACACATCGATGGATAATAATATGCATAACCCTAAATTCACGAGATTTCCCCCATTCGACATATCAACACCGAATAGGGTTTATTTGATTGTGGGGATCGATTTCCTACGGGCGCAAGCCCCCGTAGTTAATTACATCTTAGACCTCAGTCTAAGAAAACTCTCGATTAAGAATGTTAGATTATCTCCTCTAATAGGTTTAGTGCAAGGGAATTTCCTAGGCTTTCCTAATCAAAGGGGAAGGAGGTCCCAACTTGGTTCAATCAGTCACACGTGGTTCAGTCAACACTCGGCCGGCTCAAAGAAATGAAAAACTGGAGAAAAGAAAGAGGTCACGCATCTCAAGCAAACATGAGAGAAAGAGAGAGGTGGCGTCATCTGTGTGACGCGGATGGGTAGGATTTATAGCCTCCGAAATAATGGAGAACTTACCCACCAATAAGGTGTATAGCGGTATACTCGTACCACTCACCTTTAGACCCTAAATCTATAAAAGATATAGTGTTTGTACACACAACACTAACATCTACGACCTAACTAATGCAGTCCTGAACTTATTCCTTGCCTGACAAAGGAAGCCAGCTAAAACCTCCTAATCGTGTAAAATCCACGCTATCCAGTCTGTATGAGAGATGGGTGGATAGTTTAGACATTGAAATTGGGATCGATAACTAAAGAAATCCCTAATTGATCCCACACTTATGAGTGGTGCAATGCTCCTAAAACTAATGCAATTAAATCTTAATTTTAATTAGTTACTAATGCAATTTATGTTGGTTAAAGTCTCCAAATCAATGATGTATGAAATTTTAAAAAGGCTTATAAAAAATAGTTTTTGAATGACTAAACTTCCCCAGATCCGGCACTTCATCCTCATAGGCCAGATTATCCGGACTCTACTCGCAGGCGGGGAAGTTTGTCTAATAGAAGAGAGAATGCGTGCATGCGCCCCCGGACGACTCCGGCTATTCCCTAAAATCGTTATGGTTTCTATGTGAATTAATCTTAAAAATTTTTATTTAATAATTACGAGTATAAAAATTTTATCCCTAAAGAGCCTAGCGGTCAGACACAAGCACATGCAAGAAAGAAACCTATAAAAAGCATGTCGGTTCTACTGCGCAAACAAAGTAAGTAAAATCACATCACAGAAACAAATTCCACGAAAAAAGAGTGTCCATGGCAAGTGCCATACAATATTACATCATAGAGTACAGAAAAGTAAGGGTGGCCGAGCTCCACCGACAACAACCCGGGAACGACGCAAATCTTAAAATAAGGCATTTTTATCTTCACTCTTCAGTCTTCTTCTTCACTTTCTTGATTCGTCTTTGGATCATCTTCAATTCTTTGGGCTCCTTGTAGTGAATACTCCAAAAGAATGCCCAAATAAAAAAGGAAACCCCCTGTAGGGGTTTACTTTTCCCTTTGGACTCCTCGTATTGAGTGCTCCAAAACGATATCCAAATGAAAAAGGAAATCCTCTGTGGGGGTTTACTTTTCCCTTTGGATTCCTATCTCTTTAAAAATGCCTTATTTTAATGATTTTCACAAAATTTACTATCAAATACATTTCAACAGAAAGAAAAGAAAATCTAGACTCTCCTGCAGGGGTTATCCTAAGCAGTTCATAATAAAGATTCATCCAAGCAGTTATATATGAATAAAAATGTTCACATCAATCATTTGACCGTGCTCTAATTATTGGGGGATAAGCAGCTGAAACAGGTACCTAAAGCAGTTATGAATAATTATTATTAAATTTTAGCCCCCTTTTTAGCGCTGTGTGAGTACGACCACCTGCAGGAAGACAGCATTAGTATGAAAAAGCGTGCCTAACCTATGGGTATTCTAATGCTCACAACAACAGTGCAAAAAAGAAAAGAGCAGAAAAAGCGTCACAGGAAATCATCATAGAAAAGCTACAACAAGTAGCAAAAACAAACAGCACACGGGTCACATGCAGAGCGTCACAACACAGCATAGAAAAGAAAAGCAGAACAACACCCTAACCTAAAGCTAATAGTCGTGTCCTAGCAAACTCATCTAAGTGTGTGCAGGCT
This sequence comes from Dendrobium huoshanense, assembly GCA_016618105.1. Lineage (NCBI taxonomy): Eukaryota > Viridiplantae > Streptophyta > Magnoliopsida > Asparagales > Orchidaceae > Dendrobium > Dendrobium huoshanense. Next base: position 14,284,446 of record CM028347.1, on the reverse strand, counting down.
GTGTGGTTTTGGTAGATCCTATATAGGGTTAGTTTAGTTAGAGTTGTTTGTATATTTTTTTTTGTTGAAAGGGGCAAAGAAAAGATTTTAGTTAAAATTCAAATCTTAGTGTTTTGAGATTGATTTTAGAGATGTTCTATTTTAGTATTTGATTAATTATCACCTTTGTTTCACACTGAGGCCATGAGGTTTATTTCACCCTTCTTGGGGCTAACTTAATAGCCTCGTAGGCCTGGGTTACTCAGTGATAATTAACTTTGTTAGATTATTATTTTAGTTTGTTGTTAAAGAAAGAAAAAGAAAAGGTAGATTAAACATTTTATTATTAAGGTTTGAATTAGGCTAGTTAGAAATATTAATTTTAGGTTTTGACGCTCCATTAGATCCATTCGTGGCGTTGTGCCATGCACCAGGCTCGAGGAACCAGCCTCCTTAGGACACTTAGCCCCGCAGCCCGGAGTAGTCCATCCAATAAACTTCACTTTTGGAGCGGTTGTTGTGTATTAATGGATTTATTGATTACTTTAAAAGATCATTCTAAGTTTGATCTTTAAGAATCTTTTATCCTAATGAGCTTAGTTTATAACTTAATCTCTTAATACAATCTACATTTTTTAGATTTTAGATTGGTTAATAATTAATTATTAGATTAGTTAGAATTGATTTAGGTTTATGATTTAAATTCATAATTTAATGATTATGAATGTTAATTAAAACTTAATTAAGAGTTAAGTGTTTTAATAGATTTTTAAAAACTAGGTTAAGATTGGTTGGTTGATTATTAATGAATTAAGAAAAAAAACAAAAATCCAACTCTAGGAAAACGTGTCACTAGGTTTTTGTTTTAAAAGTCTCTATCCTATAAGGAACATGCATCCTAAGTCTATGTTTTCTAAGACTCGGTCCTTAATTTTTGTCCTTAGATGTCGCTAGTGTTGTAGGACTAAAAATGTTGTTCTTTTTCTAATTCCTAAGACTTCTATACGGATGTCAAAGGATTTTAGGGATCTAAAAAAAAGTAAAAGCAATCCTAAATATAATAGAAGTTTCTAAGGCCCTAAGGGAAGGAGGCGTGCAATCATCTAGGCCCCTAAAGGTTTTCTAAGTTTTTAGAAAGTTTACAGCACCGGGGGCTATGACCCGGTGGTTCCGCCCGTAGCGCCCCTACCGGAATGAATAGGGGCGACTGATGCTCGGATTTGATTGTCCTAGCTCCAGCTCCAAGTGCTCCAATGCTCCTTGTCCATTGCATTCTAAAATGTACCTCGCAACATAAAAGAAAATAGGCATCAGAGCAGTTTTATAAGTAAATGACAGTGTAAGGAAATAAAGAAAATGCAATAAGAACTAGAACGTACCTTTTGTTATTTGTCGAGTCGTTTGTGCTTTAGGTTCTCCTTAGTTTGTACGTGTGCAGTACCAAGACATAAAAGAAAATGACGAAGAAAGCTAACGAACGAAGTAAAAAAAAATACAAATAAATATAATGAAAAGAAAAAGAACGAAAATCCGATATAAAATAAAATTAAATTCTCTTTGGTTTTCTATTCACCCAAAATAACTCTTTTCATCTTTAAAAGCTAACACTAAAGGAATCTAATTCAGATAATTAAGAACTATCCTATTTCCAAAAGGACACTAGAGACTTTCCAACCTAAAGCTCTCTAATACTTCAAACTCCAAAATCCATCCTATAGAAAGAGACTTTAAGAGAATCTAACCTAAAACTTCCTAAAGTCTAAACTTCAAAATTCATCCTTAGCCATAACCACTAAAAGATTTTAATTCCAATAGGAAAGCACTAACTACTCCCTCAGAAGACACTAAGAGGTCCTTCTACACGAGTTCAATTATAAAATCATAGATTCCAAAATGATTTGCAAGAACTTTTACATGAACTATTACAAAATCCTCCCAAGAGTTATCTACTAAAATCTCTTTTTTTTTTTTTTTGACACAAACTCTACAAAACCATCTTCCAAAATCTCCTCTTTTTGACACAAAAATCCTACCCAAATAACCACTAATCAAGTGCCTCTCTTCTCATTTGGAGTGGGGTAGACTTGTGGAAGTTTTCTTAATGAATAGACACTATAAAGCCTTCTATCAAGAAAAACATTCACAAGACAAAATCACAAAATCTCAATACGAAAATAATTCACATAAAGCCTTCGATATAAAACATTCACAAAATCTACATGAAACGACTCACAAAGCTTCCAATCCAAGACCCATCCATAAGATATTTCAATACAAAAAAAAAAAAAACATCTGTTAAAATCTTCCAAATCATTCTTTTTTTTAATAAAAGATCTCAAGCAAAGAGAAGAAAAAGTCTACTCGATATCTCCAACACAAACTCAATAGAAATGCAGAAATCCATGAATATATGTTACTTTAAATGCTAACGGAAGAAGATCTATTTGCAGTGAAATAAACTAGCCTCCCATGTAAATACATAACCCATCATGTTCAATCACAAGTGCGATATTGAGAAAAACTTATAGGTTCAAACCTCTCCAAACATGAAAGTAGACAAATGCTTTATGACATCGAAAAAGATAAATGTAATCGCAACTAAGAGAGATACATGCTTTCGTGAGAGAAACTATAGAAACTACCAATATAATCTTTCAACCTTCCCTCCTTTTTATGCCAAACATGAATGAATAAGAATATAATTGCATAGCACAAGACTTTCCAAACTTAGCACCTATGCCAAATGTAAAAGAGAAAGGAAAACTTGTGTCATTGTTTTGTTCTCAAAGATCAAGGAAAAAGAGCATGATATCGTCATAATACAACATAGCTTTATGACATGGGAGCATGGATTGAAGACATAAGAAATATAGCTATTTTCCAACAAACTTCTAATCTCCACCTCCATAAATTACCAAATATCTCTAAGGGCTTTTACAAATCCGTAGGCTCACTTGGAGCATGAAGGGGATAAAGCACACACATAATTTATAAATACTTTGCTTTTTGAACAAAACTTGTGACATCTCTTGACATGCAATAGTTGTGATGTAAAGCATATGTTCAACACGACATTCCATATCAAGTCAAGACAACCAAAGAAAAATCAATTCATGCTTCTTTATAGAACCTGCTTTCCAAAATTCTTCACAAAAACTAACCTAAATGCCATACTGTCATAAACCACAAACAACTACCCTAGCAAATAATGGAAGAATTAAACACAAATTTATGTTGCCAAGCATTGAAAATTTTCTTAAGGGAAGAAACATATAGCTCCAATCACCACACTTTATCATGAAGCAAGGTATTTATTATTAACTTGCAAGAGGAATATGTTTAGAACCCATGCCTTTTCCTTCTATTGGAATTTCCACATTTGCAAGAGAAATATATAAATAAGACGAAGCATAAACAAATTAACCATTCCTTAGTAAGCATTACTATAAGCATCTCACGTGCATACCTTGGTAGAAGTTCAAAATGAACTCCTAGAATTTGCCACCATTCCCATCCAAAATATTGTCTTGTACAACATGCTTCAAGTACTATTCTCTTGAACCCATAGTTCACTCTCAAACCATAGAGATCAACACGTGATAACTTGTGTCAACTTTGCAAAATAACATAAAGTTCCACATAAAAAGTAGAAGCATCCACTAGGAATTAATAGGACCAAAAGTGTAATGCCTTATACATCATGAAAGCCTCATCCGCACTTAAAACAAGAGAACCTCACATATAAACCGTCAACAATATTTTAGAAACATGGAGCAACAAATCTCAATACTCAAAAGGAACTTGCGTATGCTAATATCAAAAGCCATAGAGTGATAAATTTTTAACTCACAAATAAAATTCCATCGTATATGAGGTATGTTATAAACATAGTATTGAAGACTTAAACATTCACAAATTTTCAAGATTAGAGGACAGCTTTAGTTCTACACATCAACTTAAGCAAATATTTAGAAATCTTAAAAAAAACAAACACTACTATTTTGTCACTATAAAGGACAAAGCTTCAATAACCATAATTAAATCAAAATCTCTTGCACCATGTAAAGATTGATTCCAACACAAGTATTTAACACTCCCAAGCACGTAAGCTTTCGTATCACATTAGGTTTCATATCAAGTGGGAGATGTTTCCAACGTAGTGAAAACAAGAGGTAGAAGGCAATGAACATATGTGGAAGAAAAACCCCAATGCCATCATAATTTCTTGAATGAGATAATCAATGTCTACCAAACATCTTATACAACTATAAGCTATGAGTTACAAACACAATGGAACTTTAACTTAAACAAAAACATCACAACCTTCCTATAGTGGCATTTAAACAAACACTTAATGTGCATGATTTTGTAAAGGAACTATAAGACCTCTCATGCATTCTTTAAGGTTCACACCTAAAATTCTAATGCAAATGGCATGAATCAAAGACATAAATTCACATACCAACTAACTACTCAAATCAATGCATTATACCAAAACTAATTACACAAGCCATCATAAAATCAATCACAAAGAATAGGAGTACCTACTAAGGGAAAGAGAACAAAGAGGTGTGATGACATACACACCCTAAGACTTGCAAAGATTTTACTTTAATGTGGTTCTCTACCAACAAAAGTAGCTAGAAGCAAATGAAAGTAGAGAGTTAGAAGAAGAAGATTGAGAGGAAACAAGAAGGAGAGGCAAACCAAGATGAGAGGAAAACAAGGAGAGGAAGAAGAAGAAGAAGAAGATAAGAGGAGAAGAGACTTACATTGTAAAAGGGATGCAGCTCAATTTGGTCCAAGCGTAGAGACGATTCGTCGAAGGAGATCGACTCTATCTGGAGTCGGACGGGCTTCGGACTTGCTCGGGTTCGGCCTCTGGAGCGGGAGCAAGGAGTCGGGCTGGGTCTTGGCGTGCGAAGGCGAGAGAGAGGTAGAGGGAGCTGAGCGCTTGGGTGTCTTGGAGCTCGGTCCGAACAGAGGAGAAACAGCGGGAGAGGGTGACGGGATCGGTCTTGAAGGCGTCGAGTTTGGTCTTGGCTAGAGCTGGCGTTGGGCTTGGTCCAAGTGCCTAAAACCGGAAACTGAAGCTTCCGCCTGGGCTGTTGTAGGTCGGACAAGAGCAAGCCTTGGCCCCGACTGGAGTCACGTGAGCAAGAGGATCGGGAGGCTAGGCGTCGGGATGGAGTTCGCAGACACAGGAGGGAGGGGCTGGCGTCGTCGAGCTGGAGTTGGAGTCGGAATCAGCCCTGGAGTGCGGAACCGAGAGATGAAGGAGGGGAGAGGTCTCGGTCTCCCCTGGCTCGCACGAGAGAGAGGGATGTCGGGAGTAGGGAGTTCCACCTGGGAGCTTCTACTGAGAGAAAAAAAGAAAAGCTGGAGGGAGCGTTCGGGTCCAGGAGAAAACCAGAGAGAGCCAGAGCCTCAATGCCGAGCTCAGAGTTTTCGTTTCGAGTAAATTGGACTCGTTGCCGAAGGAGGAATCCCGCCTTCTTCGATCCATTGCAGCAGCGGCTCAAGACACGCAAATGAAGCCTGTTATTTGCTTCGAATCGCTGCTCCTCCTGTGAGAGATCGCACGCTTCAGGGAAAGGACTATACGGGCTTGCGATTCAATCGGGGCCGCTCGATCGCATTTCCTGATATCAGCATCAATTTGAATTTATCAGAAAGTGGGTTGGAATTTAACTGAAATTGTTTGAGTTGAATTAGGCCAGATTTGGCTAAGGTCGGGTTAAGCTCGAGTTCAAATTTGGCTCGATTTGATTTGATTCGGGTTCGAGCCGGCACAACAAAATTAATCAAATGGAATTGGATTTAGAATAATTATTAATTTAAATCGAATCGTACATGGTGCGACCAAAACAAAATAACTGAGTCTAATCGAACACATTTGAGTCTGATCCAGCTCGAGTCGAGTCGATTCGAGCTCAAATTGGGCTCGACGGGGTTCGATTAGATCGGTCGAAAGTGCCCGAGCATGCTCGAGCGAAAAACGAGGTCAACAAAATTATATATACATGCTTGAATCAAAACTGGTGCAATAGAACTACTATGCTTTCTTTAACATGTACATGATCTACTTGCTATTGAGCCTACCATAAAACCAAAACCCCTGCCTCTGTTGAATGAACCACTAGAAAATGTCTGAGATGGAAATATCCTTGGTCTTCCTTCTAGCTTGATGGGATTCTCAAATGTAGGCTTAAATCATTGATCAAATCTTATTTGTAAACACTCAACAACTTATGTCTGATTTGACTGCAAAAAAGATATTATCCTATAACTCGGTAACACAGGCAAAGATGTCGCATAATATAACTCTTGAACCCAAGCACTCCACTGACTAAATCTCTAAAGCTGGCCACATTACCACCACTCTAAAATTATACCTACGGTCCACCTCTCCTGAACTCTCCTAGTCTAACCTTATCCTCTTCCCAGAAAATCCATTGCTAGAAGTCTCTCATCCAAATTGCTTCCTTATAGCAGTCCATTACTGCTGAGTAGCTATTAGACATTCTCAATATGATGGGTCTGCTTTAGCAGCTCAAAAAAATTAGAAATACGAAATAGAATCAATTGCTCTCTTGAACTGAACCAGAGTTCCCTCAGAAACCTATAGTACTTCTCCTTAAGAGTGCTGATCAACTACGAAGTATATTTGGCTAAAGAAGTAAACTTTGTCTCACACTGTATGACTGTCATACTCCCCTGAACCGACCTCATAAAAGCCTCCTCTATATGCTGACATGGAGAATTTGTTATGGAAAACACCCAAAATATGTCAAAGAACTTCTCCCAATCGACCAGGGAGCTCAACCTTCTCTAGAATTTCTCCTCATGCTAGCCCATCCACCATCGCTCTACCTCTCCATCTAAAAAAAAATATTTATAATGGTTCCTTCCTCTTAGGAGGACACTATATACAGTCAAATATCTTCTCCATTCTCCTCACCCCCATCCGTTACTTCTTTGGTCTCTATAGTGTGATGCCACATAATCTAATTTGGATGAATTCTTTCTTTTATATTTTAATAATAACTCTATAGCTATCTAACTTTATCTATCAAAATAGTGAAAATAAAATTTCTCTTGAGAATGGCTCCCCTATCATTAGATTATTCCAACCCCAACTGCGTAATGGGCTCTATATGATAAAATGAGTCAAGGCCTTTACCCTGAAGAAGGGCACCATTTGTAATCTATTGAGAGAGTTGCTACTTAGCTTTGCAAGTTTGACATTCTTACAACTTGTATGTTTTTATGATTCCAAAAATATTATTATTTTAATATTATTATTTTCTCCTAACACATTTTGGAAGAATTATTTTGCTCATGTGTGTACTAATAATTCAGAGAAATCATACTCCAGATTGTTGAAGACTTCAAATCAAAATCAGTTTAAAGTTTTTGTAATTTTGAAGTCTGTATTTTTCATTTTATTGAGTCTGAGAGAGTGTGATTTTAATTAAGTAACTGAGCATACTCACATCGGGGGAGAGTTCTAAAATTGACATTTTTAAACTGATCGTACATTACGAAATTAATTCATACTGGACAATCTGGTAAGTTATTGTTCCCAACAAGCAATAGAGCGAACAAGAAAATGTCAAATTTTTTTCTAAGTATAGATCATACAAACAATTTTTTTCATTCGTACCGGGATGATCTCCTCTGGTTCGACCTCAAACACTATTCGTACGAATTATATTTTTCATTCATACCGAGACGATCTCCTCTGGTTCAACCACGAACACTATTCGTACGGACGATATTTTTCGTTCGTACTAAGACGATCTTCTCTGGTTCGACCTCGAACACTATTCATATGGATGATAATTTTTTATCGTACCGATATGATGGGCTCTGGAGTGAGCACGAATGAAGTTTGTACGGATGGTATTTTTTTATCATATTGGGATGATGGGCTCTGGAGCGTACACGAACAAAGTTCGTAGGATGATATTTTTCGATCGTACCGGGACGAAGGGCTCTGGTGTGCTTTTGTTCATTTCATCCTGCTGATTTGTATATACGCTTTTTGACATTTATTCTATTCGTACTGGACGAATACAGTTCATACCAGACGATGATCGGGTACAGTTTCTATCTTTTTAAAAAAATCAAGAAAGGGTTAAATTATTTAAATTACCAATTCACCCTCCCTCTTGGTTAGCCTTGAGACATTAGTTTAGGTCTAACAACCTATTCTAGAATCAATAAGATTCAACATAATTGACTATTAGCACTAGTTGAATCATTTCAACTATGATAGGCCTCATGATTTTTTTTACCTATTTTTAAGGTTTTTCAAGTAAAAATCTTGTTGTCACTTATGACTCTCACATTTCTCTCCATTTATCTATTTGTATGCTGGATCTTCATTCAAAGCTAAGACATTAAGCTCTTTATCTCTCTGCTAACGTGAATGTTCCAGTTCGTAACAATAATCTAGTTAATATCAAGCTGATTAGAAGTGAGCAAGACCTTTGTGTTTCACTCATTATATATATTGTTAGCAATTATTTCATGAATTTTGCTAGCAATTATTTCAAGACCTTGCATACCGATTCTACTTTGTTAGCAATTGTTTCATGAAACTTACCAAAAGGTCACCCTTTTTCAACATTAATGAGGAATTGCCAATTATTTCAATTTGGATTTCCTTCCCAAATCTTCACCCGCATTTGTTTGCTTCTCCTTTCTTACATAGGCTTGACTCACTTTTTGGTCATCCCCTTCATATTGATACCACCACTTCATTGAAATACCACACTCTCAAGATAACGTTTCATAATGTCTAGTTCCTATAATATAAATTCGACAATATACAAAATGTTGTGATGGATAATTTCCCCTCATTTCATGAGCGTTGCAAATCTTTGGGTCATTTCAAAAAAGAATGTGTTAGTCTTCATCTTCATTTGGCTAAGGAACCTTCTATTAATATTAATCTAGTGAATGTTGTTCATAAAGAAACTTCTCAGTGATCTCCTCTTGTTGATATCTTGCCCCAATTATATCTCCTGAGGTCGATAATGTTGTGGATAATGCTAATAATTTACTTATTTCTTCCACTATTATTCCTAGCCCTATAAGTGTGGTTGACAGAGGGGAAGACATTGTGGTTGATGCTATGGATAAGAGTAATGTTCATGAAAATGTTATTGTGGATGGTTTTTCTTACTATGATGATTTGAATATGGAGATGATTATTAATATAAATTGTTTTCATGTGCTTGATGATGTTGTATCCTCATTAGGATTGGAGATATCTATTGTGAATGGCCTATATGATGGTAAGTTTAGTGATAATACTGACTGGTTACATGACTCGTTAGTTGCTGAGAGGATTGATGGGGAAGTGAGAGCTACTAATTGTTATTCTTTGTTGGAGGATGCTATTTTGGATGTTGTTCAAGTTGATAATGAGAGGTTTACTTTTGTGACCAGGAAAAAAATTAAAATTTGATGGAAAAAAAGGTTCTGCAAAGCTTCAAAATATATTGTGGCTAATTCCACTCATTCGAAAGCTTCTTGACTTTTTGTCCTTTTATTGATTAGTTCTATTGGTTGTGTTGGTGTGTCATTGGGATTGTATTACTCTACTCTTTTTTTGTCCTATTTTATACTGGTGGCTTTTAATTAGTTGGTGTTTGGTTTGTCCTTCGTTGGGCTTTTTTTGCTTACTTTTGGTCTTGGGTTGCTTTTAAGTGTGTATTGCTTCTTTTGGCCTCACTTTGGGGTCCTACTATTGTTCTCTTAGCCTACTCCCGGTTTGTGGAGTTATATTTGTGTGATGCCAGATGTCATTGTTTTTTCACTTTGGTGGTCTGATAAAATCTTATAAAAACTAGTTTTGACTTAGTTTCAATGGTGCAGTGGTTCGATTCAGTCACTATTGCAATGCTGGTGTTCTTTGGATGGCTTTTATGTTTTGTTGGTGCCTTTTTACCTTTTCCTTTTCTTTCTTTATGGTTTATTATGTAATTAGCGGACTTCTTAAGCTTTTAGGTTTTTTTCTTTTTCTTTGATTATGGCTCTGTGAGCATTAGTGGCTTGAGTTTCCCTTAAGGACTTGTGACTTTTTATTATATTAATGCACATGCCTCTCTATGAATTTTATCACAAAAAAGTTATTCTATACGTATAATATCAAAGTTGATTCTTTATTCATAATTTTAAAAGCCAATGTAAATCCGTGAGACATGCTTTATACATAAGAGTAACAAAAGGTTATTCTTTCACTAGAGTTGCATTGTTTGATGATATATATTTTGATTTTTTTAAAGTATATATGATAATACATATATTTTGTATGAAATATAATGAAATGGTTATATACATGTACAATATTAGATTCATACTTTGCATTATTTAAGAAATAAATAAGCTAAAATAGAGAAAAATATATAAATTTTCTTAAAGTTGAGAAGAATCTTAGGATGTTAAAGTAGCATTGATCACTAAAGCAAAAGATTTATACATGAATTTTGACATGAACATCACCTTAAGGATGCTCGAACAGGTGCACCATTAGCCTTGTTTCACCTTTTATAAATGTTGCAAAATTATTGCATGCTGAAATATTCACGATGTTAGAGTAAGAGTTTCATTAACTTATCATTGAATGCAAATATTTCATTCAAATAAATGTAAGTCGATTGCAACTCGAGTAGAGTGAATGATTTTTATGTGAAAAAAATGGAGGGCCTAGCCCAATCAAAAGGATTACACTATTATAAGTTTAATATTTAGATTTTACCTTTCCCATAATTTAATAAAATATTAATAAATGTAATATACATGAATTATAGGATGTGTTTGTTATGGTTTTAGTTATAGTAACCTTAAGGCAATAGAGTTGTCATCAAGTGATGTTGGTGGCCTTCTCGGTCTATCTTCTTACCCTATGGAAACCAATGACTATGACTTCAAAAATGAGCACTAACCATAGTAGTTATAGCTTGCATTGGGCTTGCTGGTGATAGTGGGCATTAATCATGGTAATGATGCTAGATGTTGGTGATCGTAGTAATGAAAAACATCATAGTTGGTGGTCGTCTTTGTTATTGATTATGGTGGTTGTGGTGGGAAAATTAAGCATCAACAGTATGGTGATATTGATTGCTAGATTTAATGGTGATAGTAGGAATCAAACTTTTTATTGATAATGAGTGTTGACCTTTTTTGCAATTCTAGATTTTAGCCATGATAGAGATAGTAGATATGGGCCTCAATATTGGTGGTTTCAATAGACCACAATATTGATGGTGCTGGTAAGCATTGGCTACAAAGGTGATGATTGGTGCTGGCATTGGTAGTAATATCAGACATTGATGTTACTAGTGTGTTGTGGTAAGGGGGTTAGTATGAATTCATGAAATATTTAATTAAACATATAAATATGTTAATATTTAATTTTTAATAAATTATAAGATACAATTTCAATCAAAATTGGTTTTTAGGTGACAAGATGAAAATTTGAGAAATAATATAATTTAAAGTATATTTATATGTTAATAATTAAATTTAGATGTATAGTATGCCTTTTATTAGTTTGTTATGATTCATATAACGAGTATTTAGAAAGATTTAATCATATTGAATACAATTATAATTTTCATAAGTCGTTACGTATCTGACATAGTACTTGAATGCAACAAAGATATCACATTTAATACAATTATAATTTTATTTGGCTGCTACTTCCTTACTACTTTCTAACAACATTTCAAATATTATGTGGTTGAAAGCTGGTTTTGCAACTAGACTAAGGCTTCGTTTGGGACGGCTTTTTTGTTGCTTTTTAAAACGGAGTTTTAGTACAAATTTTTTTTTTATTTTTGTACTAAAACTCCGTTTTAGAAAGCAATAAAAAAGCCGTCCCAAACGAAGCCTAAGCCTTTGTTTGGGACAGTTTTCTTATTGTTTGTTAAAGCAGTTTTTTTAGTGAAAAAAATTAAAATATTTGTACTAAAAAAAATGCTTTAAAAAGCATTATGAAAGCCATCCCAAACGAAGCCTAATACTTCATTTGGGATAGCTTTTTTACTACTTCTTAAAACAACTTTTTGGCTCCATTTAAGATGGCTTTCTTACTGCTTCTTAAAGCAGCTTTCTAGTACAACAATTAAAAATTTGTACTAAAAAACTATTTTCAGATGTAATAAGAAAATGATCCCAAACAAAATCCAACTAAGTTGTTGTCTCTATAGCAATTTCATAGCCAACTTTATAAAAGCTGCAATAGTCCCAAATAAAATTTTGTCTTATTTGAAGGAATATCTAGCATTAACATCCTCTTGGGCATTTACAACTTCAACTTATATTTAAATAGAGAAATAGCAATTAATAACAGGCCGTGAAACCCATTATTAATAAGAAACTAATCATTATCACAACATACAAAATACTCCATAAGAAGTTTAAAGGCTTTAATATTACTTAACAGGCGAAGAACTGAAATTAATAAGAAATCGGTCATTCTCATAACATATAAAACATTGAAAGGATGTCAAGTAGCAGCGTTGAGCTTTTTTTTTGGATTTTCCCTTCATATGTCTATTGGAATTTTTTGCTCGATCTATTTGTTTAAACCTTTAGAATATACAAATGGTAACATTTAGAGCAGGATAGATTAATTTAGTTAGTTATATGTTGTTTTGTTTTGTTTTTTTTTTCATCGACTTTGCTAATAGTTAGTAGTTGTAATTTTCGATCTTGCGGAAAGCTCAAATTTCATACTAAACTATTACAAACTTAAATGTAACAGATTTGCACGTTCAATTAAAATATGAAATTTACACGTTCAATTAATAAATATATTAACTATGAATTATGGGCTGAAAATACATAATTACCTCTGACTCCATTTGATAAGTGGGAATCGAAAGGAAGGAAATGGTACAGATTTAAATTGAAATTACTCCAAGTTTTATATGGTTGCGGAGAATTTTATAAAAATTATTTTTTAGTTACATGTCAAAATTTAGTTATTTACATACTAAAATATTTCTTATAATGCTATTTTTTTAACTTAATATTACTTTCCACTTTTCAACCATCTGCTTATTTCTTATTTTAGCCAAGAGAAAGCTTAGAAGAAGCAATGTGAATAGAAACATGGGAGGAAACTGGCATTCAAGATGGGCAAGTTAAAAAAAAAAGATGGGCAAGTTGTCTATTGTGGTTCACTGTCATTCTTTTGGTACTCCTTCGGATTTAATTTGGTTATAGTTTCAGGATGTAATCTATTATTCTTTTTCTGTAAGGCTATCCTTCCAACATTTAGTAGGATTCATATTGAGAAAAATATAATTAATTTTCACTAACTATCTCACACATACTAATCTTAGCTTTTTGCATAGGGCTATTAGGAAATATTTTTTTTTCTAATGCAAAGTACCTTCATATTAAGTCTTGAAAACAACCTCTCTAAATTGAATTTAACAACCTCTCTAAATTGAATTTTATGTGAATGTTGTTAAATGGCCAAAATTTCACATCATTAATAATGCTCTTGTTTTTAGAACTTCAGGTAAAAACACGAAAATGAAAAGTATATTTTAAAATATGAAATTTTGAATTCTTTTGGAGCTAGAGCGCTTCAACAATGTGCTTTTGAGTATTGTGGCGCTATGCTTTTGAGCGGCGCTACATTTGATAGCACAACGGCGCTAAAAAATAGTCACTGTAGTTTTTGAGTCTCTGTTCTACAATAATATTGAAATTTGCATGCAGTGCTATGGAGCTGGGTCTGAGCACTGCAACGCTAGTTATTATTATTATTATTATTATTATTGAAATATATAGTTTAATGTCTTAGCGTTGTACGAAGATCCAACACATGAGTAGATAAGAGAGAGGGTGTAGCCATAAGAGACACCAGAGTTCTTACGTGGAAATCCCTGAATAGGGAAAAAACCACCGGGCCTGGCCCTGTTTGAATGAATCCACTAATATTTACAGTCGATTACAAATGAGGCCCTTCCTTAGGAGAAGGCCTTGGATTGATGTCATAAATGTACATCATATAGAGCATATTACATGGTGGGAGTTACATATACATGTTTATTTGGTCAGCAGGACCCTAATCGATGGGATAAAGGTAGGAAATACCATAGTTGGTAGGAGATCAGGGTCAGAAAGACCATTGTTCGACGATGTAGGTTGGAAGGACCGTAACATGCAAGAGACCGAGGTCAAAAAAATTGTTGCAGTAGGGCGGTACTCTGGTAGAACTTTGGGTATCAGGTATTGTCCTAACAGAAGTTCGGGCCTCAGGTGATGGTCCGATAGAAGTTCAGGCCCCGGGTGGTTGTCCGGCAAAAGTCTGAGCGTTAGATGGTGGTCCGGTGGAAGTCCGGGCCTCAAGTGGTGGTACGACGGAAGTCTGGGTCTCAGGTGGTGGTCCGGCGGAGCAACGATGTCAGGCGGTGGTCCGGCGGAGCAACGATGTCATGCGATGGTCCGATAGAAGTCCGGGCCATAGGTGGAGGCCTAGTGGAGCAATAACATCAGGCGGTGGTCTGCATTTGAATCTTATGATATTGATGCAGCAATGAATGATGTCAGGAAGTTGAAAAGGGCGATCTTTTGAGATTGGAGCAATATTTACTCTCTAGTCGGGAATCACTTTTTCACAGACGAAGCCAAACTATTGCATCTTGAAGTGTTCACGGCAGTAGAGAAATATATAGTTTAATGTCTTAGCATTGTACAAAGATCCAACACACAAGCAGATAAGAGAGAGGGTGTAGCATTCATAAGAGACACCAAAGTTTTTACATGGAAACTCCTGAATAGGGAAGAAACCACAGGGCCTAGCCCAATTTGAATGAATCCACTAATATTTGCAGTCGATACAAATGAGGCCCTTCCTTAGGAGAAGGTCTTAGATTGATGTCACAAATGTACATCATATAAATCATATTATATGGTGGGAGTTACATAGACATGTTTGTTTGGTTGGCATGACCCTAGTCGATGGGATAGAGATCGAAATAATCATTGTTGGCAAGAGATCGGGGTCATAAAGAACATTAATCGGTGATGTAAGTTGGAAGGACCGTTACATGAGAGAGATTGAGGTCAGAAAGACCATTGTAGTAGGGTATAAGGTAGTGTCCTGATAGAAGTTTGGGCCTCAGGTGGTGGTCTGGCAGAAGTTTGGGCCTTGGGTGGTGGTACAACGAAAGTCCGAGCCTCATGTGGTGGTCTGACGAAGCAACGATGTCAGGTGGTGGTCCGGCCCTTAGGAGGTTGCCTAGTGGAACAACGATGTCAGGTGGTGGTCCGACAGAAGTCTGAGCCTTAGGTTGTGGTCTGGTGGAGCACATGGCCTCAAGTGGTGGCCTGGTGGAGCACAACGACTCAAGTGGTGGTCTAGTGGAGCAATAATGTTAGGCGGTGGTCCGGCAGAAGTGAGGGCCTAAAATGGTGGTCTAACGGAGGAGAGGGCTTCAAGTGATGTTCTAACATAGCAACGACGTTCGGCGGTGGTCCAGCGGAGCTACGACGTTCAGTGGTGGTCCGGTGGAGCTCAGGCCCTTAAGCGGTGGTTCGGCAGAACTTCGGTGTCAGGTGGTGGCTCGACGGAGGAGAGGACTTCAAGTGGTGGTCCGGTAGAGCTCAGGCCCTTAAGTGGTGGTCCTGCGAAACTTGCATCAGGTAGTGGTTCAACGGTGGAGAAGGCCTCAAGTGGTGGTCCGGCGGAGCAACGACGTTAGGCGGTGGTCCGGCGGAGCTCAGGCCCTTAAGTGGTGGCCTGGCATAACTCTGGCGTCAGGTGGTGGTTCGGCGAAGGAGAGGGCCTCAAAAGCGGTCCAGCGGAGCAATGACGTCAAGCGGTGGTTTGGCGGAAGTCCATGCCTCAGGTGGTGGCCTGGTGGAGCACATGGTTTCAAGTGGTGGCTCAAGTGGTGGTCCGGTGGAGTACCGACATTAGGCGGTGGTCTGGTGAAAATCCAGGCCTCAAGTGGTGGTCCGGCGAAGGTGTGGGTCTCAAGTGGTGCTCTGGCGAAGGGGAGGGTCTCAAGTGGTGGTCGGTGAAGCTCCGGCGGTGGTCTGGCGAAACTCCAGTGGTGGTTCGGCGAAACTCCAGCGGTGGTCTGATGAAATTCCACCGGTGGTCAAGGAGGAGCTTCTTCTTTCTCTTACTTCTCTTCTCTTTTTCTTCTTGCTTGGGTCCCCTTTTAAGAGGATTGAGGGGTCTATTTATATATTTTTGGAGTGGCATGCCCCATAAATAGGTGAGAGATCAAGGGTAAATGGGGGAGTGGATGGATGGACGGTCGATATTGAATCCCTTGATCATGCACTGTTTGTTAGACATTTGAAGGCCTTAATGATGTTAGAATTTGACGATCTTGGGTTCATTGGATTTGTCTCGTCGAGCCACTCGATTCAACTATAAGCACGTCTATTTGGAAATTGTTTGCTAACCCAAATTGTGGTTTGAACCTTCCAATAGTACTTCGGGTCCTTGTTTGGACTTATTTGGGCTCGAATTGTGTCGAATTTGGTGTCGTTGGGTTTGTATTTCTAAGACGTTCAGTTTGACTATAAGTTCGCTGAAATCGGAGTTCATATGGTCCCAATTTTAATTTTAGAAGTTTCCAACTTGATTTTGCATCGAGATTCGTGCCCGATCAAGATAAATTTTTTTATGACGTGTCAATTATTATTATAAATATCCCTGCCATTCCCTCTCCCCTCACTCTCTTGCATGGCTTGGCTGGGAAGAAATGGAACAAGAGGAGGAGGAGTTGGAAGAGGAGAGATAGGAGGAGAGTGGAGGAGAGCGAAAATACTATGTGGGATTTTTTCCTGCCGTTCCTTTTACGAAAAGCATTATTTTAAATCCCAATGTGTGACGCATCTATAGATTTTTTTTTTAATTTATAATTCTTAGTATACTTAATCAAGAACTTCTGTGAATTTGAGAGCATAAATGGATTAAGTCTAATATGCTTTCTGGATTTTAGAGTGGCATATGAGATTCTAAGTTTAGCCTCACCTTAAATAATCAAAATTTTAAATTGATATAAAAATAAAAAGCATTACTTTGGAAATTAAATGAGCCCAAAAAGTTTTGCAAGCGTCTCTTCGCTTTTTCGAATATCACATTTGCATAGCGATAGCCTAAAGTAATTAAAAAAATTTACTGAAAGAAGTACAGGTATTGAGCATGCTATTTGAGGTATATAACGCAATAAGATACTTGATTTCTGCTAATTTAATGTTGAAAGAAAGCCTTCTGTCAAACTTCTATTCTATTTACCTTGTATTCTTTATTTTATCTTGGAATGTATTCTATACATTATTCTATTAACATATACATGATGGAATCTCTTATAGCATTTTTTAACATTTCCTCAGTCGTTGTTCGCTAGGCTTTCAATCGCATTTTGTTTTTGCTTACAAGCTCTGTTCATTCCTAGATTATTTATCATTGCTTACTATCTAATATCATCCTGAGATCATGATGAAATTGCACCCGGAGGGCCTGGGAGTAGAGCGAAGGCAACTGATTCGAGTTGTGTATCCAACTTATGAAATTGCTTCCGGGTTACTTGTTTTCTACTTCAAGTGAAGATTATATAACATGAAATGAGATTATTACTATACTAGGATTCAATTTTATTGGATGGAAGTTTAGAATTTATTATTTATATCTTTTTTTCTCTAAGAAAATCAACTATAAATATTTTTCGCATACAATTGGTTGCAGTGATGTAAGTGTTGCGGGCTAGACCATTTGTGGCGATAGAGTGAGTGAACTTTTCATCTTAGTGATGCACAGATATCCAGCACATAAAACCAGAGAGAAGTAAAACTCACTATTTTTTTTACGTGGAAAGCCCGAAGAAGGAAAAATCACGGTGCCTCGCCAAAGTGAAAAATATTCCTCTAAATTTGAGTGAATTAAAAGGTTTACTCATCCCTTGACTTAGAGGCGTCGAATTATAGAAGTTTGGAGAGTTAGGCAAAGGTCTAGTGACGGTCGAGCGGGAGTCCGATGATGTCTGTATATAAGTTGAGCTGACGAGGAATGATCCGACAAAGGTCGGGCGGAATTCTGGTGATGCACGACGGCCAGGTAGAAGTCTAGAGGCGATCGATAGTGATCCAATGACGTTCGTGCTTAAGTCCGTAGGCGATCAACGGTAGGGAGAAAGTCCAGCAGTGGCCAGGTGGAAGCAGGTCGGTGGCCAGTGGAAGTCCGGCAGTGGTCGGCGGCCGGAACGAAGGTCGGGTTGATGTCCAGCGGCGGTCTACGGCAAGATAATGGTTTGAAGATGGTCAGGCTAAAGTCCAGCAGCGGTCATCGGGCGGTGGTCTGATGACAGTCAATGGAAGTCTGGTAGCGACCAACGACTGGGTGGAAGTCTGGTGGTGGTCGACATCCAGGTTGTGTTCCGATGGCATTTGAGCTGAAGTCTGGTTGCGGTCGGTGAAAGGGCAGTGATTCGACTGTGGTCGGGCAAAAACCTGATAGCGGTCGGCAGCCGGGTGGAAGTCTTGCATCGATTTGAGGCTGGGGGTGGTTCGACGATGATTAGGATGAAGTTTGATGGCGGTCAACAATCGGGCGATGGTCTAATGATGGTCGGGCTGAAGTTTGTCAACTGTCGTCGGTTGGGTGGAAGTCTTGCTCTCGACATCAGGGCGGTGGTCTGATGGCACTCGGGCTGAAGTTTGATAGTGGTTTGCGTCCAGGTAGAAGTTCGGTGGTGGTTTGCGGCTGAGTGGTGGTCCGACGAAGATCGGGATGATGTATGACGACGGTGAGTGGCTGGGCAGTGGTCCGACGACGGTTGGGCTGAAGTTCGACTGTCGTCGGCGGCTTGGTGAAAGTCTGGTGATCGACATCCAGGCGGAGGTCTGATGGAAATCGAGCTGAAGTCCAACAGTGGTCGGTAGACGGGTGGAATTCCGCCGGAGGTCGGCCTTCGGGAGTTGGTCCAGGCAGCGAGGTCTCCGATGGAAATCGAGCTGAAGTCCAGCAGGCTAAAGTCCGACAGCGGTCGTGTGGAAGTCCAGTGGAGGTCGACAGACGGCGGTGGAATTCCGCGGTGGTTCGACGGAGGTCTCAGGCCTTCGGGAGTTGGTATCTGCCGACGCGTGATCAGGCTGAAATACTTCATGTTTGGCAACGATCGGCGGGTAGGCGGTGGTCCGATGAAGGTCAGACAAAAGTCCTGAGGAGAGAGAAAAACAGTGGTAAGCGGCCTGCACAATCCGACTTTCTCAATTTTAGAATCTGCGGAATTAAGTTTTGTCGTGATTTTCGCTGTATTTCTGACTGGTTTAGTTTTTACCGCGTAACTTTCTGATTTTGTTGAAGTGCCGAGTGTGCACATTTTGGTTATTTTCTGAAGATTTTTGTCGGGTATTTTTGATTCGCTGTGTTTTTAGTCGACTGGATTTTTCTGTGAACTTGGGTGCAGTAAAATAAATGTCCTATATTCTGTGCGAATTTGGTGAATTTTGATTTTCAGGTAAATTCTGTAACTGCCGTTATGTGCCCGATTTTTGAGATTTCTATTTTGTCCGGAAATCTTCTGATTTGATATACTATCGGTCGGCTGGCCGTCTGGGTGAAATGAGGATCTGATAGATCCAGTGTTTAGGGAGGTCGACATCCGAGTGGTGAATCCTACGAGATTCAGTCATGTCGGTCAGCTGAAGATACGTGGCAGCTGGTACGGCGGCTGAGGCTGATTTGATACGGTTTCCGATTCGGAGGTCACGGATTTGTCTGAAAGATTCTGGCAGCGAGCTCGACCCTTGCTTTCGGTTTTCAGGTTCGAAGTCCTGTCCGGGTGAGTCATATGTACTGATATGGCGGTAGCTCTGCTGCCTGGGAGTTAGTCTGACGATGATCGTGCTTTAGTCTAGCAGTGCTCAATGGCTTGGTGGTGGTCCGCTAACTGTCGGACTGTAGTCCAGCGATGGTCAGCATCCAGGTGGTTGTCCCACAGAAGTCGGGTTGAAGTCCCACAAGAGTTGGGGCCCGGGAGGTGGTCTGACAGCGGTCGGGTTGAAGTCAGACAATTGTCGGCGGCGGGCTGGAAATTCGGTGGCGGTCTATAGTCGGCGGTCGGCGGTCGTGCAATGGTGCAGGAGTTCTTGAGGCTGCAGAGCTCTCTCCAATCTCTAGCCCAAGGTGCCCTTCATGTAGAGAGTTGGGGTCTATTTATAGATTTTCATAAGTGGCACAGCTGTTAATATAGAGAAGATCTGGGGCAGGTTCGGAGTGCTCCATCGGATGGCTCGTACTGATTCCCCCAATTATATATAATTTTTCAACTGTTTAAGTGCCCTAACGATAGCAAAATTCAACAATCTTTGGCTCGTTAGATTCGTCTCGCCGAGCCACTCGATTTGATTTGGTCAGCATCCGGATGATGGTCTTATGATAGTCAGGCTGAAGTCTGGCAGCGGTCGGCGACCGTGCGGAAGTCAGGTGGAGGTCGACATCCGAGTGGTGATCCAACGACGGTCGGGCTAAAGTGCGCTGGCGGTCGGCGGCTAGTCAATCGTTCGACAAAGGTCAGCCTAAAGTCTGGCGATGGTCGACTGTCGGCTAGAAGTCTGATGACGGTCTACGGTCGGGAGTTTATCTAACGACGATCGGGCTTTGAGTCCGCAGCAATCAACGGTCGGGTGGTGGTCCACTGACTGTCGGACTGAAGTCCAGCGACAGTCAGCATCCGGGTGGTTGTCCCACTAAAGTCAGGCTGAAGTCTAGCGACAATCAGCGCCCGGGAGGTGGTTAGAAGGCTGTCAGGCTGACGTCAGGCAGTTGTTGACGGTCGGCTGGAAGTCCGTCGACGGCCGGCGGCCGAGTAGTGGTGTAGGAGTTCTTGAAGCTTTAGAGCTCTCTCCAATCTCTAGCCCTAGGTGGCCTTCATGTAGAGAGTTGAGTTCTATTTATAGATTTTCATAAGTGGCACACCCGGAAATATAGAGAAGATCCACGGCATGTTTGTAGTGCTCCATCGGATGGCTCGTATTGATTCCCCCAATTATAGAGATTTTTTTAATTGTTTAAGTGTCTTAACGATATCAGAATTCTGCGATCTTTGGCTCGTTAGATTCATCTCGCCGAGCCACTCGATTTGATTATAAGCATGTCATATTTGGATATCATTTTTTTCATCTAAATAATGCTTTGATTTTTCCAAATGTTGTTCGGGCCCCTAATTTGGACCAGTTGGGCTCGCGTGGATCGATTTCGGTGTCGTTAGGTTCTTCTCTTTGAGGCATTCAATTTGGACTATAAGTTTGCTGAAATTCGAATTCAGATGATCCCGAATTTAATTTTAAAAGTTTCCAACTTGAATACATCTCAAGATTCGTGTATGATCAAAATGATTTTTGATGACGTATAGGTAAGTAAAGAGAGTTAGTGTAGTTCTTGCTTCTTTTGGATGTAAAAAAAAAATGTTATGTAGTCCTATATAACATGAAAGTTTTGAATTCACAGAAGTTCAAAAGCTTGGAGCTAAGTCATTTTACTTTTTGTTCTGGCATTTCACTGCTCAATTTCTCACTTGTTCAATATTCCAGACGCGTCACTGCATTCCTTCGACATTCTAGTCACTGCAAAAGTTCTTCACCACGTGCAAACAAGTGCAAGAATTTGTTGCACCTATTTATGCTCTTTTGCTGCATATTCATAGGTATTAATACCATACCCAGTTCTTCTATTTTAAAAACTAGGTTTTTTTGTTTGCTTTAAAAAATTTTAGTTATTTTTGTTCATTTTAGCCTCATTTTAACAACGCTTTAAGGATTATTCTGCTATGCATTCGCTTTCATGGTATCAGTTCATATAAGGACTTCTTCAATTTTTAAAAGTAGATTGCACTACTCTCATACTACACATGGCTATGTTTTTAATGGTGAATTTCACTACTCTCATACTACACATTTAGTACTATGCTTTAAATGCACTTTTATTGCTCTTGGAATGTGTTTTCACTGGGCTTTCTATGTTTTTCTTTATATTCACTATATTTTTGAAGTTCTTTAGAACTTTTATTATTTCTTTCACTGTGCTTTGACTCCGCTTTCACTTTGCTTATACTACGATTTTTTTTGTATTTACTAAGTATTTTATTTGTTGTTGGAGAAAGATTGAAAATTTATGTATCTTAATTCTTTTCTCAATTTTGACAGTGAACTAATATTTGTTTTTTATTTTGTTCATATTAAAAATGTATATGAGGATAAAAAGATCCTTTCATACCAATATAACAAAATGAAATATCCAAATTTTTCGTGGAATTTTCATTACTATATTCTTTTCTTAATGCAGCAGTAGCACATTGAAGGTGCAATAAAAGCTCAGTGAAAGTGCAACAAAAGGGCAGTAAATTACACTATATTATTTTAATTTTAAAAAAAAAATTCTTACAAATTTATTTCATAGAAAAAACATTAATAGTAACATGATCTGAACTATAAAAATTTCATTGTCATAGAAATTTCCAAACTATGCAATCTAGAATTTAAAATCAAACTTGACATAGTCAAAAATAATGAAAAGTACAGCAAAAATGCGTCAAAAGCACATTGAAAGTGCATCAAAAGCACTGTGAAGGCCAATGAATTACATATTATATTTTTATTTTCTATAAAATTTTCCTTACAAATTTATTTCATATTGAAAAAAAATTATTGATATATCATTAAAAAAATATCTTGCCATGCACGAATCTCAAGGCAAAATCAGATTTGAAGCTTTAAAATTAAATCTGAGACCATCTGACCTTGATCTCAGCAAACTTATTGTCAAACTGAGCATCTCGAAAATACAAACTCAATGACACAAAATTCAACTCAATCCAAGCCCAAACTAGCCCAAATAAAAGACTCAAAGCGCATTTGGAAGGTTCAATCCATAATTTGGATTTCCAAATAATTTACAAATATGGCATGCTTATAGTCAAATCAAGTGGCTCGACGAGACGAATCCAACAAATCCAAAATCATCAAATTCTGATATCATTAGAGTCTTCAAATTCCTGATAAACGGTCCACAATCGAGAGATTCAACATCGGTCGTCTATTCAAATCACTCCCAACTTATCCCTGATCTTCCTCCTATTTACAAGTCATGTCACTCTCAGAAAATTATAAATAGCCCCTCATTTCTCTTAAGAGGGGGGATGAAGAAGCAAGAATAAGAAGAAGAGAAGAGAAGGAAGAAAAGGAAGGAAGAATCTCCTCATCAACTACCATCGGAGTTCCACCCGAACTTCAAGTGACGTCGGAGTTTCGTCCTACCTCCAAGTGACGACGAAATTTCATCCGACTTCTAAGTAACATTGGAGTTCCACCCGAACTCCAAGTGACGCCAGAATTCTGCCCGACTTCCAAGTGACGCGGGAATTTCGCCCAATCTCCAAGCGACACCAGAATTATGTCCGACCTCAAAGTGACTCCAAAATTTTACCTGACCACTTAACATTGATGGATCTCTAATCCTTGTTTGTAATTACATTTCAACTCGAGAGTTGATTATTGTAATCTGATTATCCTAAGTTTTAGAGGCGAATCAGTCATTTGTACTCCAATCAAACATTAGTGGAATCTTTTCAGCTGGGCAAGGTCTCACAGTTTTTCCCCTTTCTTGGGTTTTCCTGTTCGTGTGCTGAATATCCATACAACGCTGAGACAAAAAAATTCTAACTCTATCGCCACATATATTCTAGCCTGCAACAATTATAATAATTGATCTGAACTAAAAAAAATGTAAATTAAAGTTGATAATTATCTAAATCACTCATTACATAGCAAAAGCACAGTAAAAGTGCAACAAATCATGGTGAAAGTGCAATGAATTACATATTAGATTGACATTTTTAGAATACTTTTCTTACAAATTTTATTCATAGTGAAGTTACATGATCTGAACTGATAAAATATGATTATGATGGGTAATTTCAAAATATGCAATCTAGCATTGAAAATTAAGTTTATGATGGCCAAAACAATTGATTACAAAGCAAAAGGGTAGCAAAATGATAGCACAACAAAAGGACAACAAAAATGAAAGCGCAGCACAATGACAATGAAAGGGCAACAAAAGCACAGCAAAAAACAACAAAAATGAATTACACAAAGCATAGTACAAGGGCAGCAAAAGCTCATTGAATTACACATTATAAATTTCTAGAAATTTTTCTTTACAAATTTAATTCATAGTGAAAACACTTATAATTATATGATCTAAACTAATAAAATATAATTAAGATGGATAATTTGAAACTATGCAATCTAGTTTTGAAAATTAAGTTTTTGATGATGAAAATAATTGATTATAAAGCAAAAGCAGAGCAAAAGGGAAAGCGTAGAAAAAATGCGATGAATTACACATTATAAATTTCTAGAAAGTTTTTCTTACAAATTTAATTCATAGTTAAAACACTTATAATTACATGATGTGAACTAATAAAATAATATTATGATAGATAATTTCAAACTACTCAATCTAGTTTTAAAAATTAAGTTTATGATGGTTAAAAAATTAATTATAAAGTGAAAGCATAGCAAAAGGGTAGCAAAAGTAAAAGTGTAGCAAAAAGCCAGTAAAAGCACTATGAGAGCACATCAAAAGTGAAGTGAATTACATATTATAAATTTCCAGAAAAATTTCCTTACAAATTTAATTCATAGTGAAAACCCTTATAGTTATATGATCTGAACCAATAAAATATGATTATGATGGATAATTTCAAACTATGCAATCTAGTTTTAAAATTAAGTTTATGATGGTCAAAATAATTGATTGTAAAGCAATAACGCAACAAATGGCAACAAAAGGGTAGCAAAAGTGAAAGCACAACAAAAGGATACCAAAAGCATAGTGAGAGCGAAGCAAAAGTGTAGTGAATCACACATTGTAAATTTCTAGAAAATTTTTCTTACAAATTTAATTAATAGTGGAAACACTTACAGTGACATGATCTGAACTAATATAATGTGATTATGATGGATAGTTTCAACTGTGTAATCTAATTTTAAAAATTAAGTTTACGATGGTCACTTCGCTTTTGTTGCACTTTCACTGTGCAGCTAAAGCACGGTGAATTTAACAATATATTATCTTACAAAATTAATTTAATTGTAATTCCATATGTGAATTATATGTGTATTTATTGTCAGATCATAAATAATTATTTTAATAAACTGTTAACAAATAGAGAAAATAAATCATTATCTGGAACATACAAAAAACAAGCAGAACTCTAAATTTTCTCTTACAACCAAGTATATAGAAAAAACTAATATTCCTTCATGATGTAGCTTTTTCAACTTCAATTCTTCCTCATTCGTGACGTTTGTATACAACCTTTCTGATCCGCATTTCGTAGCATATCATCTACTCAAAAAGTGAACATCTTCCTCCAAATCATTCTTCATCTTCATCGAGTTTTTCAATTTTTCATTGCATGTTGTGATTAAAATTTGCTTAATATGAGGGTTTGTTTATTTTTTGTGCTCTATAAAATAATCTGATTGATGATTAGATTACCCTTATGTTTGAACCGATCTGATTGCTCACAGAACTTTCTGTAGGTCGCCATGCTCTTGTAGAGCAATAATAGGGGGCTAAATGTATATACATAACATATATATATATATATATATATATATATATATATATATATATATATATATATATATATATATATATATATATATATATATATATATATATATATATATATATATATATATATATATATATATATATATATATATATATATATATATATATATATATATATATATATATGTATGTATAGCAGAGTAAGAAAAATAAATCACACTTAGCCAAGCTCCTATTTATTTGGAGGCTAAGCAGTAGGAGCACTTGTAACATTTATATTTTTTTTATTAATTTAGCGCCCTATCATATATGTGTATATATATATATATATA
The DNA here is from genome assembly GCA_016618105.1 of Dendrobium huoshanense. Lineage (NCBI taxonomy): Eukaryota > Viridiplantae > Streptophyta > Magnoliopsida > Asparagales > Orchidaceae > Dendrobium > Dendrobium huoshanense. The sequence continues at coordinate 14,258,499 of CM028347.1, read as the reverse complement.
TACATATATGTATATATACATACATATATGTATATGTATATGTATATGTATATATACATATATGTATACATATACAGATATATATAATGCTTGGGATTTAATTGATTTCAAATTTTTAGGAAAACCTTGTATGATAGTTTATAATTTTTCATTTCTAATATAAATGTAATTTGTTTAAAGTATCGTGTTATGAAATTTAGTCTTTGAGTTGGGATATAGGTATCCAAAATTGGATTCCAAAGAGGAAATGATACTCCTTAGGGGGACGGTATTTTTCCATTTAGAAGCCAAAATTTGGATAATTTTAATACCCAAAGTGAAGAGAATAACCTCCCCTTTGGGGGAAGAGTTTTCTTTTTCATTTGGGTATCAAGATACGACAAATCCAAGAAACCCAAAGTATTGAAGACATAGTATTCCACTTAAAGTAACTTGCGTCAATTCTAGGATTAGAGTCTGAGTTTCTTATTACTAGTGCCCGCGCGACCACTTTTAATTTATATAAATTTTAGGATGTAATAAAAGCGAATTTTGCATGTAGACATTATTTATGAAATTAATTTGCTTAATCAACGTGTTTGATTTAATTTGATTGCTATTGGAATTGCCTAATTTTTTTAATAATTTTTTGGTGATTTACATGTCATTTTTTATTTTAGCCTGGATATATGGAAGTTCGTAAGGGTACGTTAAAACAATTTTAACTCAATTAAATAAAAATTTTAAGATAATACAGAAACTCTAACGACTTAAGAAATAAGTCTGGGACCACCAAAAGTCAGCAGAAGTATTTTATTGACTTTCTCTTTCTTGTTAGGCACCTCCTCGACTGAGAATTCTGACAGATCACCTGACCTTTGAGGGTGAAGATCTGCCAAGGGGTTATTATGTAATCTCTTGAAAAAAAATAATTTTTAAATCCTTTTCCAAAAACTATTTAATATAAATTTTATATATTTAATCAAGTCGATTAGCATGTATTGTATTATAAATTAATTAAATGAGTTTAAAAGTTTAATTACATATAATTTGAGCATTTTTCACCCTACATAAATTAAAGGGTCAATTAGGACTTGCTCTAGGCAACAATCTTAACTTTTAAAAACTTTAAACAATAACTCGTCACTATTTCATAAAGACCGGGCTTATGGATTTTAAGCACTTAGGTGATTAGCTAGCTTCCTAATCCAACATTGGATAAGTCAAGATTTTGCACTGCATTAGCTAGGTTCGCGCTATTGTGGTCTAGTGCTCAATTTAGATTTAGGATTTGAGAGAGATTCTGAATCATAAGACCCCAACCTCTAAGAATATAATACTGAATTTTTAATAAATTACTCAATTTAAATTAAAGGTTCTCTCAATCTAAATTTAAGTCCAATAATTATATTAGGTTGGGACACTTCTGAATTATTTCATAATCCCAAAAGCTCCTCCTACCACTCCTCATTTGACTCTAGAAATAAGGGTTCAAAATTTGATATAATCCACGTTGAACTCCAAATCCACCTCCTTTGATATCACTCCTATGAAATCTTTAAACAAAAATTTTATCGTTATTTTAATTGAAAGAATTTTTATGAAATTCAACCTCCCTATGATGTAGTTAACTACGATGGCTTATACTCATATGAGATTTAGAACCACACCCACTTTTTCAAAAAAAAAAAATAAATAAATAAAAAATAAAAAATCAATTTTCAAAATTCAACTAGTCTTATTTATGAAAATTAAATCAACAATGATCATTATCATCATATTTAGATAATTGATTAGTCAATGATATTTTTCTTTTCCTAGTAAGATATACCATTTCTTATCAAGACCCTAAATAAGAAATTAATGATCTCCCATCAAAATTGTTATAGTTAAATGCTTGATAAAATGTCATTTTAACACTACAAGGTTATATGTCATCCGTCCTTGAATTTGACTACTATAGTCTGAATGAAATTTTCAACCTCATTATTTGAACCCACTAGAGAATGATATTCTCGCCTCCCAAGATGATATATCTTTCATAATGACATGTTTGATTTCAAGATTGAAATCCTAAATTAAATTTTCTAAGGAAAACCAAAATTTTCAAAACCTCTTTTTCCAACACTTTCAACCCAAACAACCCCTAATGGAAATAATATTTTATCCTTAAAAATTAATCATGCATGATCAAATTGTAAACTTCTTAAATTAAATTTGGGACCATCTAAACTCTGATTTTGGCAAAGTTATAGTCAAATTGAAATTCTCCAAAAGACGAACCCAACGACACAAAATTTGACTCAATATGAGCTCCAATGGGTCCAAATCAAAGCATCCTTGAAAGGTTCAAACCATAAATTGGATAGTCAAATAATTTCTAAATGTGACATGCTTATAGTCGAATCAAGTGCCTCGACGAGAAGAATCCAACAATTCTAAGATCACTAAATTTAATATCATTAAGACATTTAAATGCCTAATAAATGGTTCATAATCAAGGTGATCGATCAATATCGGCCGTCAATTCAAACCACACCCAACGTACACTTGATCTTCCTCCTATTTGCTTGTCATTCCAATCCAAAAAATTATAAATAAATCCATCATTCTTCATTGAAGGGAACCCATCAAGGAAGCGAAGGAACATCACTAGAGTTCTCTTGCCATCAGACTCCTTCAGTTACCGAATAACGTCAGACTTCCGACTGGCCACTGACTATAGCCGAACTTTCCCCCAACCACTAGCTGTTGCCAGACTTTTGCCCGACCACCGACTGTCACTAGACTTTTGTCCAACTACCATATGTCATCGGACAACAGCTGGCTGCCAACTGACGTCGAATTTTCATCTAACCACCGAGTGTCGTCATATTTCCACCTGATCTCCATTTGTTACTAGAGTTCACCTCGACTGTTAAGTGTTATAATCTGATCGATCACTCTCAATTTCATGGACAAACTAGTCATTTACAATCTATTCAAACACTAGTGGAATCATTTCGTTTGGGGGTGGCCCCATGGTTTTTCCCTTCAGGGTTTTCCATGCAAAAAATTATGGTGTTTCTTTTTCTTTGTTTGTATGCTGGATACTCGTGCAGCGGTAAGACATAAAGTTTTTGGTACTTTATCACCACGAATATTCTAGCCCACAACAAATATATAATTTAAAAACAAAACAAGAAGATGGCTACACACAAAGTTATACAAGAAAAATTTTTTAAAAGAAATAAAAATAGGAATAGTAAACTTAATCAAATGCAAATTAAATAATTGAATCATCCAATATTTGATTCTTTTTTAACAAGAGTCTTGAAATGATTTATGATTGGATATTTCATACGAAGACTAACCATTCCAACAATATACATAATATCCAATATTAATGTGTAAGTTAACCAGCAAGAGTTTTCGACAAGACTTTTGTAGAGGGTTGGATCCAACTTCTTACTCCCACCATTCTTAGACAACTTCAATTCATATTTTATCAATATTCCAATGTGATTAGAGTATATATATATATATATATATATATATATATATATATATATATATATATATATATATATCTTGATGACTTCTTTAGCATAGCCTTCTCGAGCAATGAAGGCACCTTTATTTTACTGCTTTACTTTAATGATGAGTTACTATATATGGGCCTTTATGGGAAGTTTTTATCATATATTATTGAATAAATGAAAAAAAAAACTTGTAAAATTATAATATAAACTTAGATAAGTAAAAATATGACATGAGAAAAGGATTAAGAAAACAACATTTCTCAATATATAATGCATTACATCATCAGTAGGAATGTAGACATAATCACTACTAAAGCAAAAGCATTAATTGACTTTGAAAAAGCATATAATCATTAATAGAATATATGATAAATTCTCATAGATAATGAGAACCTTAATTTTAGCTAGTATACACAATAATTGGACTTCTTACATTATGAATACCATCACTCCAGATCAAAACACCCGAGATAATGGTCTCGTAAGCATCTCCTTCAAGTTTGACTGAAAATGATTTCTTCTCCAAAAGTGCTTCAAAAGACAAAACATTTGGCTTAACGTTGATCTTAAGGCTAGAAGGAGCATTAATAATAGCATAGTAAGTAGAATTTGACACTCCCACATTAGTGACTGTTCTTCGGAAAGAAGTTGAAAAATACTTTCCATATTGAGTTTGTAAAGCAAAGGTAGGATAATTGAGATCTAAAACTGTTCCATTATTTGTAGAGGCACAACTGCTCTGATCTCCAGTGACAAGTCTAAGAATTGTAGTAATATATCCTTCACTACATAACATTTTGATATAGTCTATCTCATGGGCATCATATATAAGACCAGGACTCAAAGCTGCGAGTGGGTTTATGTGACCAGCTCCATAAGCTAGTTCTGCCTCTACATTCTTTGTTGAGCTCATTACATAAGCTGGAAGAATTAAAAATTAAATTTATTGTTAATTCATCAAGATCAAATGAAAGGAAAATATAATTTGAAATTGCATTTATTAGCCATGTACTAATGATTACAATAGTAAAATTAGTATTACCAGTGGTGATGAGAGCAGATTTTATGGCAGCTGGAGACCAAGTTGGATTAAATGATTTGACATTAGCAGCAACACCTGTTGTATGAGGGCAAGCCATTGATGTGCCTGATATCATGTTATATGGTACTTTAGGGTTACTAAGAGGTGACCATGCTGCTAAAATATCAACCCCTGGTGCTGTTAGGTCCGGCTACATTATACATGCAACACATTACTATAATATTTACATAAAAGACATTCAAATCAAAGATTTAATTTATGTTTTCAGTTAATTACCTTTAGTATATTAGGGGTAAGTGGATTTGGACCGCGTGATGAGAATGAAACCACATATGGTGCTGTAGCATCGAAGACAGCTTCACTCTTGTAAATGCTTGCCGTAGGATTGCTATCAGATAGATAATTAAGCATAGATAATCAAAAGTACTAAATGTGCTTTCCATATTATATATATATATATATATATATATATATATATATATATATATATATATATATATATATATATATATATATATATATATATATATATATATATATATATATATATATATATATTATATTTGAGAGTAGTAACCTTGTGTTGTTTGCATAATTTCGAACTTGTATGATATTTTGTGATTCCAGCACTGAGACAGGAAGCAAGAACTCGAAAGAGTCATCATTGACCCAATCTATGTCCATAATTGCTCCAACGGCACCTGCAAGTAGTGGCCCTGACCCGTCAGTTAACCCATCACATAAAACAACTTTTCCCTTCACCAATTCACCATCCAACGTCCCTTCGTAGCAATATCTGCATGCATAACAAAATATAGCATAAATTAAATGAAGCTGATGATGTTAATTTTGACTAAATAATTCAAAATTAGCAAAACTAGTTCACCTTGAGTATTTTGCATTATCACCTGCTGAATTGTTGGGTGCATTTTTGCCTAATATCAAAGGATGCATCTCACCATCCAAGCCATCGATGTTCACTGCCTTCCCCTATATCCAATAATTTTAATTGCATAAGAATTAATTGATTAGGAAACTCAACTTTTGAAATGATTAAGGTATATATAGATCAATAAATAATTAATCACCTGAAATTCTTCTCCATTACCAAGCTTAGTTGGAGCAACAATCTTGCGATCAATGGTGCTCGCTGCCACTGTGAGTAACCATGGTGCATAATTCTCAACGGTAAATTTATTAGGACCATCATTCCCCGCCGAGCTAGATGTCAGAATGTTTTTCTTCATTGCATGGAAAGATCCTATAGCTATGGGGTCCTTGAAGTAGTTATTGGCATAACCACCAATAGAAATAGAGATGATGTCGACACCATCTTGGATGGCATCTTCGAAGGCGGCGAGTAGATCAATGTCAGAGCAGCCATCACTCCAACAAACTTTGTATATTGCGATTCTTGCTGAGGGGACGCCTCCACGGGCAGTCCCCCCTGCAATGCCTGCGAGGCTCACATTTGTGACAAGGTTGCCGGCGGCTATGGAGGATGTGTGAGTTCCGTGTCCTTCACTGTCCCGAGGGGAGGCTATGTCCATTTCACTTATGTTACCTTGAAGGTGGTAGTACCGAGCTCCAATGATCTTACTGTGCGTTGGTAATTAATTTTTATAGTATTAGTAATTTCATATAGCTAAACTACAACAACTTTTTTATAAGTATAAGATGATGAGGAGCATCAATTACTTATTGCATGTGAAGTTGTGATTAGACTGACATATGCCCTTCCACCTGCTTGGTGGCAAGCCAAAGCCGGCATCGTCGAAGCTCTTTGACTCAGGCCAGATCCCTGTGTCGATCATGCCGACAATAACATCCGACTCAAAGGGCGCACGTGGAGCGCTCAATGGAAAACCCATGAAGTCCCATGATCTTGTGGTGTGAAGTTTTCTTTGCTTGCTTGGGAACACAGAAACCAATTCTTCCATGCCTGAGTTCATAAAGCACATAAAATTTTAAAAATTAATATTTCACAAGCCAAATATTATGCATTAATAGCATTGCATTTATGATTGCTATTCTTGCAAGTTTTTTTTTTATCTATATACATATTTATATTACCAGACAACTTCCTTGCTTCTTCATCAGACAGCATAGCGGCGAAGCCATGAAAACTCTTGGTATAACTATATATAAGTCGATTCGACGCTTCCTGGTTGCTGCATTCAACATTATTTTTGAATAAAAAATAAATATTTATATATACAAAAACAATAATTAGATATTTTATAAAAAAAAAATTAAACAAACAAATCCTTGTCAATTTGGAAATCTTGCTATTTTAATCGGTACCAGAAAATCAAGAAAAATATAAAATTGAGGACTTGTTTGGGCAGATCACCTGAATCCAATTGCTTTCTGGAGCAGTTCTGAATGAGCTAATAGTGGCAGGCCAACGAATTCTCTTGGTTTTTCTCCCATATACACGATGTAAGGCTGTTAATTGTTCACATTAATAAATTGCATGCAATTGTGGTAAATAAAAGAAATATATATACTGTGAAATGAATATTGCAATCATACTCTTTGGTTGGGCTCTGTGGTCGCCGCATGGACTCTGAAAGCCTTCATTGCAAGCATTAGTAGAAGAAATGAGGACAGCAAAGGGAACGAGTGCCGATCCATAATCGCGATTAATTTTGAGTTTAAGGAGGCAAAACCCAATTTGTTACTGCTATTCTATGGAAGGATGATTAGATTTATATAGGTGTTTTTGTGCAAGGAATTATATCTAAGAGTTCCCGCTGATGGGAAACAATTTAAGCTTCGAATTCATCGCAAGTGTTAATTGTCGGACAAAAAACCTATGAGGAATTCCCTATGAAGAAACCAAAAAAAAAAAACTTATGTAACATATAGTTTTGTTTTAGATGTCTTTTTTATTATTTTTATTTGAAAAATTAAATTTTAAATAAAAATTTCTTTAAATATAAAAATAAATTCGTCCCAAACATAATCTGAATGATACAAATAATAAATAAAATTTATTTTTGCATAATGAAACTATGAGTTTTAAAATATAAAATAAATATTTTTTTTTTATATTTACTCTTAAATTATTGTATTACAATGTTGTTCGATATTATTCATGATGCTATAAATTTTCACAATTTTCCGTATGTTCTTGAAACGTTAGATTTTGACTTTGTTGTCGTCATTTTGCACATTTAGAATTACTGATTTATTAAAAGAAGAATTTTATTGTACCTATAGCTTTCGGGACAAAAGGAGAGAATGCCAAAGTATTGGAACTATAGCGAAAAATTAATCATAACGGTAGTTTTTTTCAAATTTATTGTAGCTGTGTATACCAGTCTTGAAAAGCTCGAAATGCTATCAAGCATGGTGTGAAGGTTCCAACTCATCTTGCTGCAGTTGAAGTGTTGAATTATAACCTGAATATTTGATTAAGGCTTCGTTTGGGACAGCTTTTTTATTGCTTCTTAAAGCAGCTTCCTAGTACAAAAATTAAATACTAGGATGCTGCTTTAAGAAGCAATAAAAAAGCCGTCCTAAACGAAGCCTAAATCTAACTAAGTAAATCTGGAATGATAACCAGCTTACAAAGCTAAATCTAATTTTTTGGCATCACCCACCTCCTTAATAAAGGAGAGGGAGTAAAAATATATACTGAGAAGTGAGAAATTATGAATGGATAACCTGTGAAGTTTATTTTAATATATTGGTTGACAGTTTTGACTATTGATTAAGATATTTTTAGTTTAAAATTTACGTATATGATGTGTGTGAAAATTTATCTTAATAACTCATATGTACTAAAAAAAGAATGGATAACCTTTAAGTTGCGAAGAAATTATAGAACATTTTGAAGTATTAAATTTTTTTATGCATTTAACCATTGATTTAGGTTTCATTTGGGACAACTTTATTTCTTCTTTCTAAAGCAACTTTTTAATATAAAAATTCCTAGTTCAAGAAATTTTTAAAAAGCTTTGAACTAGAAAGTCACTTTAGAAAGCAATTCCAAATGAAGCCTTAAGATCCATTTGAGACGACAACAGTACTCCTTTACTTTATAAAAAGTTATTAAATATTTGGGGGCATTGCGGTAGAACTGGGTTAGAAAAAATTCGTGGCACATGGCTGCTTCCGCGACCTTTCATTATATCCTGCAGTTTGCTACTTTCAACAGTTTCGAAAGACAAAATTTGTGTAAATGACCCACTTGCAAATATTCACGACCTTCGTTCCATTATCGCCTTCCACACCGCTTCTGACTACAATTACCAAACCCTAAAGACAGAAAATCCTCCTCCTCAAGCTCATCCATCTCGGAGTCACGATCTCTGATGCTCTCGACAGTCTCCCAACCTTTGGCTCTCCGAACCGCGCTTGCGTCTAGCAATTCAACTTTTGTGAGTTCGACGACGCTCACAACGTCTACGCTTCTCTGACCTGCTCCCAGTCTTCCGACTTAACTCCAAAGTTCGATCAATTGGCTGATTCACATCCGCGAGCTCTTCCGCTCAATTGAACAAGCCACGACCACCAATTCGATCAATCCCAATCCGACACCCAACCTGACCCAATGGACAGCTCACGACCGACTCGACAGCCGGATCCCGTATACCTCATTGACCTGCTTATGTCCGCACAAATCCTCCCAACCCCGAAAAATACTTCCACCTGTTCAATAATCGACCTGCTTCCTACTCTCCACAAGCAGCAGCTTCCAGCTCTCCAACAGTTCTTGTTTTATAAATAATATTATTCATAACTACATGAATGCATGTTATATTGCTTTGTCTTGTTCATATGTTAATTTATGATTTACATTTTTTTTTTTTTGGCTGCCTCTGGGCCTTTCTTTCTTGCTGTTATAGGTTATTTTAGAGTTTTGGTATACAAATAGGTATACTTTCCTCTTTTTTTTTGGGTATAAAATGAGTTATATTCATTATATTTATGTTTTCATAGTTTATAAATAACTTTCATTATGAAATGAATGCTGGCTTTGTTCTCATTTTTCCCAAAAAAAAATTACAATTTCTGTCTTCTGGCATATGCCAGAATTGTGGTATCCTAGCTTGCCTTCTTCAGCACTGCCAGCTTGGTTTCCTATTCATAATATGCATTTGCTGCTTTTTCTAATTTACTACTATGATAGAGATGATTTTCCTCCGTCTAATTTCTCTCAAGAATTTCTGAGATTTACTTTCTTTCATTTTCATAGCGTGAACACATGAAAAAGCAAGTTGTGAAATCAAAAATTCAGAAGGAAAAGTTGGAGTCTTTAGGCCTCTTACTATACAATTTATCTTGATCTATTGATTGAGAGCATGTAGAGCATCCTTATTACTCTAAAACGAATGCATAGTTTATCAATACATGATCTCTTAGTTAAGAATACTCTCCACTATCTTATTATCACTCTACTTTTAGACCATTAGTACTTGAATTAATACTCTTTTTGTTGTTAGTAGCTACTTTTGGCATAGGTTATTTCTTACATAAAAAATATATATGCTAGGTAAGAAAGCAAGGAGGTAGTTATATGAAGTTTTAATCCAAGAAGTTTCATCTTCCCTGTTCTATTGCTTCTACTGCTTGCCATTGCTCATTCCGTGCAAAATTCCTATATCATTAGACTATCAACTAAGAAGTTTTGGGTTCAAATCTTGTGTATACAATATGTGTAAATCTACCTTAATAGTTGATATTTGTTTTATGTTCTTCTTAAGCAAACTGAAGATAATGCTTTGGTTAAAAACAACCTAAATTTTTAGGACATCCTAAATTAGTTAGGATAGTAAATATACATATATAAAAACTTTTTGAAACACATTAAGGGGATGAACAAATTTAAAAATAGATATATTAATTTTTATTATGCAAACAAAAAGGAAATATTAGGACTTCAAAGCTTTTATGTTTTAGTAGAACAACTTTAAATATACTTATCAAAAACAGAATATTCTTTCATGAGATTAAATGAACATAAAGTCTCTATAAATTTTTTCAGTGTAAGATTGTACTTTAGAGAAATAGAAATAATTTATTCCATCATATGTCATTCCATATTTATTTAATTTCTAATTAAATTTCAAAAATTTATTGAGTTACATTATCTTTACTAGAATAAGTATATTTATTATGAAGTAATAAAAAAAATTATAAATTTTTAGATTATTTAAGTATGATAGTACATGGTAAAAACAAATTTTATACTACTTTGATATTTCAAAGTCATAAAATAGATACAATTTTAATTTAGAATTGCTAGTTTGTTATCATATAAATTTTAAAAAAATTGACATTTAACCAATTTCTTTTTATCTCAATATACATAAGGGTATAAATGTAATTTATGCCCATACAACTGCAACACAACTTGAAAATTATACTTCTCAAACAAAATATATTACTTTCTATACACCTTTAAAACTCAACTTTTTTACAAAACTTCGCAACCTGCTTTACTGACAACTGCAATCATCCAAATTCACATTTAAACATTTATTTTTCGAAGGGAAAACATATATAAGGGCCTACACATTAATTAAAAAATAATTACAAGTCCTTAAAGGAATCAATAACTAACTAATGCACAACGTGCTGCTATAAAAAAAGAAAAAAAAAAAAACTAAGAGTCAAAGATCCCTACCTAATTAAAAAAATGAAGCAAATTAAAAAGAACCTAGAGAAGGTTCGCAAGGAGCCAAATCCAAAATAATACATCTCATAGCTGAGATAGAAAATAAGCTCAAATCATAATCAGGCAAAATAATAAGATTAGTCATAAAGAACATAACATCCCAGAACAAACCTTCAAGATAGCAGGCAAACAGATCGAAATGAGTACAACAACAACAAAGAGTTCCTGAGGATAGTATTTAGAGAGACCTGCAAGAAGAATAAACAACGACCATCCAGATCAAAACATGCAAGGTAAGGATAAACAGATAATGGCCACAACTGAACCTGAGGGAAACATAAGAAATCCACCAACAATGGCCCAGACTAATAACATACAAACTGAAGGAATAAAGAACAACAGCGAACAATAAGACAAGAGAGCAATATAAGGAAGCATGAAGAATGCAACAACGAGGTAGTGACCAAGCAAAAAACAAAGCGAACCATCATAAAATATAAACTACCACATATAATATAATAAGACATGAGAGCCAGCGAGACGAAAAAATATTAGGTGCGGAGTGCAGACGGAGAGAGCACTGTCTGCACACACACAGGGTACCAAGCGGTACCTACCGAATGGTACCTAGCTGGATTTTATACTAGTGTGCAGATGGTTCTCCCAATCTGCACTCCGCGCCTAATAATCTCTCCAGCGAGACAAGAGTGCGGAGTCCGGATGATGTCCGGAGACCAATAAAAATACGCCATATCATCCCAAAAATATACCACATTCGGTACCGATCGAGTAACCGGACAGGACAACCGTCAAGTGTCCTCACAGAATAATAGCTCAGAGCCCAGACTCCAAAGAAAAAAGAACATCAAGACCTATTAAAACTAGCTCTTCAAAGGTGCTCAATTATTTAGTTATTTGGATATTGCCTTCACTTAGAGTTAATAATTTCCTAAACTCTTATGGTAAATGGGGTTGTATTAAGTTCTTAACTTATCTCTTATTTTAATTTAAATAAGAGTGTTCCTTCCTAGTATTCATTCTTTGGCTAAGTTATAGGTCCAATATATCTTAGCATGTCTAGTAAATTTAATTTGAGTATAGGAACCCTTTAGTAGTCATCCATTCAATGCTAATAAAAAATTTCTCCATTTAGAGTAACCAATCTATGAACCTATTAGGGTAATGAGTGTCATCATATGTGAGATCTTCAACTTTAATTTTTAGTTTTTTTCTTGATAGGCCAGTAAGTCATCAACATTCATATGAGGATAGTCACTTCAACCCTATTCCTAGGTTTAGGTCAGGGGCGGAACCAGCTTCAATTTTGAGGGGGGGCAAAATACAACACAAAAATAATTAAATATTAAAAAATATTATTATATATCTATATATTACGACAAGTTTAAAAAAAAAAAAATTAAGCAAAAAAAATAAAGAAAAAAATGTAATTAAATAGTCATGAAAAGCATGAAATAAAATATTAGAACTAAATGTGAAGAAATATATAGATATTTTAGGACAAGAAAGGATAAAAGAGATTTTTAGGGGGGGCAAAAAAAAATTTCAAAAAAATTTTTTTTACTCTACTAAAACTTTTTTTTTTTTTTTTTACTCTTATAAAAAAAAAAAATTTTTTTTGAGGGGGGGCAATTGCCCCCCCTAAGGTGGCAGTGGTTCCGCCCCTGGTTTAGGTTATCTTCTATTATATTAGTCTTCTCATTGGTATATGTACAAATCATCGTATAAGGGTCCATTATGATTTTAAGCAAGATGTTGGGCAGTATTTCTATTATTTTGCATAAAGTTTGTGATAGCTTGCATTTGGTTGTTAGTTCTTACATCTAGGTTCTATTCTCCTCTAATAGTTATTTGGTCTTAGTATCGTTTTTATGAAACCTAAGATCTTAGGAATGAACAATCCTAAGTAAGTTTTTAATATGATCTTAGGACATTGATTTTGTTGCAATGAATTTACATGCCTAAGAAATGCAAAATAAACTTATAGTTTTTTTCTTTATTCAAGGTTAACAAATTAATCTTAAATTTTAATTTTAATTCTTGTAGTCTATATGATGAGCTCAACTAAGAATGCAAAGGCAAAATTTGCTTATGGAGCTAGTCATATAAACCCACTCGCAGCTTTGAGTCATGGTCTTATTTATGATATCCAAGAGATAGACTACATCAAAATGTTATGCGGTGAAGGCAACAATACTAAAAATTTAATACTTGCCACGGGAGATCATAGCAGTTGCACTTCTATACATAATGGAACGGTTTATGATATTAATTATCCCACCTTTGCATTGCAAGCTCAACAGGGAACGTCCTTTTCAACTTCCTTCCAAAGGACAATCGTTAATGTGGGAGTGTCAAATTCAACTTACAGGCGATCGTGACCGCTCTTAGTCTCATGATTAATGTTGAACCTAATTTCTTGTCTTTTGAAGATCTTTTGGAGAAGAAATCACTTTCAGTCAAAATTGAAGTAGATGCTCCAAAGACCACTATTTCAGCTGTTTTGATTTGGAGCGATGGTACTTATAATGATTATATTTATATCAGCTAAAAAACTAGTTCTCGTCCACTATGAGTTACTTCCATTAATTGTTATTTTATTTATTTTTTCTTTCCTAACAAAGTTGCATTCTATGTTGAGAAAATTTGTTTTTTTAATCAATCTCAGGTTTTTTTTAATTCCATAATTTCTATCATACTTTTACATATTTTATTTCCATTTATTCAAAAACATATGTTAAAAATTGCTATGAATATCCTAGAGATCATGTCGAGTGGCATGGCTTTAAAGTGAAGCAAGAAAATAAATCATTCTTATTGCTCAAGATGGATATGGTAAAGAAGTCCTCAAGGATTTCAGGATAGATCATGACTCTAATTCCTGATTGTAATATTTATGTTGTCCAAAATTGATGAAGGTGAAAAAAAGATCCAACTCATTACAAAATTCTTCTTGGAAGCTTATGATACTTAATTTGTAGAAGGCTGGATATTATGTTATGTTGTTGGAATGAAAATATGATAAAAATGGATTCACTAATCAAAATTTTGGAGTGATTCACAAGCCTTTAGCGGTAGATTGATTACAAGAAAATTTTTCAATGTTATTCAAAATCTTGTGCCAATATATCAAATAAGATGATGATGGTTGGCCATTAGTTGAGACGGAAGCTGATGTTGCCATGGCTAGAGCTCAGAATCTTGCGTCTCTTGATACCATGAAGAATATTGAGTGAGGGAGAAAGAAGAATCGAAACAGTAAAACCTTTGTAAATCTTATTTACTTGCTGTTTACATAATACAGGCTACTGATGATAGGATTACACATGTTGGCCATTTACATATGTATCCTTAACAGAGATTAATGGAAATAAATAACTATGAGTCCATAGTTCAATTTTTGTGTATGAACATTGAAGTTTGTTGAGGAAAGTTTAAGGGTTTAGAGGGTTTATGTAAAATAAATGTCAACAGTACTAGTCCATATTTGACTAGTATGGGCTGATTTGAATGATTATGTCAAAAAATATATTTTTAGCTGGTTGAATAGTTGAAAGTAATGGTTGAGAGTTATCTTCAGATGTGAACTTATGATTTTGAGTAGATAACAGATTTTGGTGGATTTTAAGAAATGTCAAGATAGATAGAATAAGATTGGATCTTAGGCTTCATTTGGGACGGTTTTTTTAATGCTTCTTAAAGCAGTTTTTTAGTACAAAAATTAAAAATTTTATACTAGAAAGATATATTAAGAAGCAGTAAGAAAGCCATCTTAAACGAAGCCTTAATGTTTCCTAAATTTTCTGAGCATTATATGATGATGTTCAGAGTGGTCTTGAGATTTTGATTGCAGGTTTCCTTGTCTAGATGGATGCATTTTTCCTTAATTTGTGTATGTAACCTGAAAAGTTGTTGGAGATAGGCTATAAAGTTGGTCGATCCATTTTTCCTTAATTTGTGTGATAAGAGTTCATCCTCTAACTATTAATGGATGAAGTGAAATTTATGTTTCTTAAAATGTTCAAGAGGAAGTTGATGGGAGCTTTTGATGCCCTGTAGTTGGAGCTAGGTGGAATTGATGAATTTTCTTCTGAAGGTAAGATTTTAGCAAAAACCGTTGAGTAAAATTGATGCTCAAGTATTGCCATCATAAACCAATCTATCTTTTTAGAGTAAGTTAGGGTAGGCTTTATAATATCTATCATATGAAATGTAGATAATTATATGCTTAAAAGTATAATTTTAATTAGGGTGTTGTACATACATACCACTTTATTTCATGCTATTTACATATCTAACACTCAAAACATTAATATTACATGACTATCACCCATAGAACAAATTTGGGTGCAATGAATGAAATATTAAAGTTTATAGGATGGTATGAATGTTAGAAATGAATTATATGAGTGGTATATTTGATATTAAAGTTGTATATGAGTGGTAGACAAGTAATATTAATATTTTGGGTGTTAGATATGTAAATAGCATGAAATAAAGTGGTATGTATGTAAATTTCCCTTTTTAATTATTTTAGTAGTTGTAAGTGTTAGTGGATTGTTTGAAGCTTATAATGCTAAAAGACTTGGGTTGAGAAATTGAAATTCATAAGTTTGTTTTTTTGTTGCTTCAGTGAGCGGTGCAGCACAAATCTCTCAGGAAAATGGAGAAAATGAAATTTTGGGTGAGTGTTATGGCAGGGGTAGTGTCATTGTGGTGTTGAGAATGTAGCCTATGTAAGTTTATGAGAATTTAGGAGAGTTTGGGTGGTTTGTTGGTAGTGTTGCTGCGTTGGAGGTTGAAGTGCCTCGACATTAGACCGAATTAAAGCTTTTTAAAATAATAAATATTAAAAATCAATAGCACCAACCCTAAACATCCAGCAGCTTACCGATGAAGAAAGGAGAGGAGATGAAGGAAAGATAAGGAAAATTATAATATTCAATGTCCAAAATCTGATTTTTGTCTGTCTAGTCCGTTAGGATAACTGTCGGGCTCGAGGTAGGCAACCCATACCCCATTCTTGTTTTCAATTTTGATGTGTGCAATTAAAAACATGCTTTTAAAAGTGTTTTTCTTATGTTTTAAAAAGATTATATCATGTAAATTTTAGTATATTATTTTATTCTCCTTTCAAGACAATTTGACAAAAAAAATATAAAATTGCATCGATTGATTTGTTCTATTTTAATTTTTTATTATTCTGAAAGATAGTGGCATTTCTGAACTACAGTAAGTTAATTTAATGTGCTATTTTAGTATTATACACAACCTCTATGGTATTGGTAAAGTTTTCAGCACTTTGTATTGGCAACTGAAATATGGGGGGTTTCTATACAAGTGGACATATGATGCCATTTGCTTAGAAAATTCAATTGCATGCTACATTTTCATTATCATATGTTTCACGATATGGAGTTTCTGAAAGGAAAAGGAAAAAATCATGAAAATTCTCTACTTGGGCCCAAGGTAGAAATGTTATGTATTGGAATACTCTGTTTTTGCTTTAACTTGGCTTTGTACTGGAATTATATTCTATTTTGATTTTGCTATGCTCTACACCCATCTTGAACATGTGAGAGGTTGAAGATTTGGAAGTTGTAAGTGATATCAATATGCATTCTGCATTCATAACTGCATTCCTATACCTAAAACTTTAAGCTACACTATATTCTTATGTTTTTATTTTAATATCTTTCAATATTTTACATTGAATTCTGTTATGGGAAATGAGATTGACCAACTGATCAGTTATTTTCTCACTTCGTTATATCATTTCAGGCAAAGGTAAGGGTTCTATTGAGTAGGTATAGTTCGATAGGAAGCAGAAGGCTGGGTTTAGCATGTATTTATGATTTAGTACGTAGTTCAAATTGTATTTTTATTTTTGTTGAACGTATTAAAATATAGACTTTTGTAAATGGTTATTTTGAGAAGTGAATATTTGGTTTGCGTACTCAGAATATTTTTTTATAGATTTTTTATATTTTGTTGGCTCTAGTGTATATGAATTTATTGACGATGACAAATTTAGAAGTATAGAAAGGTAGGTTCAAATTCCTCTAGATTTTAGGGCGTTACAAGCTCTTTTTTGGATTTGATCAAGTAGGATTCATGAATTGGCCAAATATAATGAATTCAATAGAAAAGTTAAAGGCTTTTTTTTCATGGTATTGAACATATTGTCTTAATGTTGATCCAATATGATATGATTGTATCCAAAAAAAAAAAACAAAGATCCAACAAATTTGCTACTAAATCGGAATAAAATATGACAATCAACCCATTAAATATTTAGATGGTCAAGTTATTATAGAACTAGTCTATAATTTTCTACTAATGAAATTTTTTGGCCTCTCGTACGTTCTACTGAATATGCTAGGAAGAACGTTTACCATCACTTTGCCATAATAACTAGTAAGGCCAGGATTTAACTCAAAAATCAAGGGCGATGTTGGTTCCTTCCATCCATTCCAAATGGCTCGATGCAAATTTTTCTTTTAAATCTTACTAGTTATTGTAAGCCTCTCTTAAATGTTAGGGCAATATGGGCAGATAAGAGGAGATTTTTTCTTTTTCAAGAGAGAAGGGGCGCTTTTAGATTTTATTCTAGCAAAATAAGAAAAGCTTTCTCATATTGGTCAGAATTTCTAGGAAACACTTAGGGGCTGTTTGGTTGCCTGCAAAGTAAATACAATATAAAGTAAATGCAGTGTAAAGTAAATGTAGTGCATTTCAAATACTTTGAGGCTATTTGTTTGTCTGCAAAGTAAACGCAGGAGAAATGTTTCCCTTGTTTGGTTAGATATATCCAGAGTAAAGTAAAAATAGTGCATTTTTAATATTTTTTTATCATTATAACTTGTGTATTTATAAAAGTAATCACCGATTGTTTAAACTTCGTTTGGTGTAGCTTTCTTCTTGCTTTCTAAAACAGCTTTTTAATACAAAAATTAACTAAAAACTTTTTTATTCTTCCTTCTCAATAGACATTGTCTCCTTAATATATGAATCGAGTTGGTCATTCTGAACTGGAGAGTTTGAACATTGCTCCTGTATAGATACAGCAACATCAACTTCTATCTTTTCAGAACTATTGGTTATTAAATCTACCTCAACATCAGCTGGCCCAACAGGATCGCTAGGAGCGAACTTTGAATTAGATGAGCCGTGTTCTTGTGTAATATGCAACTTATTGTTGACTTCATAAGCATCCAGATCAGTATTAGTACCCTCTCCCAAATCATCCTATTTCAAAGGCAATAGTATTGAGTTAACATAAGAAAAGCTTTCTTATTGGGTAGAATTTCTAGGAAACACTTAGTTTATTGAGTTAACATTTAATCAGGCATTGACCAAGTCAAGCAGCGTGCACATTTTTTATCTTACAATTCGAACCCAGTAGCCTATGCCTTCTGGTTGCCTAAGATCTAATTTTTAATATATATTTAATTTATGCCTCACGGATACGTTATTTTCATAAATTATTAGAACTAGTTTTTAGATGGAGAAATTATTTTGTGCGGATATTGGATTGTCTAGAAATCAACCAAATATAGTGGTACCTAGCACCTGAGCAAAAAAATGATGTGACATGTTCTGATTGGTCTTCGGACACCATTAAGGTTAAGGATCGGACATCCTCAAATTTCAATGCATGTTGGTTATTGCTTATGTGTTTGTCTTGATCTCGATTCATCTAAACGTTTAAAAAACGTACGGAAAATCGCCGTTTTTGACATTTTAAAATATAAATGAATAATATTGATCAGTTTTAATATTTATTCATTTAGTACATTTCTGACCGAGCGATATTTGTCCATTTGCAGCTCCAATGAGGGTAAGTTTAATATATCTGTTATTATATTTAACAGTGGAAAATATATTTTTGTAGGAAAATAAAAATAAAAGCATTAATTGTACATACTAAAATTTAAATTCTATCAAAAACATTATCTGACAAAATAGAGACATAAGTGCTTAATTATAGTTAATTATCTGATAATAAATTTCAATGCGTATTTCATTCGTAATTCAAAAAATAAAAAAAAAATGAACAAAAAATACGTAGATGGGTTAAATATTTAATTTGGCATCATTTTCTTAAGAATATTATATAGATGTTTTATAGGGAATTCCTTACAGAATTTACGTCCAATGAAAAATTCAAAGCTGAAGTTGTTTCTCCTCACTGGCAACTCTTAGTTAATAAATATGATTCCTTGAACAAAAAATGCCTATATAAACCTATCAACCTTCCATAGAATGGCAGTAACAAATTGGGTTTTTCCTCTTTAAACTCAAAATTAATCGCGATTATGGATCGGCACTTATTCCCTTTGCTATCTTCATTTCTTCTCCTAATGCTTGCAACGAAGGCTCTCAGAGGCCATGCGGAGACCACAGAGCCCAACCAAAGAGTATGATTGCAATATTCATTTCACAATGTATATTATTTCTTCTATTTACCACAATTGCATGCAATTTATTAATGTGAACAACCAACAGCCTTACATCGTGTATATGGGAGAAAAGCCAAGAGAATTCGTTGGCATGCCACTATTAGCTCATTCAGAACTGCTCCAGAAAGCAATTGGATTAAGGTGTTCTGTCCAAACAAGTCGCTAATTTTATCTTTTTCTTGATTTTCTGGTTCCGATTTAATTTTTTTATTTTGTTAATTATCAAGTTAATTATTTTTTCCTTATATATAAATGCATCAAAACTAATGTTGAATGCAGCAACGAGGAAGCGACGAAGCGTCTGATATATAGTTACACCAAGAGTTTTAATGGCTTCGCTGCTATGTTGTCTGATGAAGAAGCAAGGAAATTATCTGGTAATATAAATATGTACATAAATCAAAAGATGACTAGCTATAATTGAAGTCATAAATTCAATGCTACTAATACATAATATTTGGCTTGGAAAATATCAATTTTTGAAATTTGTTGTGTTGTATGAACTCAGGCATGGAAGAATTGGTTTCTGTGTTCCCAAGCAAGCAAAGGCAACTTCACACCACAAGATCATGGAACTTCATGGGTTTTCCATCGAGCGCTCCACGTGGGCCCTTTGAGTCAGATGTTATCGTCGGCATGATCGACACAGGGATCTGGCCTGAATCAGAGAGCTTCAATGATGCCGGCTTTGGCCCACCACCAAGCAAGTGGAAGGGCATATGTCAGTCAAATCACAACTTCACATGCAATAAGTAATTGAAGCTCCTCATCATCTTATACTTATAAAAACTAGTTGTGTTATAGGTATATGAAAATACTAATACTTTAATAATTAATTACCAACGAACAGTAAGATTATTGGAGCTCGATACTATCATCTTCAAAGCAACATAAGTGAAAAGGACATACCCTCACCTCGTGATAGTGAAGGACATGGAACTCACACATCCTCTACTGCCGCCGGCCGACTTGTCACAAATGCAAGCCTTGCAGGTATTGCAGATGGAACTGCCCGCGGAGGCGTTCCTTCTGCGAGAATCGCAGTGTACAAAGTTTGTTGGAGTGATGGATGCTCTGATGTCGATCTACTTGCTGCCTTCGAAGATGCCATTGCAGATGGTGTTGACATAATCTCTCTTTCCATTGGTGGTGGTGGCGCCACCAACTATTTTGATGACTCCATAGCTATAGGATCTTTCCATGCAACGAAGAAAAACATTCTAACATCAAGCTCAGCGGGGAACTCCGGTCCTGATATTTCTAGCGTTGAGAACTATGCGCCATGGCTACTCACAGTGGCAGCAAGCACCATTGATCGCAAGATTGTCGCCCAAGCTAAACTTGGTAACGGAGAAGAATTTCAGGTGATTAATAAATTATTGTTCAATATGTACAATAATCATTTCAAAAGTGGAGGATCCTGATTAAGTAATTCTTATGTTTTTAATATTATTGGTTATAAGGGGATGGCAATTAATACCAATGGCTTGAATGGTGAGATGTATCCTTTGATATTTGGCGGAAATGCACCCAACATTTCTGCAGGTGTTGACTCATCCGTCTCAAGGTGAACTAGCTTTTAAATTTTTTGGTTATTTTTTGAATTTTAGGTTTCGTTTGTGACAGCTTTCTTATTACTTATGAAAACAGCTTTTTAGTATATAATTTTAAATTTTTTGTATCATAAAGCTGCTTTTATAAGCAGTAAAAAAGCCGTCCCAAATGAAACCTTAAAGTCAAAATTATCAACATCAACTTCATTAAGTACATGCGTGCAGTTTTTGCGGTGAATGGACGCTAGACAAGAAATTGGTGAAGGGAAAAGTTGTTTTATGTAGCGGCTTAAGCGATGGCTCGGGTCCGCTTCTTGCAGGAGCCGTTGGAGCAATTATGCAAACAAATGGTGCCAATGACGTCTCTTTTGGGTTCTCGCTTCCTGTCTCTGTGCTGCAATCAAACAGTAGTAAAGAAGTTCAACATTACGCAAACAAAACTAGGTTACTACGCTCAGTTAATTAATATATAAAGCACTTTATTAGGATGTTTATTAATTTATTAATTAACTTTCATAACGAATGCATATGTTGCACTACTGATTATCTTTTTTTCTAATTATCTATCTGATAGCAATCCTACTGCAAGTATTTCTAAGAGTCAGGGCGTGTTCGATGCAACAGCCCCATATGTTGTTTCATTCTCCTCACGTGGGCCAAATCCTATTACCCCCAATATATTGAAGGTAATTAAATAAATAAATAAATTGATATTTTGACCAAATTTTATTTTGTGTAAATATTACAATAATGTGTTGCGTATATAATGTAGCCGGACCTAACAGCACCAGGGGTTGATATTTTAGCGGCATGGTCTCCACTTAGTAATCCTAAGGTACCATATAACATTATATCAGGCACATCCATGTCTTGCCCTCATACAACAGGTGTCGCCGCTTATGTCAAATCATTTAATCCTACTTGGTCTTCAGCTGCCATAAAGTCTGCTCTTATTACCACTGGTAAGCAATCATTGGTACATGCCTAAGACATGCAAACTCAACTTATAGTTTTTCTTTATTCAATCTTAATAAATTAAACTTAAATTTTAATTTCAATTCTTGTAGTCTACGTGATGAGCTCAACTAAGAATGCAGAGGCAGAATTTGCTTATGGAGCTGGTCACCTAAACCCACTCGGAGCTTTGCGTCCTGGTCTTATCTATGATGCCCAAGAGGTAGACTACATCAAAATGCTATGTGGTGAAGGCTACAGCACTAAAAATCTAAGACTTGTCACTGGAGATCAGAGCAGTTGCACTTCTACCAATAATGGAACGGTTTTTGATCTCAACTATCCCACCTTCGCTTTGCGAGCCCAACAAGGAAAGACCTTTTCAACTTCCTTCCAAAGAACAGTCACTAATGTGGGAGTGTCAAATTCCACTTACAAGGCGATCGTGAATGTTCCTTCTAGTCTCAAGATTAATGTTGAACCAAATGTCTTGTCTTTTGAAGCTCTTTTGGAGAAGAAATCATTTTCAATCAAAATTGAAGGGGATGCTCCAACGTCCACTATCTCAGCTGTTTTGATTTGGAGTGATGGTACTTATAATGTTAGAAGTCCAATTGTTGTTTATACCAGCTAAAAAAGTAGTTCTCATCTACGATGAGTAACTTCCATTAATGATTGTATGCTTTTTAAACAAAATGTATTTGCTTTGCATAGTAATTATGTCAATGTTCCTACCAATGATGTAATGCATTCTATGCTGGAAAATTTGTTTTCTTAATCATTCTCTTAGTTTTTTTTTTTCAATTCCATAATTGCTATCATATTTTTACCTGTTTTATTTCCATTTATTCAAAAACTTATGATAAACATTTCTATGAATATCCTAGAGCTCATGTCATGTAGCTTGGCTTTATAGTGAAAGCAAGAAATAAAGGCATTCTCATTGCTCAAGAAGTCCACAAGGAATTCAAGGATATGCTAAAGAAGTCCTCAAGGAATTCAAGATAGATGACTCTAGTTTCTATTGGAATATTTATGTTGTCTAAAATTTATGAATGTGAAAAACTGGATCTAACTCATTACAAAGTTTTTGTTGGAAGCTTATGCTACTTAATTTATAAAAGACTATGTTATGTTATGTTGTTGGAATCGGTAGTCTTGACATGGAAGATTCAATAATAACACATTTAAAAACTATGAAGGGAATATTTGATACATCAAAGGAACAACTAATTATAGGTTTGTTTATTCTTCTTTTAAAAAAAGTTTAATTAAGAAAATTTCTTATGAACTAAATAAAACTTAAGGTAATCATTTAATTATGTATTGGTCATAATTAATTAAATATGATGAAAATTTGTTTTATGGATTATAAACATAATTAAACTTTACAATTCTCAATATTTGCTCAAGAGTTTGATGAGAAATACAAAAAAATTGGAGAATCACATTATCTTAATTACTTTTCCCATAAAATTTTAAAATATGTTGGATTAAAATTTTTTTAAGAATTATTTAATCATCTATTTTAGCTTAATTTTATTACGAATAACGATATAGTGTAATCTATAATTAGTCTATCTAATACTAAAAAAAATATTTAACAATTAATTTTATGACTAGGAGACTTTTCTAGATGGTGGGGAGTGTTGACAAATAGGTTTGAATAGAGCAGTTTAATGAGTAAGCTAGATAGCATTGAAGAATTTTTTAAGTTCTCTTATTATGTATATTGAAAATAGGTGGACCTTTTATAGCAACATGGTCTCCACTTAGTATATTAGAGTACTATATAACAATATATCAATCACGTATACAAATTGCCCTCATACAACAGGGGATATCATTGATGTTAAATCAATTAGGTTTCATTTTGGAAAACATTTTTACCTCTTTCTAAAGCAACTTTAAGTCTTGATCTAATCTAAAATATTGATTTAGAATGCAACGAGAAAGCTATTACAAATGAAACCTTAATCTAACTTGTTGATCTTTAACTGTCATAAAGTTGGTTCTCATTTGTTATGATAATATTAACTATATGTTTTGCAGTCATCCATACTTGCCTCATAAATGCAAATTCAACTTAAAGTTTTTCTTCATTCTATCTTAAGAAATAAACTTTAAATCATTGCAATCTATGTAATGAGCTTCACTAAGAATGAAAAGGTACAATTGCTTATGGTGTTGGTGATATAAATTCACTTGTAGCTTTGAATCCTGGTCTTATTTATGATGTCGAAAAGATAAACTACATCAAGATGTTATGCAATAAAGGCTACCACCAAAAATCTAAGAATTATCATCAGAGATTATTGCAATTGCACATTTGCACATAATAGAATAGAATATCAATTTAACACACTTTACCAACTATACTAAGGTTAAGAGGTGGCATAATTATTCAGAAATTTCATAAATTCATACAGAAGAAATCAATCAGTGAAATTTTGTATTCCAATAGTCAAATTATCCAGAACAGAGTGTGTAATAATATACCAAAAATTACGTGGTGAAACTTTTTCAAAACTCCAGAAAAATAAACTTATAAGCTTATTTCTTATAAGCATTTTGGAATTGAAATAAGAAACAAAGTATGGGTTGCCTACATCGAGCTCGACAATTTTCTAAATCAGCTGAATGGACGATTTCCAAATTTCAGTGTCCACAACTCCTCTCTTTTCTCTCTCCTCAACTCCTCCCCTTTCTTGCTTCTTCTCGAGCAAGCCTGAAAATTGAATGGTATTAGCCAAATAGACTTAAATATTTTAATATTTAAAAACCATTATTCTGGCCTAGCACTGTTTTATTCAATAAGTGGAATCCTATACCTTTTAAAGATGTTAGCATTCTGAAATATTTTTTACCTATACATTTTTTAGGCTATTAGCCTTCTAAAATTGTTGATATACATGTACCTTGTAAGGTATATATCTTCTGAGATTTTTTGATAATCATGTTTCTTATGAGGCTTATGTCTTCTATATTTTTAAGCAAACATATACCATTTGAGATTGTTTCCTTCCTAGGTATTACATATTCATATTTCTTCTAAGGCCTTTATATATATTTAAAGATTTTAAAATAATATTAAACCTTTTGAGGATTTTACTTTCTAAGTTTTCTTATTTAGTGGCGACCTTGTCAACCACTTGCTCTCATAGACTTTCTAATAAGGATCTTATCCACTACTAACTTTTCATTGAAGCTATCTCATGGGTTTTTTTTCTTGGGGTTATGAGTAGTCTCTATCTACCACTTACTCTCATAGAGTCTTTCTAGTGAGGACATTTTCCATTACTTGCTTCCCTTTGTAGCTATCTCATGGGCATACCTTCCTAGATTTATGAGTGGAGACCCTATTTGTCACATGCCCTCATTTGGCCTTTCCAATGAGGATCATGCCCACTATTAGCTTCAAACCTGTGATATACTAGAAATAATTCTAAATAATTAGATGATATATTATAAATACAATTTAATAACATATATATAAAAGTCATTTTATTTTTAATACATTCATCTTAAAATAAATTATTAAATTTATTTTTATAAAATTTTGATCAAATGATTTTTATGCAATTTTTTTCCAGTTAAAATTTACACCAAGATCAGGGCTTGGAAAAAAAAACTTTGCAAATGTGATGCATAGGAAAATTAAAGTGAGTGATGAAAAGTTTCCAAAATTGCTTCATAATTAATATTTTTCTTGTTTTTTTAATCCACCATTAACATAAGATTAACATCATCAAATGAGAATAATGGAAAATTATTACATAACTTTGACTTAAACTCATTGAAATTAATTTCAACAAAGAAAACAAAACACCTCTTCTTTTATTTTTAGGGCAAATTTAAAAAATAGATACAATTAAAAAATAAATTGTGTTACTGTAGTAAGTATTCTGTTTATCATACGACTTGTTGCAGTCACAGCTGGCTGAGTTAGCATCCAATCTTTTGTTGCAGCTGAGTTAGCATCCAATCTCTTGTTTAATGGCCGATTTTACCTATTTTTAATTTTCTTATTATACTTAATTATATAATTAGTTTATGATCATACCTAATTTAAAAAGTTGCCCAATGCAAATTTTACATCTAACGGTAAAAAAACCAACTAGTATTATACAGTTAAGGCTTAGTTTGAGATGGCTTCCTTATTGCTTCTTAAAACAATTTTTTAGTATAAAAATTTTAAATTTTAGGCCGTAAAACAGTTTTAAAAAGCAGTTTTAAAAGCAGCCCCACCGAAGCCTAATATAACTTTTTGTTAAGTTCTGATTAATTAAAGCTAGTTCTGGAATTCTCTATTGGCTATATCTATGGTTTGCACGAATAATAGTTTTTTATTAGTTAAGAATACTAGGTAATAAATCACATGCCTGTGCGTATTTTGAAATGTTGAAAGCCTCGAACGAGCTCCTACTAATTTATGGTGGCTGCGGCTTCTGTAGAGTGCGCTAGTGCCAATTTTGTAAAAGGATTGTTGGGCTTTTTGGCAGAGCTACATATGGCTTGAGCCTTTTTACTATACAGCAGACGAAGAAGAAGATGGGCTGCTGTAGGGCAAAATATTTTGTGTGAAGATTGGATGCAGAATATTATTCGGAGATAAATTAAAATATGTCATGTCAGTAGTACCGAGCCGTTGTACCGAATAATACCAAGAAATATCGAGCCGCAGTACCGAGCAAGAGGTGATGTAGCACATTTTAGTTGGTCTCCGGACGGCAATCGATGTATGCACAAAATAATTAATCCTACTGTAGAGGGTTTACGGGTGGAGTTGTTTGAGAGATAAATGGCTGGACTTTTGAGGATAAACGACAGAGGCGTGAGGTCTGGGAAGATGTGCGAATGAAAGTTGATTGAGCTGGTCAAAATCATTCAAATTGATTGCATAAAGATGACTATTGTTGTGGCTGTTGCAATTGAATGAAATTGTGATCACGGCGAGATGTGTGATTGAGCGAAGATCGTGATCGTGGTGAAAGACGAGATCGAGAGAAGATTGCGAGCTATATAAGACGCACAATCATGAGAATATCACAACTGTGATGAGACATGTGATCGAGCAAGGAATAAGACCGTGGTGAGATGCACGATCCAGGTAAGATAGTGATTGTGTACGTTGAGAGTATCGCAAAGATCGTAAGTGAGACATAGCTAAATTCTGGAACTCACCATTGAAATTTTAATATGAGATGACCTCTCCAAAAGTCAATTTCTGCGACATTAATTTAATAAAACAACGCCTCAAAAAATTGATCATCTACAAATCAGCGAGAAAATTAATCTAAATGCATATATCATATTCAACTACCACCTCAACTATATATTTTGGATAATATAAGAAATTTCTTATGAATAGATCTTGGACAAACCCTAACCATACACTCTATCTAATGTGATCTATTGTGATATAGGCGTCTTGATATTGAAATCAACCTACATTTAAGAAGTTAATAAGAGCAAGAGAGAGAAGAAGAGCTTGAAATCATTTGGCTTCCTTAAGTCTTAATGCACTATATGAAGAAGATGAGGGAACAAACTCTGCACTAAGCCGTCGAGACTGGTGCAGCCAGTCTGCACATTTAGAGAAAGTGCTACCTTAATCAAACAGTGATAGGTAGAGTAGGATAGGTAAAATATTCTTTCATTATACTCTAACAGTCCCCCTCAAACTAAGCATTTGAGAGCAAATGATTAGTTTGTCTTGTAAGAGGGAAAATCTGAGAGGAGATAATGGTTTGGTGAGTATATCATCCAATTGATCCTGGGAATTGATATGAAGGATCGAGATAGCACCATGTTGAATATGCTTACTGATAAAATGATAGTCTATAGCAATATGCTTCGTGCGAGCATGAAATACAGGATTGTGCGCTAGTGCAATAGCGAAGTATTATCACAATACACTGGCGCAGGTGATGTCTGTGGCAAAGATAAGCCCTCCAATAAGCGATGGAGCCATATAATATCTGATGTGGCGGATGAAAGTGCTCTATATTCCGTCTCGGTCGAAGAGTTGGCCACAGTTACTTGCTTTTTAACACACCAAGAGATAAGTGTCGGTCCAAGGTAAGAAAAGAAGCCAGTAACTGATTTCCTATCAGTGGTATTTAATGCCCAATCAGCATCAACAAATGTATTAAGCTGCATATTGCCTGGCTGTAGTGGAAGTCTGTAACTCTTTGTGCCTTGGATGTATCTAAGAATACGTTTAATAGCTAGAAAATCAACATTTGTCGGGTCGTGCATATGTTGACAAACGGAATTAACAACGAATGCAATATCAGGCCGCGTGATGGTAAGATAATTGAGAACATTGGAGCTCAGAGTAAATTGCATATTGTTGAAATTGCTTCCAGGAGTATTTGTTCTAAAGGGAGCTCCGTGGCCACGACCTCGCAAACCCGACCTGCCACGAGCTGCATTGGAACGAGTCGTCCATAAGGCTGTGTGATCCGACGGTGGCAACGTATCCTTTTGTTGTTCATTTTGCAAATTCATTTCCTCACTACACAGAAGTGAGTACAAGGTATCCAGGTTGATCGTCTGCTGAGTAGTGCGAATAGCTGACTTAAATGGATTATAGATGGAAGACAATCCATTTAAGGTGTGTAGAATAACATCTTCAACATCAATGTGACCTCCCGAAGCAAAAATATTGTCTACTAGAGCTTAGATTTGAGCCTGATATTGAGTCAAAGAGAGCTCCTTCATCTGAATATGGTGTAATTCATTTTTTAAGTTGAATTACACATGACCGATTCGTTGGCTGAAGTCATTTTTCTAAGGTTATCCAAATCTCATGAGCAGTAGACAAAGAAAGAATATAAGGAAGTACTGATGCAGAAATTGTAGACAACAAGGCTGAAATTAAGTTTTGATCAACAAATTTCCAAAGCCTAAGATCTTGAGAATTTGATTCTATCGGAGATGCAGCAGGTGGTGAAATACTTCCGGTTAAGTAACCTTAAAAACCATTTGCAGAGAACGGCTTGAACACTTGCAGATGCCAAATAGGATAGTTATCATGCGTAAGAGAAGTAGATACAATATTCTTCAACTTGTTCATAAGAAACTTCAAGGAAGATGGAATGGAGAACTCAGCCATCGACGCTGATAGAGAAGAAGCAGGCAATGCAGAAGAAGCGGAATCTTATTTGGCCATTCGGAGAAGGAGAAGAAGAAGCAGGACAAGGCCTCAAGGCTATGATACCATGAAATCAACCTGCATTTAAGAAGTTAATAAAAGCAACAGAGATAAGAAGAGCTTGAAATCATTTGGCTTCCTTAAGTCTTCTGTTACAATTAATGCACTATATGAAGAAGACGAGGGAACAAATTAACTCTGCACTAAGCCGTCGAGACTGGTACAGCTAGACTATACATTCAGAGAAAGTGTTACCTTAATCAAACAATGATAGATAGAGTAGGATAGGTAAAATAATCTTGCAGTATACTCTAACAGATATGAGGGGTGTTACAATTCTTGAGAGTAACAAAAATTAATGACCGAGTATTGTTCCAATAATGTATCACCATGGAGTGGTCATTGATCCTTATAAAAGTCGTTACATAGCATCTCCTTAGTGGTTAGCGATGACTACTAATATGGCATTAGGGCAAAATGTTTGATCTTCAGGATCTAAAGAAAAATATGATGAGGATGATTGCGTATTCTTCGTTGCTTAACTGAGATTTGATCTTGCTATTAGCTCATGGAAGCACTTATTGGTATGAGCCAAGTGATAAGATTCGGGGTCTCGGGGCTATTAGCTCATTCCATTGATGCATGTAGATTGAGTTGTTATAGATGTTGACAATGCCATCGTTGACCTTCGACCAATAATTTAGCTACAAAATGTTTTGTAAAATAATTCACATAAAAAATTCGCGTCAGTCAATGATTATTTTCAGTCAATTAATTTTCCAGAAGAGCAAATAAAAAACATTTCGGTATTGATAATAAAAAAATTCAATTGTTTTTTTTTTTTTTTTAGTGTTTTTCATTCCATGTTATTAGCAATTTATCAAACGGCTTCTTATTTTCATCATTTTTTTGGTCAATTTATTTTTCATTACCACAACAACAACATCATACCATTGTCCCATGCACTAAATGGGGTCGACGACATGAATCCATTTTCATCATTATATTCTTTTAAAAGTCAAATTCTCATTTAAATCTAATAAAGAATATCATTTTTAATATTTTCTAACCAAGTTTTTTTATGTCTTACCTCTGCCTTTTTCAAGGGCGGATCCCCTTATGTTCTGGGGGGCAATTGCCCACCAAATTTTTTTTTTATTATATAATTTTTTTTAGGTAATTTGTTCATTTCAATCTTTTTTTACTCCCCCCCCCCCCCCCCCCCCCCCCCCCCCCCCCCAACACAAAAGATTTAAAATACAATGGTCTTTAGGCAATTGCCCCGGGAAGCCCCCGCAAAAGCATAGCTTAACCCCGCAACCTGATAGGGCAGGTTGAACCCCACTAGGGGGCGCTGCCCCCTTGGACCCCCGACATATCTGCGAAGCATACGACGATCAAGGATATGAACAAATAATGGTCGAGCCAAATTCAAGGCAACTTCAACATACATTTTGTAGAATTGAATGATTAATCTTTTTTAGTGACCATTTTCTTTTTGTCTATATTTTTTAGTCGCTATTGACCCATTTTCTTATAATGAATGGTCGAGCCAAATTTGAGACAACACCAACAATTACTTATAAGTTTACCCCCTAAAAATTAAGACTGGGTCCACCCCTGACATTTCTTAACATAAGTCAAATCTAATACCTCTACTTTCCTAATCGGTTCATTAAAAGGCCGCAGTTTTATGTTACTAAACCATCTAAGGAGACGCCTAATCTTATTTTCCACAAGAGCTACTCCAACCTTTTCACGTATATGCTTGATACGGCATCACAAAATTAGCTTGATCGGGCACGAATCTCGAGGCGAAAGCTACTTGGAAACTTCAAAAATTAATTCCGAGAGCACCCCAACTCCGATTTCAGCAAGCTTATAGTCGAACTGAGCGTCTCGGAAATACGAACTCAACGACACCAAGATCAACCCAATCCGAGCCCAAATGGGTCCAAATCATGGATCCAAAGTGCTATTGGAAGGCTCAAACCGCAATTTGAGTTACCAAACGGACTCCGATTTTGACGAGCTTATACTCGAATCGAAGGGCTCGACGAGACAAATCCAACGAGCCCAAGTGTTGACCTCCATGTAAAGACCGGAAGAGGAGAGCAGAAATCCTGCATATCTCTATCGCCTGGATCCCGCAAATCCTGCCGAAGTCCCGCTCGATTCTCTGCAAAACGGCGCCGAAAGCAGTCTATCCCGCGATCCCTGCAGAAATCCCGCCGAATCGTGCTCTTTTGCATCGTTAAATAGAGGCCGAGACCTCTCCTTCAAGGGCGGCTTCCACGAGCACTTCACGACCAAAATCCCTCCCACTCTCTGCTATCTTCCAAGCTCTCCCGCTTCCCTGCTCCAGGAAGCCCGAACTCCTCCCTCCTCCGATCAAAGCCTCTTCCATCTCCAGACCCGATCGTCCCTCTTGCTCTCTCTCCGATCCCAACCACAAACCACGACACTTCCTCTCCCGCCTATTCCCGTCATCTTGATCCCGACCCTCCTCCGTCTCCAACCTCAAGGCCGACCCGAATAGAGAGAGAGAGAGAGAGAGAGAGAGAGAGAGAGAGAGAGAGAGAGAGAGAGAGAGAGAGAGAGAGAGAGAGAGAGAGAGAGGGAGAGTACCGAACTCCACCTTTTCCGATTCCTCAAGCCAACGCCGACCTCCCCTCTGTCCGACCTCAAACTCCTCCTGATCCCGCCTCCTCTGTTGTCATCCGACTTCGCTCATTTGACGATATTTCCTATCGGATCGGAAGTTATAACATTTGGATCGGAAGCAAGAGCAAGAGCTCACTTGCTCTGAAGGTAACTTTCTCCCTTTCACGGGCTACTTCGGCCAAATCCAATAAATCCTCTGAACAGAGAAAAAGTATAGAAGGCTTAGTATTAGGTTTAATTAGTTTTAATGTTAATTAATTATAATTAATTTTAATTATTCTAATTAATTATATTTATTGTAATTAATTATATTTAATTCTGATTAAATAATTATAATTAATTTTAATTAATTATAATTACTTTTAATTAGAATTAACTTTAATTAATAAATTTTAATTATTTTTAATTATTATTAATTAGTTGTCATTTATTAAAGTTAATTAATATGGGTTAGTTATAATTAATCAAATTTAATTATAATTAATTATTTTTAATTAATTTTAATAAATGTAATTAATTATTTTTAATTACTTATAATTAATCATGAATAAATATGATTAATTAAGGATAATTGTAATTAATTATAATTAATTAATGTTTAAAAAAAATGTCTCTCTCCCTCGATCCTCGTGCCACACCGTCAAAGCTCGCGAAGGTATGCATTTTTCAAACTCAGATTTCTCGCATCGTTGTTTGCAGCAGACCGGAAAAACTCCTATACACGCCTTTATTGCGCGTGGTGGGATGGGACGCCGGTCTGATGATTACGACGAAGCGAGCAATCGCCTAAACTCTACTTCGACGTTCGTGGCGCACCGGAAAACCGCCTATACATGTCTTTATTGCACATGGTAAGAAGGGACCCCGGTGCGGCACCTACGGCGAGGCGGGGTCACTCATAAGTACCCCCGAGCGGGGGGAAAGCAAACTGCGCATTCTTAAACGAGCCATCGATAAAGCCCGCGAAGGTACGAACTCTCTAAACTCAGATTTCTCGCGTTGTTGTTTGCAGCAGACCGGAAAAACTCCTATACACGCCTTTATTGCGCGTGGTGGGATGGGATGCCGGTCTGATGATTACGACGAAGCGAGCAATCGCCTAAACTCTACTTCGACGTTCGTGGCGCACCGGAAAACCGCCTATACATGTCTTTATTGCACATGGTGGGAAGGGACCCCGGTGCGGCGCCTACGACGAGGCAGGGTCACTCATAAGTACCCCCGAGCGGGGGGAAAGCAAACTGTGCATTTTTAAAACAGGTACCGCCAAAGACCCCATACACGCCTTTATTGCGCGTGGTGGGATGAACAAAAAATCACGGCCGCGGTGTCCTCGTCAGAGGGCACCTACCATACACGCCTTTATTGCGCGTGGTGGGAAAGGCCCAGTTTTCTCGTAGTTTTCCCCTAAACGGGGGAGACGCCGGGAGGCTGCCGAAATTTCGGGTGAAATCGTACCTGGACTTGATTGAACTCAAAGAACAATGGTGGACTTGTGAACTTGATTCAATATACTTAAATAAACTTGAATCCAAATAAAAAAAAAATGTGCAAATGAGATTGAACTTGAGCTTGTGCATCCGGACTTGAACCAAACAAGACTACAAGAACTTGGACACACAAAATTGACTACAAAGAACAAAGTATTGGGACTAAAATTTGAACTCAAATGACACTGAACTTGTTTGAACTCGAACTTGAACTCAACAAGACTACGAGGACTTAAATGTGAACTCAGACTCAGATTTGAACAGAATATTTTGAACTCAAAGAATTGAACCACAACGAACTCAAATGAACTTGAACTTCAATTGAACTTGGTTGGACTCATTTTGAGCTCGGACATGAACTCAAAGGACAACAGGGGACATGCATTTGGACTTGAACTCAAGCTCGATCCGAACAATCATATAAAGGTTCCAACTCAAACCAAAGTTCCAAGTACAACTTGATTGATGATCAAAATGCAAGAACTATCAAGTGACGTAACCACAAGAAGCGACAGTTCAATGTCAATCAAATGCAAAGAACTTCTGCAAATCATAGCAGTCAATATGCAGCATGAAATGCTTACAAATAAAGGCGGATGACACAATCAATATCATTTAAAATGAGTGCCCCGCTCTCCTACAAGACATACAACAATCAAAGTACAAGTATCTCCTACAAAAATTCCTACAAATGCCTGTTGATTGAGAAGGCAATACGGGAGACCAACAATCGAAGATCCGTCCTTACAGACAAGTGCAATCTCAGCGAATCCCACCTGAGATTGGTGAAAGGTGAATGTGATGCAAGAAACGAGGGTCTCCTACGAACATTCCTAGGAGCTCGTAGCAAACACAACGGATCTCTACAGACAAATACGAGCCGCTTGTGGATAACAACAGTGGATATATCGTAGGTACAACGAACCACTGTGGGCACAAGTGCAGCGTCACCTACAACAACGGTGATTAAGATCTACAAGCACGTCGGGTACAAAGATAGCTCGATGTACGAAAAAGAACACCTCTTGCAGAATGGAAGAGATGTTTGAACATATCCGAGCTAAACTTCTCGGTGTTCCAAAATCCCTAAATTCAAGAGGAAAACAGTTCTGGTATCCACAAATATCAGAAATAACAAGTCCACTACACTGACGATCTCAAAGGGAGTTCTCTTCAAAGCAACGAACTTCGAAGTCCAAAAAGGAATCCACCCCCGGTGATTGAGAAAGGGGAGGGGGTCAACATCAAGACCAAATCGCCACCGGATCTGCAACCTCTGATACAAGCAGACAGAAGGCGTCTACAATTATTTCAAAATACCCCTGCACGTGCACTATAAATTGTATACACATAGGTACACTAAAATAGGTAAAAATAATTATAAAACCCGCATGGGCCCTGGCGAGCGTGTTATTGGTACACACGTGACGTCTAGGGATGCTGCGCGGGTCGACAAGTGAATTCAGGTTCGAAACCGATCCTTCTATACGGGTCAATAGAAGTCGACAGGGTTCGAACCATTAAGCAAATATAAAGTTATGGTGACCAGTATATTTGCTTTAAAACATTCATATTAGGCCCTCAAGGCCTACAATAATATGAATTCACTAATAAAGGCACGAAGCCTACGAAACCCGATCCTCTGTCGATAGCCCGACAGAGTTGACAAGGTTCAATCCATAAAAAGAAATGACCCCCAAACACCCCGATGATGGCCGTGTTGAATGCAGATCTCAACCGGAGGGGTTTCCAAATATTTTCAAATATCTCCCAAAAGTTCATTTCAAATAATTCAAAGCTCCACCCAAAATACCCATAAAAATCCAAAATCCAAAAGATCTCAAAATCCCAAAAATCCAAAAAATATATTTAAAAATGAAATAAATCCATCAAATCACTTAAAGCAAAAATCATCCGCCCTCCGCAAAAGTTTGTCGAGGCGGACAAATTAAAATCAACTTCAGCTCACAAAGAGCGAAATGTCTAGTCGTAAATATCACTAGGATCCATTCTCAAACAATCTCTTGCCAGTAAGGACGTGGTACGTGTCCTCTAACCGGCAGTTTCGCCGCCAAATGGCACTGCAGGTAAACGGTTATGACCCGGGGCCCTCTGAACCGAGTGGTTTTGCCGCCAAATGGCACCACAGATAGCGGTTATGGCCAGAGCCAATACGCTCCTTAATGGCGTTAAATCCTTGAGATATGAATCAATAGGATATTATCGATAGGGCATAAAGCCCTCTGTTAGCTAAGGTGGATTCAAATTTTTCCCCTTAGACAAACATTCAACCCCGGTCTACAAGGTCCCCTTGGACGAAGCAACCCATGGCTGCCGATAAGGATCCTTCTGTCAGGTTGGGTCGACTACCTCCTCTGACTAAGTAGACCAGGGACCACGATGGCCCGGGACGACGGAACCATGGGATCTTGATCGGGTCCATCATCCATTCCCCCACCATCCGCTTTAAGTGCTAGATGGTGAAATTTCTATTTTTAAATATAAAATTTTCCCAAATATCACAATCCAAATCTTCAAATCTTTTAAACCCAACTCTTCAATTTCCAACCATTTTCCAACAATCCAAACTCATTGCTGCTACTATATGCCAGATAACACGTATTCTCTACGTATCTGATTGACGACTAGCCTTAATCGAAAGTTCTCTCTCGTGATCGAGAGAGGTAATTAACTATAGGGGCTTGCGCCTATAGGAAACCAGAACTCAGATCATAAAGTCCTCGCAAAATGAGGGCGAAATCTCTGGGTAGTGTCTTATCTACAAACCCATCTGCCTTCCAAAATTTACCTCGGAACTTAGTTCGTTAAAACTCCCTCGCCAAAAAAAGAAGAGCGAGCGGAGGCCGGGGCCGAATTTTCGGAGCCCACACCAAGATCACAAAATTCCGACATCACTAAGGCCTTCAAATGTCCAATGAACGGTGCATGATCGTAGGATTCAATATCGGCCGTCCATTGGACCACTCCCTATTCGCCCCTGATCTCACGCCTATTTACGGGTCATGCCACTCCAGAAAATCTATAAATAAAGCCCTCATTCTTCACAAGAGAGGACCCCAAGCAAGAGAGAGAAGAAGAGAAGAGAAGGAAGGAGCTCCTCCTCGACAGCCGCCGGACCACCGCCGGGCCACCGCAGGAACCTCGCCGGACCACCGCAGGAACCTCGCCGGACCACCGCTGGATCATCGCAGGAACCTCGCCGGACCACCGCCGGGCCACCGCAGGAACCTCGCCGGACCACCGTAGGAACCTCGCCGGACCACCGCCGGATCATCGCAGGAACCTCGCCGGACCACCGCAAAACCTCGCCAGACCACCACCTTAAGGCCCGACGTTCAGTCCCTACGCCCTGCTGAAGGCCCGACGTCCTGCTTAAGGCCCGACGTTCAGTCCCTACGTCCTGCTGAAGACCCAACGTCCTGCTTAAGGCGCGACGTTCAGTCCCTACGTCCTACCAAAGACCCGACGTCCTACTCAAGGCCAGACCATCAACATCCGATCTTCCAAGTGACACTGGGACTAACACCTGACTCCTTATCTCCTACCGCCTACGGTCCTTCTGACCACTATCGCCTAATACGGTCCGTCCGACCTCCATCACCAGACAACGGTCTCCGGCCGACTACGGTCTCCTGCCGACTACGGTCTCCGGCCGACTACGGTCTCCGGCCGACTACGGTCTCCGGCCGACTACGGTCTCCTTCTGACTACGGTCTCCGGCCGACTATGGTCTCTGGCCGACTACGGTCTCCGGCCGACTACGGTCTCCGGCCGACTAAGGTCTCCGGCCGACTACGGTCTCCGGCCGACTACGGTCTCCTTCCGACTACGGTCTCCGGCCGACTATGGTCTCCGGCCGACTACGGTCTCCGGCCGACTACGGTCTCCGGCCGACTAAGGTCTCCTGCCGACTACGGTCTCTGGCCGACTACGGTCTCCGGCCGACTACGGTCTCCGGCCGACTACGGTCTCCGGCCGACTACGGTCTCCTGCCGACTAAGGTCTCCTGCCGACTACGGTCTCCGGCCGACTACGGTCTCCGGCCGACTACGGTCTCCGGCCGACTACGGTCTCCGGCCGACTAAGGTCTCCTGCCGACTACGGTCTCCTGCCGACTACGGTCTCTGGCCGACTACGGTCTCCTGCCGACTACGGTCTCCGGCCGACTAAGGTCTCCGGCCGACTACGGTCTTTCAGGCCAAACAAACCTGTATATGTAACTCTTACCATGTAATGCAATCTATATGATGTACATTTGCTACATCAATCCAAGGCCTTCTCCTAAGGAAGGGCCTCATTTGTAATCGATTACAAATACTAGTGGATTCATTCAAACTGGGCCAGGCCCCGTGGTTTTTCCCCCTTTTTCAGGGGTTTTCCACGTAAAAACTCTGGTGTCACTTATGAATGCTACATCCTCTCACTTATCTGATTGTGTGCTGGATCTTCGTACAACGCTAAGACGTTAAACTATATTTCTCTACCGCCGCGAATATTCCAGGACGCAACAATGCTTATTTCGTATCCTATGGCTGCCATTTTATTGTTACTTTTCACTAAAAAAAAAAAAATTTAGTTAAAAGCTTTTTTTAACCGTTAAAAAATGCTCAATGTTGCAGTATATATATAAAATAAAGAAATTATTTAATTTCAAAAAAAAAAAAAGCCTAATTAATACTTTTCATTTGATAAATATTTTTATATGCTAATGCTTGTCAGCATTCATAACGTTTTCTTTATCACCGATTAGTAATAAAATATTTCTTATAACACTTACAATTATTTTATCTTTAAACTTCTTTATTTGTGATAATAAATAATTTGGATGCTATATTTTCGGTCTTGTTATCAAAATGGAGGATATTATTTGTGTTCTTAAGACTAAGATTTCCTTTGGGATAACCTTTTATCAC
Organism: Dendrobium huoshanense; assembly: GCA_016618105.1. NCBI lineage: Eukaryota > Viridiplantae > Streptophyta > Magnoliopsida > Asparagales > Orchidaceae > Dendrobium > Dendrobium huoshanense. Next base: position 14,220,095 of record CM028347.1, on the reverse strand, counting down.
TATTTTTTTATGTTGAAAAATTTTGTGCTAGAAAGCTGCTTTAGAAACAACAAAAAACTATCACAAACGAAATCTAAGACTTCACTGTTTTCTTATTGTTTTCTAAGACTTGGGTTGGGACACTTTTCTACTGCTTCTTAAAGCAACTTTCAATCACAATTTTTTGTGCTAGAAATTTGCTTTAACTTTAGTGTTAGAAAGTTGTTTTAAGAAAGCCGTCTTAAACGAAGCCCAATGCAAAATTTTAATAGAAAAATTATATGAATTATAATTTTTTTTACTAGAAAGCATAAAGCTGTCTTGAACGAAGCCTAAGGTTTCATTGTGGATAACTTTTAGCCACTGCTTTTTGGCTGGTTTTAAAAGATTTTTGTTATGACTGTAAACGAACCATGCTGAGTCGAGTATGTGCGTGTTCATGTTTGAGTTCGTGTATTATCATCTTATTCAAGTTCAGTTCGAGCTTAATTCGAACTTTTGTGTGCGTGTTTAAGCTGGGTTTGTTTAAATTAATAGTTGTTCATATTCAGTTCATTTCATGCTTATCGACCTTTAAGGAAACAAGCTTTATCAACCTATAAACGAACTCTACTTTTAGATGTACATTAACTTAACAAACAAGCCTGATCGAGCCTTCGACCAAATTACATCGAGCTTATTCATGATTATAAATAAGCAAAGTTTTTTAAACTATCAAACAAGCTTATTCACGAACATATCTAATGAGTGTTTTTGAGCTATCAAATGAGCTTATTCATTACAAATGATCTATGCTTTATCTTATATTTGTTCAAAGAGCGAGTTGTTCTCGATTTTAGGTAGATGCAGAAAATAAAAATAAATTATTAAACAATTTTAGATAGGATCATTAAAAATAAATTATTAAATTTAACTATATATATATATATATATATATATATATATATATATATATATATATATATATATATATAGTTCGAATCGAGCTTCTTAGTCGAACTCTAATCAAGCTTCTTAACGAACTTGTTCTCGAGTATTAACGATATTGTTCATGAACATAAACGAACTAAACATCAAGCTGTTAAAACTCGTTTATTTAGCTATCGAGTATTTATAAAAAATGTTCAAACATATTCATTTACCTTATCAAACGAACATGAATGAGCTCTTATCGAGCCGAGCCACGAGTAGCTTATCAAACATTCCGTTCATTTGCAGCCCTTAATTTTGTGCTGAAAAATTGTTGTATAAAACAATAAAAAAGCTTTCCCATACAAAACTTAAAAGGCTATTTACGACAGCTTTCTGCTTTTTATATAGCAACTATAATTTAATTTGATTATGAAAGTAACTTTTTAGAAAATGCTCGGAATATTATAAATATATATTTTTTTTTATCGGACAAATTTAAAAAACATCTTCCATTCATAATTTTTTTAAAAAAAAAAACAACTGCATAATAATAATAATAATAAATTAATCAAATAAGATTATAATAAAAATAAAACAGCCAAAATATTATCTCAACATGACCCTTAATTTTAATAATAACTTACGCGCACGATTTGATCGCAACCCCGTCAACACATTGGACAACTCAAAGCAAAACCCAGCTTCCAAAAGCTGTACGCATCAGCAAAATTAGCAAGCAAGATAAATGATTAATATAACATCAACAGACTTATCCATAATGCATTATTGATATTTTGTAATTTGGCAAGAAATGAATGATCGGACTATTTTTCAGCTGCTTTGTTTTTGGAATTGATCAAGTAGGATTCATGAATTGTCCTAATAGAATGAATTCAATAGAAAAGTTAAGAGGCTTTTTTTAATTCACATTTCTATGCCAAAGTAAAAATCTGAAAAAAAAAATAAAACAAAAAAATTTCTGTAGTTGCATGTTGGCTATTGCTTTTGTGTTTGTCTTGATCTCGATTCATCTAAACGTTTAAAAAACGTAGGGCAAATCTCTTTTTTTGAGATTTTAAAATATAAATGAATAACATTGATCAGTTTTAAGGTTTGTACCCCCTCCATTTCAACCCCTGTGAATGTTGGTTTAGTTCATAGTTCGTTTGTGGATGTGTTAGTTAATTTAATTGAACCTCAAGCCTTTATATATCATGTGGGGGACAATTCTGGGTTGGATCTACGAGTGCATCTTGATTGGCTTCATGGATCGTATGATTCTGATTCAGGTTCCTCTTTAGAGACTGTTGGGGATGATGATTTAGGGAATTCTTTTGCTCTTCTGCGGGACACTCCGGTTGTTTCTGTTGCTTCTCGTGGAAGGGGCAGATGTGGAAGATGATGTTTGTGGGTGGTGCTAGGTTTGTCTTTTCCTGGCTACTTCATGGTGACCTTCTGGTTGACAGTTCCTGTTACTTTGTGCTTGTTTTTTGTGCTCTCCGATTTTTATTTTCTATTGGCCGGGCAATGATGTGGCTGGGGCTCGTTTCTCCATTGGCATGGTTCAAGGCAACCTTTGGTGGAGATCCTTTGCTTGGTTGGGTTGGCTGCTTCGCGTTGTCTCTTCACCAAATTGGACGGTCTGAGATTGGCTTTTGGGAAGCTAGTAGTCTTGGCCAAATACTGAGCCCTCGGGATTGGATTTCCCATGTGTTTTCTTTTGCTCTAGGGTGTTTTATAACTTCCTTGCTTCTTCTTCAGACATAGTTAATTATCTGATAATAAATTTCAATTCGTATTTCATTCATAATTCAAAAAAGAAAAAAAAAAATACGTAGATGGGTTAAATATTTTGGCATCATTTTCTTAAGAATATTATATAGATGTTTTATAGGGAATTCCTTACAGAATTTACGTCCAAGGAAGAATTCAAAGCTGAAGTTGTTTCTCCTCACTGGCAACTCTTAGTTAATAAATATAATTCCTTGCACAAAAAACGCCTATATAAACCCATCACCCTTCCATAGAATGGCAGTAACAAATTGGGTTTTTTCCTCCTTAAACTCAAAATTAATCGCGATTATGGATCGGCACTTATTCCCTTTGCTATCTTCATTTCTTCTCCTAATGCTTGCAACGAAGGCTCTCAGAGGCCATGCGGAGACCACAGAGCTCAACCAAAGAGTATGATTGCAATATTCATTTCACAATATATATTATTTCTTTTATTTACCACAATTGCATACAATTCTTTAATGTGAACAATCTATAGCCATACATCGTGTACATGGGAGAAAAGCCAAGCGAATTAGTTGCCCTGCCACCATTAGCCCACTCAGAACTGCTCCAGAAAGCAACTGGATTAAGGTGATCTGCCCAAACAAGTCCTATATTTTTTCTCGATTTTCTGGTTCCGATTTTTTTTTTTTTTTAAATATCAAGTTAATTATTTTTTGCTTATACATAATGCATATTTTCCAATCAAAACTAATGCTGAATGCAGCAACGAGGAAGCGACAAAGCGTCTGATATATAGTTACACCAAGAGTTTTAATGGCTTCGCCGCTATGCTGTCTGATGAAGAAGCAAGGAAGTTATCTGGTAATATAAATATGCACATAAATCAAAAGAATACTAGCTAGAATTGCAATCATAAATTCAATGCTATTAATGCATAATATTTGGCTTGAAAAATATCAATTTTTCAAATTTGCTGTGTTGTATAAACTCAGGCGTGGAAGAATTGGTTTCTGTGTTCCCAAGCAAGCAAAGGCAACTTCACACCACAAGATCATGGAACTTCATGGGTTTTCCATCAAGCGTTCCACGTCGGCCCTTTGAGTCAGATGTTATCGTCGGCATGATCGACACAGGGATCTGGCCTGAGTCAGAGAGCTTCAATGATGCTGGCTTTGGCCCCCCGCCAAGCAAGTGGAAGGGCATATGTCAATCAAATCACAACTTCACATGCAATAAGTAATTGAAGCTCCTCATCATCTTATACTTATAAAAACTAGTTATTCTATAATTATATGAAAATACTAATACTTTAATAATTAATTACCAACGAACAGTAAGATTATTGGAGCTCGATACTATCATCTTCAAAGAAACTTAAGTGAAATGGACATACCCTCGCCACGTGATAGTGAAGGACATGGAACTCACACATCCTCTACTGCTGCTGGCCGACTTGTCACAAATGCAAGCCTTGCAGGTATTGCAGATGGAACGGCCCGCGGAGGCGTTCCTTCTGCGAGAATCGCAGTTTACAAAGTTTGTTGGAGTGGTGACTGCTCAGATGTCGATATTCTTGCTGCCTTTGAAGATGCCATTATAGATGGTGTTGACATCATCTCTATTTCCATTGGCAGTGGTGGCGCCGTCAACTACTTTGACGACTCCATAGCTATAGGATCTTTTCATGCAATAAAGAAAAACATTCTAACATCGAGCTCAGCAGGGAACTCCGGTCCTGATATTTCTAGCATTGCGAACTATGCGCCATGGTTACTCACAGTGGCAGCAAGCACTATTGATCGCAAGATTGTTGCTAGAGCTAAACTTGGTAATGGAGAAGAATTTCAGGTGATTAATTAATTAGCATTCTATATGTACATTACTTATTTCAAAAGTGGAGGATCCTAAATAAGTAATTCTTATGCATTTAATATTATTGGTTATAAGGGTATGGCAATTAATACCAATGGCTTGGATGGTGAGATGTATCCTTTGATATTTGGCAGAAATGCGCCCAACATTTCTGCAGGTGCTAACTCATCCATCTCAAGGTGAACTAGCTTTTACATTTTTTTGGCTATTTTTGGATTTTAATGTCAAATATGTCAAGATCAGCTTCATTAAGTACATGCTCCATTTATTTCTTGCATGCAGTTTTTGCGATGAAGGGACGCTTGACAAGGCATTGGTGAAGGGAAAAGTTGTTTTATGTAGCGGCATAAGCGATGGCTCGGGTCCTCTACTTGCTGGAGCCGTTGGAGCAATTATGCTAACAAATGGTGCCAATGATGACTCTTTCGAGTTCTCACTTCCTGTCTCTGTGTTGCAATCAAACAGTAGCGAAAAAGTTCAACATTACGCAAACAAAACTAGGTTACTACGCTAAGTTAATTAATTTATAAAGCACCTTATTATGATGTTTATTAATTTCTTAATTAACTTTCATAATGAATGCATATGTTGCACTACTGATTATCTTATTCTAATTATCTATCTGATAGCGATCCAACTGCAAGTATTTCTAAGAGTGAGGGTGTGTTCGATGCAACTGCCCCATATGTTGTTTCATTCTCATCACGTGGACCGAATCCTATTACCCCCAATATACTGAAGGTAATTAATTAAATAAATAAATTGAGATTTTGATCAAATTTTATTTTGTGTAAATATTACAATAATGTGGTGCGTATATAATGTAGCCGGACCTCACAGCACCAGGGGTTAGTATTTTAGCAGCATGGTCTCCACTTAGTAATCCTAAGGAACCATATAACATTATATCAGGCACATCCATGTCTTGCCCTCATACAACAGGTGTCGCCGCTTATGTCAAATCATTTAATCCAACTTGGTCTTCAGCTGCCATAAAGTCTGCTCTCATTACCACTGGTAAGCAACCTTTGGAACATGCCTATGAAATGCAAATTCAACTTATAATTTTTCTTTATTTAATCTTAATGAATTAAACTTAAATTTTAATTTTAATTCTTGTAGTCTATGTGATGAGCTCAACTAAGAATGCAGAGGCAGAATTTGCTTATGGAGCTGGTCACTTAAACCCACTCGCAGCTTTGACTCCTGGTCTTATCTATGATGCCCAAGAGGTAGACTACATTAAAATGCTATGTGGTGAAGGCTACAGCACTAAAAATCTAAGACTTGTCACTGGAGATCAGAGCAGTTGCACTTCTACCAATAATGGAACGGTTTTTGATCTCAACTATCCCACCTTCGCTTTGCGAGCCCAACAAGGAAAGACCATTTCAGCTTCCTTTCAAAGAACAGTCACTAATGTTGGAGTGTCAAATTCCACTTACAAGGCGATCCTGATTGCTCCTTCTAGTCTCAAGATTAATGTTGAACCGAATGTCTTGTCTTTTGAAGCTCTTTTGGAGAAGAAATCATTTTCAATCAAAATTGAAGGGGATGCTCCAAAGACCACTATCTCAGCTGTTTTGATCTGGAGCGATGGTACTTATAAGGTCAGAAGTCCAATAGTTGTTTATACCATCTAAAAAAGCGGTTCTCATCCACTATGAGTAACTTCAATTAATGATTATATGCTTTTTAAACACAATGTATTCGCTTTGCTTAGTAATTATGTCAATGTTCCTACCAATGATGTAATGCATTTTATATTGGAAAATTTCTTTTCTTAATCATTATCTTAGTTTTTTTTCAATTCCATAATTTCTATCATAGTTTTACATGTTTTATTTCCATTTATACAAAAACATATGATAAAAATTGTTATGAATATCCTAGAGCTCGTGTCTAGTAGCTTGGCTTTATAGTGAAAGCAAGAAAATAAAAACATTTTCATTGCTTAAGAAGTCCTCAAGGAATTCAAGGATATGCTAAAGAAGTCCTCAAGGAATTCAAGATAGATGACTCTAATATCTATTGGAATATTTATGTTGTCCAAAATTTATGAAGGTGAAACACTGGATCCAACTCATCACAAAATTCTTGTTCTAAGCTTATGCTACTTAATTTATAAAATGCTAGGCATTAGGTTATGTTGTTGGAATCGTTAAGGTCGAGAAGTGGCATAATTATTCAAAAATTTCATAAATTCATACAGAAGAAACCAATCAATGAAATTTTGTATTCCAATAGTCAAATTATCCAAAACAGAGTGTGCAATAATATACCAAAATATATGTGGTGAAGCTTTTTCTAAACTCAAGAAAAACAGACTTATAAGCTTATTTTTTATAAGCATTTTGAATTGAAATAAGAAACAGAATATGGGCTGCCAACCTCTTGCTCAATAAATTCCTCAATTAGTTGAACGTATTATTTCTAAGTTTAAGCCTCTACAACTCCTCTATTTTCTCTCTCATCATTTCCTCCCCTTCTTTCTTCTTCTCGAGCAAGCCTGGAAATTGAATGGTATTAGCTAAATATATTTTAATATTTTAATATTTTAAAACCAATTTGTTGGCCTAGCAGTGTGGCATTGATTACTCTCTAGTGCCACCGTGCTCCTAGAGAATCTTTCAAATTCTACCAAAATATGTCCATTTTAGACTCGGTACCTTGCTAGAGCCTCCTAGTGCCACAGTGCATACTCTTTTTCTTCCCAAACAACGAGTTGAATGTTGTGGTGCTATCAATCGTAGCATAGTGGCGCTCCTAGTGCAAATTCACTGAATTGAAATTCAGTTCCCATACCACTTCCTACCTCAATTCAAAAGCTCATTGAACACTATAGAACTTATAATTATTATTTCAATCATTATTAGATAAATATTAATCATAATTACCTAAATCATTGGACAACGAATATTACATAACTCAACATTTATTTAATCTAAACAAAAAGCAATTATTAATTAATTATTATGATGAAAGAAATAGTGCTGACATATAACATAAATTAAACAAACTTTGCTTAAAACATAAATTAAAAGCACTTTTGAGGTTTTTGAATAATCCTAAATCTTTTAAGGCTTTTAGTATATGAAGTTTTTTGATAAGTGAAATCATATACGTTTTAAAGTTGTTAACCTTCTAAGATTTTTTTTTACCTATACATTTTTTAGGCTTTTTGCCTTCTAAAATTTTTTATATACATTTACTTTCTAAGGTATATATCTTTTGAGATTTTTTTTGATAATCATATATCTAATGAGGCTTATGCCTTATAAAGTTTAAGCGAACATATACCTTTTGAGATTTTTTTCCTTTCTAGGTATTACGTATTCATATTTCTTCGGAGGCCTTTATGTTTAATGATTTTAAAATAATATTGAACATCTTGAGGTTTTTACTTTCTAAGTTTTCTTATTGAGTGGTGACCCTGTCAACCATTTGCTCTCATAGAGTCTTTCTAATGAGGACCTCATCCACTACTAGCTTTCCATCGAAGCTATCTCATGGGGCTTTTTTTTTTGGGTTATGAGTAGAGTGTTTGTCTACCACTTACTTTTAAGGAGTCTTTTTAGTGTGGACAATATCCCTTACTTGCTTCCCTTTGTAGCTACCTCATGGGCATACCTTCCTAGGTTTATGAGTGGAGACCCTATTTGTCACATGCCCTCATTGGACCTTTCCAATGAGGATCATGCTCACTATTACTTCAAACTTGTGATATACTAGAAATAATTCTAAATAATTATATGATATATTCTAAATACAATATAATAACATATATCAAAAAGTCATTATATTTTCAATACATTCATCTTAAAATACAATTTAATAATTTATTTTGATGAAAATTTTGATCAAAAGATTTTTATGCAATTTTTTTCCGGTTAAAATTTATACCAAGATCAAGACTTGGAAAAAAATCTATGCAAATGTGATGCATAGGAAAATTAAAGGGTGTGATGAAAAGTTTCCAAAATTGCTTCATAATTAAGAATTTTCTTGTTTTTTTAATCCACCATTAACACAAGATTAAAATCATCAAATGAGATTAATGAAAAATTATTATATAACTTTGACTTAAACTCGTTGAAATTAATTTCAACAAAGAAAACAAAGCACCTCTTCTTTTACTTTTAGGGCAAATCTAAAAATATATACAATTAAAAAATAGATTGTGTTACTATAGTAAGTCGTCCGTTTAATATACGACTTGTTGCAGTCACAGCTGGCTGAGTTAGCATCCAATCTCTTGTTGCAGCTAAATTAGCATCCAATCTCTTATTTAATGGACGATTTTACCTAATTTTAATTTCCTTATAGTACTTAATTATATAATTAGTTTATAATCATATCTAAATAAAAAATTTGCCTAATGCAAATTTTAATTCTAACGGTAAAAAAACCAACTAGTATTATGTGGTTAAGATTTTTTTTAAGAGAATTTTATAAAATTAAAAGGAAGAAAGAGTACAAACTGGTGCATGAAAACATGCCTACTCCTGCCAAAACAAAAAACAAAAATGGAGAAGATAACAACAATGAAAGCAATCCATACACGTCTACAGAGGGGAAAAAAAGAAAGCAAAAGGACCCCCTCAAGTGAGAAGGAGAGCCCCAACATGGGTTTGCAGTGAGTACTGGAAAGATATCACCCAAGGCAAACAAATGGAGGAGGCAGCTCATTGACCACTTGAGGGGACCAAGTCCCCGCCTGTAAAATCTATAGAAGTCTTCTTCCTCTTCCTCAGAGCCAAGGAAATAGGTCCAAGACGAAGAAGTTCCCTGGAGAAAGGTGTATTTGATGTCTTGGGCTGCTACTTCCTAAGATTAAGTATCCGATCAGAAGTTTCTTCAAGTTGTTGAACCTTGTTGCAGTTACAGCTGGCTGAATGCTTTAATATATATACAATGCTAAAAAACTGCTACATCAAGAGGTCTATTTGAGATAGCTTTCTCTATATTTTGCTTTTCATGTAGCAACAATAATTTATTTTGACTATGACAAGTAACTTTTTAGAAAACTACTCAAAATATTATAAATTGTACTTGCACTCTAAAAAATAAAAATAGCCAAAAAAAATTATCTCAAAATGACCCCTAATTTTAATAATAACTTACCCGCACGATTTGAATAAACTGCCTTTCTAGCATAAAAAAAAAAAGTGCTTCTTAGCACTTGGTGAAGGCAGTCCTTCATTATCATCAGAAAGATTAAAATTATCTTCTTGCTATAAATTTTTGATTGTGTTACTATCAGAGGAGTTGGTAAGCACCCAATTACCAGTAAATATAATTGCCCCATCATTGACACTATATATATATATATATATATATATATATATATATATATAATTATATATAATTAACAACTTATAAAAAAAAAAGGTCGCATCGAGCGATTCCTGCGGTTGGTTTTCAATAATAATTAAAAAAAAAAACTCGAATGAAATTTGCAAACATATCTTTATAGAATATATTGATTTTCATAATACATATAAATAGTAAAGTGATTAATTCAATCTGAATATAAAAATCAGTCGAAGCAAGGTTAAAGTTGAGCCCCGTTTTAAAAATTTCTAGCTTCGCCACTATTTCACCTCCATCAAACTTATGCTATGACGTGTAATATTCTTATAAGAAAATTTATTTGTTGGAATCATAATCATAATTACAATTTTAAATCTTATGTATTTTAAATAATCTATTTTTCATTAAATTTAAATAAGAATTCGACTCTTAATAAGACACAATAGAGAAAAAATTCATACTGCGGACCGAATAAAAATTTCTTTTTATTGTCATATGTATTTCATGATATAAATGAGTATTCTATGATATAATCCTAAATTTTGAAGAAAACATATTGTTTTAAGCATTCATATTCATTTTGCCATGCATGCATGCACTGTGTTTCCTGCATACCTTGACTAAAAAATATTCAGTGGAGCTTTACATTATGAGAATAGGTAGGATGGTACAGAAGAAAGCCAAAGCGTCCAAAAGCTGTACGCATTAGCAAAAATAGCAAGCAAGATAAATAATTAATATAACATCAATAGACTTCGTTCGCAATTTGATTCTATAGGGCATTATTGATATTTTGTAATTTGGCGAGAAATGAATAATCGGACTATTTTTCAGCTGCTTTTTTTTTTGGAATTGATCAAGTAGGATTCATGAATTGTCCTAATAGAATGAATTCAATAGAAAAGTTAAGAGGCTTTTTTTAATGGTTTTGAACATATTGTGTTAATGTTGTATCTCATATGATATGATTGTATTCAAAAACAAAGATCGGACAAATTTGGTTGTGAGTTTGAAACTCAATCGGAACAAAATTATGACAATCAACCCAATAAATATGGAGAATATGGAGATGGTCGAGTATATATATATATATATATATATATATATATATATATATATATATATATATATATATATATACTTCATTTAGGATATTTGCAGGTCCAAATATGTATATATTATGTTGTTACATGTTAGCTATTGCTTTTGTGTTATTCATTTAGGATCTCGATTCATCTAAACGTTTAAAAAACATACAGCAAATCGTCATTTTTCACATTTTAAAATATAAAGGGATAATATTGGTATGCTTTAATACTTATTCATTTAGGATATTTGCAGGTCCGATGAGTGTAAATTATGATATTTTGAAGTGAAAAATAATATTTTTCGAATGGAGATGTCTTTTGGAATAAATTCAAATATTTTAAAATTTCACATTATTGCAAAGTTTTTTCATTGAATTTATGTAATTGAAGATTAAAAAAAAAAACGTAGGAAAATAAAAATAAAAGCATTATTTGTGCTTACTAAAATTTAAATTCTATCTGACAAAATAGAGGCATAAGTGCTTAAAGTTAATTATCTGATCATAAATTTCAATGCGTATTTCATTCATAATTAAAATAATAATAATAAAATAAAAATAAAAAATACGTTGATGGGTTAAGTAATTTGGCATCATTTTTTTATGAATATTATATAGATGGTTTTTATATATATAGGGAATTCCATACAGAATTTACGTCCAATGAAGAATTCAAAGCATAAGCGGTTTCTCCTCACCGGAAACTCTTATTTAATAAATATAATTCCTTGCACAAAAAAAAAAAAACCTATATAAACCTACCACCCATCCATAGAATGGAAGTAACAAATTGTGTTTTGCCTCCTTAAACTCAAAATTAATCAATATTATGGATAGGCACTTGTTCCCTTTGCTGTCTTCATTTCTTCTCCTAATGCTTGCAATGAAGGCTCTCAGAGGGCATGCGGAGACCACAGAGCCCAACCAAAGAGTATGATTGCAATATTCATTTCACAGTATATATTTCTTTTATTTACCACAATTGCATGAAATTTATTAATGTGAACAACCAACAGCCTTACATCGTGTATATGGGAGAAAAGCCAAGCGAATTTGTTGGCCTGCCACCAATAGCTCACTCAGAACTGCTCCAGAAAGCAATTGGATTAAGGTGATCTGCCGAAACAAGTCCCCAATTTTATCTTTTTCACGATTTTCTGGTTCCGATTTAATTTTTTTTATCAAGTTAATTATGCTTTTGCTTATATATAAAAGCATATTTTCCATTCAAAATTAATGTTGAATGCAGCAAGGAGGAAGCGACGAAGCGTCTGATATATAGTTACACCAAGAGTTTTAATGGCTTCGCCGCTATGCTGTCCGATGAAGAAGCAAGGAAGTTATCTGGTAATATAAATATGTACATAAATCAAAAGAATACTAGCTATAATTGCAATCATAAATTCAATGCTATTAATGCATAATATTTGGCTTGGAAAATATCAATTTTTCATATTTGTTGGGATGTATAAACTCAGGCTTGGAGGAACTGGTTTCTGTGTTCCCAAGCAAGCAAAGGCAACTTCACACAACAAGATCATGGAACTTCATGGGTTTTCCATCGAGTGTTCCACATGGGCCCTTTGAGTCAGATGTTATCATCGGCATGATCGACACAGGGATCTGGCCTGAGTCAAAGAGCTTCAAAGATATCGGCTTTGGCCCACCACCAAGCAAGTGGAAGGGCATATGTCAGTCAAATCACAACTTCACATGCAATAAGTAATTGAAGCTCCTCATCATCTTATACTTATAAAAACTAGTTATAGTATAGTTATATGAAAATACTAATACTTTCATAATTAATTACCAATGAACAGTAAGATTATTGGAGCTCGATACTATCATCTTCAAAGCAACATAAGTGAAATGGACATACCCTCACCTCGTGATAATTTAGGACACGGAACTCACACATCTTCTACTGCCGCCGGACGATTTGTCACAAATGCAAGCCTTGCTGGAATTGCAGATGGAACTGCCCGCGGAAGCGTTCCTTTTGCGAGAATTGCAGTATACAAAGTTTGCTGGAGTGATGGTTGCTCTGATGTTGATCTACTTGCTGCCTTCGATGATTCCATTGCAGATGGTGTTGACATCATCTCTCTTTCCATTGGTGGTGGTGGCGCCATCAATTATTTTGACGACTCCATAGCTATAGGATCTTTCCACGCAATAAAGAAAAACATTCTAACATCTAGCTCGGCGGGGAACTCCGGTCCTGATATTTCTAGCATTGAGAACTATGCGCCATGGCTACTCACAGTGGCAGCAAGCACAATTGATCGCAAGATCGTTGCTAGAGTTAAACTTGGCAACGGAGAAGAATTTCAGGTGATTAATTAATTATCATTCTATATGTACAATAATTATTTCAAAAGTGGAGGATCGTATTTAAGTTATTCTTATGCATTTAATATTATTGGTTATAAGGGTATGGGAATTAATACCAATGGCTTGGATGGTGAGATGTATCCTTTGATATTTGGCGAAAATGCGCCCAACATTTCGGCAGGTGCTAACTCATCCATCTCTAGGTGAACTAGCTTTTACATTTTTTGTGGCTATTTTTGAATTTTAAAGTCAAATTTATCAAGATCAGCTTCATTAAGTACATGTTCCATTTATGTCATGCGTGCAGTTATTGCGGTGAAGGGACGCTAGACAAGAAATTGGTGAAGGGAAAAATTGTTTTATGTAGAGGCTTAAGCGATGGCTTGGGCCCGCTACTCGCAGGAGCCGTTGGAGCAATTATGCAAACAAATGGTGCCAATGACGACTCTTTCGGGTTCTCGCTTCCTGTTTCTGTGCTGCAATCAAATAGTAGTGAACAAGTTCAACATTACACAAACAAAACTAGGTTACTACAGTCAGTTAATTAATATATAAAGCACTTTATTATGATGTTTATTAATTTCTTAATCAACTGTCATAATGAATGCATATGTTGCACTGCTGATTATCTTTTTCAAATTATATATATGATAGCGATCCTACTGCAAGTATTTCTAAGAGTCAGGGCGTGTTCGATACAACTGCCCCATATGTTGTTTCATTCTCATCACGTGGACCAAATCCTATTACCCCTAATATACTGAAGGTAATTAATTTAATAAATAAATTGAGATTTTGATCAAATTTTATTTTGTGTAAATATTACAATAATGTGTTGCATATATAATGTAGCCGGACCTAACAGCACCAGGGGTTGATATTTTAGCAGCATGGTCTCCACTTAGTAATCCTAAGGTACCATATAACATTATATCAGGCACATCCATGTCTTGCTCTCATACAACAGGTGCCGCCGCTTATGTCAAATCATTTAATCCAACTTGGTCTTCAGCTGCCATAAAGTCTGCTCTTATTACCACTGGTAAACAATTATTAGAACATGTCTAAGAAATGTAAATTCAACTTATAGTTTTTCTTTATTTAATGTTAATGAATTAAACTTAAATTTTAATTTTAATTCTTGTAGTCTATGTGATAAGCCCAACTAAGAATGCAGAGGCAGAATTTGCTTATGGAGCTGGTCACATAAACCCACTCGCAGCTTTGAGTCCTGGTCTTATCTATGATGCCCAAGAGGTAGACTACATTAAAATGCTATGTGGTGAAGGCTACAACACTAAAAATCTAAGACTTGTCACTGGAGATCAGAGCAGTTGCACTTCTACCAATAATGGAACTGTTTTTGATCTCAACTATCCCACCTTCGCTTTGCGAGCCCAACAAGGAAAGACATTTTCAGCTTCCTTCCAAAGAACAGTCACTAATGTGGGAGTGTCAAATTCCACTTACAAGGCGATCGTAAATTCTCCTTCTAGTCTCAAGATTAATGTTGAACCAAACGTCTTGGCTTTTGAAGATCTTTTGGAGAAAAAATCATTTTCCATCAAAATTGAAGGGGATGCTCCAAAGACCACTATCTCAGCTGTTTTGATCTGGAGCGATGGTACTTATAAGGTCAGAAGTCCAATAGTTGTTTATACCATCTAAAAAAGTGGTTCTCATCCACTATGAGTAACTTCCATTAATGATTATATGCTTTTTAAACACAATGTGTTCGCTTTGCTTAGTAATTATGTAAATGTTCCTACCAATTATGTAATGCCTTCTATATTGGAAAATTTCTTTTCTTAATCATTATCTTAGTTTTTTTTTCAATTCCATAATTTCTATCATAGTTTTACATGTTTTATTTCCATTTATACGAAAACATATGATAAAAATAGTTATGAATATCCTAGAGCTCATGTCTAGTAGCTTGGCTTTATAGTGAAAGCAAGAAAATAAAAACATTTTCATTGCTTAAGAAGTCCTCAAGGAATTCAAGGATATGCTAAAGAAGTCCTCAAGGAATTCAAGATAGATGACTCTAATTCCTATGGAATATTTATGTTGTCCAAAATTGATGAAGGTGAAACATTGGATCCAACTCATCACAAAATTCTTGTTGGAAGCTTATGCTACTTAATTTATAAAATGCTAGGTATTATGTTATGTTGTTGGAATTGTTAGTCTCGACATGAAAGATCCCAAAATTAGCACATTTCAAGACTATGAAGGGAAGATTTGATACCTCAAATGAACAACTATTATCGGTTGGTTTAGTCTTCTTCTAAAAAAAAGTTTAATTACGAAAATTACTTATGTATTAAATAAAACTTAAGGTAAAAAATTAATTATGCATTGGTTAGAATTAAATAAATATGATGAAAATTAGTTTTATGGGTTATAAACATAATTAAACTTTACAATTCTCAATATTTTTTCAAGAGTTAGATGAGATATAAAAAAAATTAGGAGAATCACATTATCTTAATTGCTTTTACCCATAAAATTTTAAAATATGTGACTTGCTTAATTTTTTTTAAGAATTATTTAATCCTTTATTTTAGCTTTATTTTATTACAAATAATGATATAGTGTGATTTATAATTAGTCCATCTAATACTAAAAAAATATTTTACAATTAATTTGATGACTATGAGACTTTCAAGATGGTGGGGAGTGTTGACAAATAGGGTTGGTTAGAGCAATTTGATGGAGTAAGCTAGATAGCATTGAAGGATTTAATAAGAAGTTCTATTATATGTATATTGAAATAGGTGGACCTTTTAGCAACATGGTCTCCACTTAGTATATTAGAGTACCATATAACAATATATCAAGCACATCTACGAATTGTCCTCATACAATAGGGGATTTCGTCGATGTTAAATCATTTAGGTTTCAATTGGGACAACCTTTTTTAATTTCTTTCTAAAGCAACTTTGAGTCATGATCTAATCTAAAATATTGCTTTAGAAAGCAACGAGAAAGTTATCGCAAATGAAACCTTAATCTAACTTGCTAATCTTTAACTTCCATAAAGTATGTTCTCATTTGCGTTGATATTATTAACTATATTTTTTTGTAGTCATCCATACTTACCTCATAAATGCAAATTCTACTTAAAGTTTTCCTTCATTTTATCTTAAAGAAATAAACTTTAAATCACTGCAATTTATGTAATGAGCTTCACAAAGAATGAAAAGGTAGAATTTCTTATGGAGCTGGCAATATAAATCCATTTGTAGCTTTGTGTCTTTGTCTAATCTATGATTTCGAAAGGATAAACTGCATCAAGATGTTATGCGATGAAGGCTACAACATGAAAAATCTATGAATTATCATCAAAGATTATTGCAATTGCACATATGCACATAATAGAATAGAATACCAATTCAATACACTTTACCAACTATACTAAGGTCGAGAAGTGGCATAATTATTCAAAAATTTCATAAATTCATACAGAAGAAACCAATCAGTGAAATTTTGTATTCCAATTGTCAAATTATCCAAAACAGAGTGTGCAATAATATACCAAAATATATGCGGTGAAACTTTTTCCAAACTAAAGAGAAAAAAAACTAGAAGCTTATTTTTTATAAGCATATTGAATTGAAATAAAAAATAGAATTTGGGTTGTCAACCTCTTGCTCAACAATTTCCTCAATTAGCTGAACGTACGATTTCCAAGTTTCTGCCTCCACAACTCCTCTCTTTTCTGTCTCCTCAGCTCCTCCCCTTCTTCTTCTCGAGCAACCTCCTGGAAATTGAATGGTATTAGCTAAATATATTTTAATATTTTTAATATTTAAAAACCAATATGTTGGCCTAGCAGTGTGGCATTCAACTCTCCAGTGCCATTGCGCTCCTGGAGAATCTTTCAAATTCTATCAGAATCTCTCTATTTTAGACTCCATGCCTATCTAGAGCCTCCAGGTGCCACAGCGCATACTCTTTTTCCTTCCCAAAAAAACAGCTAAATGTCATGGTGCTATCAATCATAGCGTAGTGGCGCTCCTAGTGCAAATTCATTGAATTGAAATTCACTTCCCATACCACTTCCTACCTCAATTCAAAAGCTCATTGAACACTATAGAACTTATAATTATCATTTCAATCATTATTAGATAAATATTAATCATAATTACCAAAATCATTGGACAACAAATATTACATAACTCAACATTTATTCAATCTAAATAAAAAGGAGTTATTAATTAATTATTCTGTTGAAAGAAATAGTGCTGACAAATAATAGAAATTAAATAACTTTGCATAAAACATAAATTAAAAGCACTTTTGAGATTTTTGAATAATCCTAAATCTTTTAAGGAATTTAGTATACGAGGTTTTTTTATAAGGGAAATCATATACCTTTTGAAGTTGTTAACCTTATGAGATTTTTTTTACCTATACATTTTTTAGACTTTTAGCCTTCTAAATTTTTTGATATACATGTACCTTCTAAGGAATATATCTTTTGAGATTTTTGGATAATCATATATCTTATGAAGCTTAAGCCTTCTAAAGTTTAAGCAAACATATACCTTTTGAGATTTTTTTCCTTTATAGGTATTACATATTCGCATTTCTTATGAGGCCTTTATGTTTAATGATTTTAAAATAATATTGAACCTTTTGAGGCTTTTACTGTCTAAGTTTTCTTATTGAGTGGTGACCATGTCAACCACTTGCTCTTATAGAGTCTTTCTAATGAGGTCCTTATCTACTACTAGCTTTCCATCAAAGCTATCTCATGGGCTTTTTTCTTGGGGTTATGAGTAGAGTCTCTATTTACCACTTACTCTCATGGAGTATTTCTAGTGAGAATATTATCAAATACTTGTTTCCCTTTGCAGCTACCTCATGAGTATACCTCATGCCTCATTGGGCCTTTCCAATGAGAATCATGCTCACTATTAATTAGCTTCAAATCTGTGATATACTAGAAATAATTCTAAATAATTAGATGATATATTCTAAATACAATTTAATAACATATATCTAAAAGTCATTATATTTTTAATGCATTCATCTTAAAATAAATTATTAAATTTATTTTGATGAAAAATTTGATCAAAAGATTTTTTTGCAACTTTTTTTCGATTAAAATTTATACCAAGATCAGGACTTGGAAAAAAATCTATGCACATGTGATGCATAGGAAAATTAAATTGAGTGATGAAAAGTTTCCAAAATTGCTTCAAAATTAATACTTTTCTTGTTTTTTTAATCCATCATTAACACAAGATTAACATCATCAGATGAGATTAATGGAAAATTATTACATAACTTTGACTTAAACTCATTGAAATTAATTTCAACAAAGAAAAAAAAAGCACCTCTTCTTTTACTTTTAGGGCAAATATAAAAATAGATACAATTAAAAAATAGATTGTGTTACTATAGTAAGTCGTCTGTTTAACAGACAACTTGTTGCAGTCACAGCTGGCTGAGTTAGCCTCCAATCTCTTGTTCCAGCTAAGTTAGCATCCAATCTCTTATTTAATTGATGATTTTACCTATTTTTAATTTTCTTATTATCTTTAATTATATAATTAGTTTATAATCATACCTAATTAAAAAATTTGCCCAATGCAAATTTTATTTCTAACGGTAAAAAAACCAACTAGTATTATACGGTTAAGATTTTTTTAAGATAATTTTATAAAATTAAAAGGAAGAAAGAGTACAAACTGGTGTATGAAAACAAGCCTACTCACAAAACAAAAAACAAAAGGGGAGAAGATAACAACAATGAAAGCAATCCATACACAACTACAGAGAGGGGAACTAAAAAAAAAACTACATAGAGGGGAACAACCGAAAAAGAAAGCAAAAGAACCCCCTCAAGTGAGAAGGAGAGCCCCAACATGTGTTTGCAGTGAGTACTGGAAAGATAGCACCCAAGGCAAACCAATGGAGGAGGCAGCTCATTGACCACTTGAGGGGACCAAATCCCCTCCTGTAAAATCTATAAAAGTCTTCTTCTTCTTCTTCCTCGAAGTCATGGCAACAGGTCCAAGATGAAGAAGTTCCCCAGAGAAAGGTGTATTTGATGTCTAGGGCTGCTACTTCCTAAGATTAAGTATCTGATCAGAAGTTTCTTCAAGTTGTTGAACTGGAGAAACTTAGACCTTCTGGGTGGGCTTTGAACTTAATAGGCGGTTGGGTTTGTTTAGGCATGGTAGCTCACACCTACAGCTGTAACCACTCGACCATGGCTTCGAGCCACTGAAAACCATAGCCTCCCTCAAATCCCATTGTTCAGGAAGGGCTTGTTCTTGCTAATGATGGGTTAACCTTAGTCATCCTCCTCTATGAGGGAGTTATGCCATCCGATTCATCACCATCCTCCATTCCAATTGTCTGAGTACTCACTACCAATGCGCCGAAGAGCAATCCTTCATGTTCCGACGAGCCTCAAGACCTCATGGCTGAGAGTGCCTTTCACGGTACTGCTAACCCTATGGAGGCAAAGAAGTTATTGGTGCACACCCTCATTTTTATAGAGCTGGACAAAGAAACTGACCGAGTAATGTCTGCTCTGGTCTTCCTCCCTACCTCACCGGAGAAGGCTTGGGTGAGAAGCAACTTGATCTCTGTGTGTGTGTCGGAAGATGTCACCTACAAGAAGGATTTGAGTTTTCCCAATTCAGGGAAGAAGAAGTAACAAAAGGATAATATCATTCAATGCCCTCTTCCTCTACAATACCTCATACTTATAAGGCTATAAAGGTATTCTAGAAGGTAATAATACAAACTAGATAAGGGTCCCTAAGGAAAACTATTAGCTATAATGTTCCACTTCATTGTTCCACATCATTCTCCCCTCGTAAAAAGAGCTCGACTGTGTTCGAGGCTCGTAAATTAGAAGGGAGGTAGGGTGGTAAAAAAATCTGGATCGAAGACTTTGGGACTTTATAATCACCACATGTTTTCCCCAATCCAAGTGAGGAGGTTCAACTTTGGGCGAAATGAAGCATTTCAGTTTGCCAATTGGTTGGTAAATATGAGTTTCAGCACGAACTAATCCCTTCCCCAAATTCTACAAGATAGAGAGGCGAGCACATTCTCCCAAGTTTTGTCCCATTCCTCCTCTTCAAAGGGAGCACAAACCCTTTTTTTAAGATTAAATTCCTTTATCATTTCATCTTCATGACCTATTGGAGTTTTCCCATACCACCATGCGGTCCAGCCCCCTTATAGATAGAGTAGAAATGTTTCTGTACAATTCAGCTACAGAAGCCAATTGATGGCTTTCTTAAAGCATAACAAGCTCCTTATCCCTACCCTTGGTGTAAAATGGAGGAGAGAAGAAATACCATCGCCTCACGAGCTCCTTGACCTTCTAGGTGCCATAAAATGTAGTTTCTCATTTTCCTTGCTTCCGTAAGCAGGGGAGCAATGAGATCCCAGCTTATTACTCGAACACTGTGGTCAGTGAATAAGTTTTGTTATTAATGATATATAAATGACACAACAGGCACCAATCCACTACTGTCAAAAAAAAACAACGCCCCAAGTTGGACAACAACTCCAAGAAAAGCACGTCCAATTCCATGAGCAAGTCCTAAAAACCCATGTTGTCCCTCAGGCTTTGTCAACACCATCACACCAAAAGCTACACCCTGCAAAACTCTTTGAAATCCATCACCAAAACCAGATTCCTTCAGACCAAACCTATTTTGACCGCAAAAACTGTCCTGTTGAAAGCTCTGCAAATCCTTTACAAAGGCCAAAGTTGATCTTGTCTTAATCATATAATATTATATGTAAAGGGTTCATAGGTCTCTTTTGACCGATTCCAATAGAAGGAAGAATGGAGCTTTTCCTCATGAAGACTTCGGTGCAATTTTTTTGAGAAATCCTTCATTCCGCAACCTTTTAGTATCATCAACTGGTGAACAGGAGCCAGCCCCTCACTGAGTGATGCTTCCATAGTGTTTTTTCTGGTATCTCCACCGGTCCCGTATGTGATCTTTGGAGGTCCAGATGAAGGCTTGTAATATCTCGTTCCCTTACTGTTCCTCTCTGATTTGGATTTTCCTCCCAGAATCGGCCAGGACGATGTTGAGATCGTCCAGGCCGATCAGTGCATTGAAAACAGCTGATTTCTGGAGTGTTTTCTGGAAGAATTTCTGTACAGATCGTCCGGGCCGATGTTGAGATCGTCCAGGCCGATCTGTACTGTAGAAATGATCGGCCAGACAACAGCCCTGGGAACTGTCCAGGACGATCAGGATTTGATCTGATCGTCCCGGGACGATTTGGCGATCGGCCAGGCCGATCTGAGTAAGATATAAGGAAATGAGCTCGTTTTGAGGAGAGAGAAAATCAGATTTTTATTTCAGATATTTTGAGGAGAGAGAAAGATAAAGGGAAAAAGAGAAAAGCTTGGTTTTGGAGGCCGCGGAGCGCTTTTCGTCCGACGCTGCTGTTGGGAAAAGTGTAGATCTCGTGGTAAGGACTCCGAACCCTGTTTCTGTTTTCAAAGATGTTGTGTTTTGACCGAGTTGAGATCTGTTTTGTGTTTTCGTAGTCGACTTTTCGACATGATTTTGATTTGACACAACTTCCACCGCACAACTTCTAGTATGTTATAGATATGATTATTGTACACGATTTGACTGTATTCTATGAAGATTTTACCGGTCGGAATTGATTCTACGTGATTTTAATCGAATAGAAAATTATCGGGACGTGATTTGATTTGGTTTCTATAGGATAATAGTCTTGTATTGATGTTATAGATATTCTACTGTAATTTGGAAGAATTTGGATATTGTATCTTTTTGCAGGATTTTTGTGTAAATTTGACCGACTACCGTTACTCTGCCCGATTTTCGTACGATTTTTGTTTTGTCTTAAATTGATAGATTGAATTGATATGTGTATGACTATTGATATGATTGTTCTAGATTTCTCTATTATTGCTTATTGCATCGATTATTGCATTGATTGATTGATTCTGAAAGACAAGTGGAAACCTGGTTGAACGTTGGTTATAGAAACCAACGTACGGATATCTATAACAGCAATATTGATAACTACAACAGCACTATTGATAATAGCCAGTTTAACCTAGTTGAACGATTGATAACTACAACAGCACTATTGAACGATTGATAACTACAACAGCACTATTGAAATAGCTAGTGTTTGTGCTTGTCGAGTAAGACCATTGTATGAAATTGCATGTATATGATATTGCATCGTATAGATTTCCTGATCTGTATTGATTTATTGATTTCGGATTGATTTATTGATATTGATCGATTTATTGAATTGATTTATTGATTTGATTTCAATTGATCTTTCGCCGTATTGACTTGATCGTTTATTGGGATTTGAGTCGACTGATACTATTGACTGGCAAAACTGATTGATACGATTTCACTCTATTGAATTGACAGATGTAATACCATAAGTAGGACGACTAGATGATTGTATGGATGTAATTGATGTTATCGATTGCTATGATAGAGATTGTAGAGAATGGATTGACGCTTTGATTTTATAGATTCGCCATCGCTACTGTTTCTGCACTGTATTGACTGTTTTATAGATTCATTGTTCCGTATTGCTTTCCTCGATTGATTTCATTGAATAGATCGTATTTATTCGACAGCATCGATTTGATTGACGAATATTGATTGATTGAGTTGCCTTATCGATTTGCCTGCCGCTGCATTGACTGGTTTTATTGACTATTGATTTCCGTACTGCATTGACTATTGATTTGATTTCCGCTGTATAGACTTGATTTCATTGACGTTGGATTTCTGAATTGCATAGACTCATTGACCATTGATTGACTTAATTTTTATTGACCCGCATATTGATAGCATCGTCGTGCTTTGATTTCAGTTGTAGGCTTTGGTGACCTGCTGGGCTTTGTAAGCTCATTATATGTGGTTAAAATTTTCAGGTCTGAGCAAGGCAACTGGAATGAAGTTCGATCAGAATGTCAGATGAATTCTTTCGCTACACAGATCTTGGGGTCGTTACAATTGGTATCAGAGCAAGTGTAGTGAAAGGATTTGATTGATAGTTTGATAGAATGAATTCATTCTGCATACATAGTAATTGACATGTGATTGATTGCATTGTGTGTTTGTTTGGCTTTCGACGAGCTTTGATTTGGATTTGGATTTCGATCGATTTGTTTTGTTTGTTTTGCTTCGTACCTGTAGGGAAATGTCGGGACGACATTTTTCTAAGGTGGGGAGATTGTAATATCTCGTTCCCTTACTGTTCCTCTCTGATTTGGATTTTCCTCCCAGAATCGGCCAGGACGATGTTGAGATCGTCCAGGCCGATCAGTGCATTGAAAACAGCTGATTTCTGGAGTGTTTTCTGGAAGAATTTCTATACAGATCGTCCGGGCCGATGTTGAGATCGTCCAGGCCGATCTGTACTGTAGAAATGATCGGCCAGACAACAGCCCTGGGAACTGTCCAGGACGATCAGGATTTGATCTGATCGTCCCGGGACGATTTGGCGATCGGTCAGGCCGATATGAGTAAGATATAAGGAAATGAGCTCGTTTTGAGGAGAGAGAAAATCAGATTTTTATTTCAGATATTTTGAGGAGAGAGAAAGAGAAAGGGAAAAAGAGAAAAGCTTGGTTTTGGAGGCCGCGGAGCGCTTTTCGTCCGACGCTGCTGTTGGGAAAAGTGTAGATCTCGTGGTAAGGACTCCGAACCCTGTTTCTGTTTTCAAAGATGTTGTGTTTTGACCGAGTTGGGATCTGTTTTGTGTTTTCGTAGTCGACTTTTCGACATGATTTTGATTTGACACAACTTCCACCGCACAACTTCTAGTATGTTATAGATATGATTATTGTACACGATTTGACTGTATTCTATGAAGATTTTACCGGTCGGAATTGATTCTACGTGATTTTAATCGAATAGAAAATTATCGGGACGTGATTTGATTTGGTTTCTATAGGATAATAGTCTTGTATTGATGTTATAGATATTCTACTGTAATTTGGAAGAATTTGGATATTGTATCTTTTTGCAGGATTTTTGTGTAAATTTGACCGACTACCGTTACTCTGCCCGATTTTCGTACGATTTCTGTTTTGTCTTAAATTGATAGATTGAATTGATATGTGTATGACTATTGATATGATTGTTCTAGATTTCTCTATTATTGCTTATTGCATCGATTATTGCATTGATTGATTGATTCTGAAAGACAAATGGAAACCTGGTTGAACGTTGGTTATAGAAACCAACATACGGATATCTACAACAGCAATATTGATAACTACAACAGCACTATTGATAATAGCCAGTTTAACCTGGTTGAACGATTGATAACTACAACAGCACTATTGAACGATTGATAACTACAACAGCACTATTGAAATAGCTAGTGTTTGTGCTTGTCGAGTAAGACCATTGTATGAAATTGCATGTATATGATATTGCATCGTATAGATTTCCTGATCTGTATTGATTTATTGATTTCGGATTGATTTATTGATATTGATCGATTTATTGATTTGATTTCAATTGATCTTTCGCCGTATTGACTTGATCGTTTATTGGGATTTGAGTCGACTGATACTATTGACTGGCAGAACTGATTGATACGATTTCACTCTATTGATTTGACTGATGTAATACCATAAGTAGGATGACTAGACGATTGTATGGATGTAATTGATGTTATCGATTGCTATGATAGAGATTGTAGAGAATAGATTGACGCTTTGATTTTATAGATTCGCCATCGCTACTGTTTCTGCACTGTATTGACTGTTTTATAGATTCATTGTTTCGTATTGCTTTCCTCGATTGATTTCATTGAATAGATCGTATTGATTCGACAGCATCGATTTGATTGACGAATATTGATTGATTGAGTTGCCTTATCGATTTGCCTGCCGCTGCATTGACTGGTTTTATTGACTATTGATTTCCGTACTGCATTGACTATTGATTTGATTTCCGCTGTGTAGACTTGATTTCATTGACGTTGGATTTCTGAATTGCATAGACTCATTGACCATTGATTGACTTAATTTTTATTGACCCGCATATTGATAGCATCGCCGTGCTTTGATTTCAGTTGTAGGCTTTGGTGACCTGCTGGGCTTTATAAGCTCATTATATGTGGTTAAAATTTTCAGGTCTGAGCAAGGCAACTGGAATGGAGTTCGATCAGAATGTCAGATGAATTCTTTCGCTACACAGATCTTGGGGTCGTTACAGATCTTCCCCAAGAACTAGTATGTAAATCCATCCAATGAGGATCCCTTAACATTTTGGCAAGGCGAGTAATATTCTGAACATCCCAGTACAAGAGAGGGAGTTGGGATAATCTAATCTAAATTGGTGAATGCATACCATGAAGGGAGTTATGAGATGAATTGGAAGTCCATTTATCCATACCAATGATGTTGCCAGCGATAATCTAAGGTCCGCTCATAAGCACAACATCTCTTGCCTCGATTCTTTGAAAAATGCAAATGAAGGAATTTGGAGCTGTTGTGAAAATTTGGAACTCTCTGAATTTATACCATCTACGCTTAAGCTCACTAAGGAGATAAGAAAAAGAGACTCTTCTATCGATAATCTTTGCCACCTGAGCATTTTCAAGCCTAGCAATGCTCTCTTGGACACCTGCCATAACCGGTTCCATAGAGACTCCATTCTTAGCAAAGAATATCTCTTCACTCAATTTTCCCAATGAAACCAATTGGACCTTGTTCCATGCAAAGAGAGCAGAGGCCATACCCCTAGCAGCCCAGGGAGGATCACAAGAGGGCTGTTGATGAAGCCCAAAAGCTTCATGGGACGTTGATTCATTTCCATAAGCAAGTGGCTGGCATAATGTTGAAGTTGGAATCGAGGTGGGAAGGGATTTAAGCGGAGGCTCACACCTACAGCTAGGAGAACCATTCTCGACCATGGCTTCACTCGAGCTACTATGAAAACCATAAGCCTCCCTCAAATCCTACATTGCGTCAGGAAGGTTGACCTGTTCATTCGATTCCTAATGATGGGTTAACCTGGAGGGCTCGGACAATGCCTGGTCATCTTCCATGTCTGTGTGGGAGTCAGAGTGGCCATTCGATTCATCCATCTCATCCTCCGAATTCTCTGACTCATTGTCTGAATTGTACTCACTACCAGATGTCGAAGATTACAATCCTTTGAGCTGGGCATTTCCGACGAGCTGCTAAAGATCATCACAAATGGCTAAGGGAACTACTGCCTTTCTGATAGCGGGCGAGAGCCCGCACGTAACCCTCCTTTGGAGGCGATGAAGCTATTGGTCTGCAAACCCTCATTCCGTCCCATAGAGCTGGATGAAGAAAGCTGGCCGAGCATAATATCTGCTCCGCTGTTTTCCTCCCTTCCTCACCAGAGGAGAGCTTGGGCATGAGAAGCGACTTAATTTCCAGGGTCGCAAGCAGTTGAAACCCACCCAATCCTATACAAGTTGGAAGAGTTCGCAGTCCTGGCAACCGATGGAAGCAGAGCTCCACCAGCCAGCTCATAGGGAGGAGAAATGGCCATCCCCCTTGGCTCTAATCCTCCCTGAGGAGAAACCACTGGTTTGGCGGAGGCCGAAGCCCTAGTAACCCTAGATGGCTGAACATCAGCCTCCTCATCATTCGCCGTGAGAACCTTCCAGTAGTTCCCTTGTTGAGCTGCCTTCTTACCACCACCACTAACAATCGGAGGAGGTGACCTATGGCCAACCCCTCGAACCATCCCAAAGCCTCTCACTCTAAAGCTCTAGTGAGAGAAAGAGGATGATGAGAAGTTAGTATTATACGGTTAAGATAACTTTTTTATTAAGTTCTGAATAATTAAAGCTAGTTATGTAATTCTCTTTTGGATAAATCTATAGTTTGCACAAATTAAGCTATAATGTGATGTTTCAACATTTTGAAAAAAATATATATATATAGTTTGCAAAAATTATAGTTTTTTATTAGTTCGGAATATTAGGAAATAAATTACATACCTGCGCGTGGTTTGAGATGTTGAAAGCCTCAAACGAGCTCCTGCTAATTATGTAGGTTGCAGCTTCTGTAGAGTGTGCTAGTGTGAATTTTGTAAAAGGATTGTTCAAATTTTTGGCAGAGCCACATATGGCTTGGGCCTTTTTACTATACAACAGATGAAGAAGAAGATGGGCTTCTACAGGAGAAATTATTTTGTGCAGAGACCGAATGTAAAACGTCGTCTAGAGATGATTCAAAATGTGTCACGTCAATAATATCGAGCCACTGTACTGAATGGTACCGAGCAATACCGAGTCGTAGTACTGAGTAAGGGGTGATGTGGCACATTTTAGTTGGTCTCCGGACGACATTCGATGTTCGTACATAATAATTAATCCTGATGTAGAGGGTCTAGGGATGGAGTTGTTTGAGAGATAAATTGCTGGACTTTTGAGGAGAAACAACGAGGCGTGAGGTCTGGGAAGATGTGCGAATGAAACTTGAATGAGCCAGTCGAAATCATTCAAATTGATTGCATAAAGAAGCTTATTGCTGTGGTAGTTCCAATTGAATGAAATCGTAATCATGGCGAGATGTGCAATTGAGTGAAGATTGTGGTCGTGGTAAAAGATGAGATCAAGTGAAGATTGCGAGCTAGACAAGATGCGCGATCATGGGAATATCATAATCGTGATGAGATGTGTGATCGAGCAATGAATAAGACTGTGGTGAGATGCACGATCGATATAAGATAGTGATTGTGTTGAGAGTGTGATCTAGCGACAAACGCAAGGATGATGTGATGCGATCAAGCAAAGATCGTAAGCGAGACATAGCTAATTCAAGAATTCGCCATTGAAAATTTAATATGAGATGTGACCTCTCCAAAAATCAATTTATGTCACATGAATTAATAAAACAACGACTCAAAAAAACTGATCACCTACAAATCAGTGAGAAAATTAATCTGAATGCATATCATATTCAACTACCACCTCAATTGTATATTTTGGATAATATAAGAAATTTCTTCGGAATAGATCTTGAACAAACCCTAAACATAAACTCTATCTAATGTGATATATTGTGATATAGGTTAATTTCATTGTAATTAGAAGAACTAGGATCTCGATCTCTCACGTCTCTCACATCTCTCGCGTCTGGGCGTCTCTCCCGCCGTCCTAGGGCTTGTTGGGGGGCTTTCCCTCAGTGGCCTTCACTGCCTTTTTGCTCAGGGAAGTTTGTTCTTTTCCCTGCCTCCATCGTTCTTTGTTCTTTTTGAGCTTTTTTGGTGTTTCCCGGCCGTATGGCGCCGAAGCGCATGTTGGACCCTGGTTTTTTGTCTAGTTCAATTTTTTTGTATTTTTTCGCCGATGCTTTAGCTGGTTTGCCGTCTTGTGTGTGTTTCCCGGAGCTTAAGTCTTCGTCTTTCCGTGGTTTGCCTTCCCGGTGGATATATGAGGATGAAATTAGGGCTCTTGCTTCCTTCCAGTTTTTGCTTGTCAGTTTTTTTCCTTCCAGGCTACCTAGCCAAGACTCCATAAGGATATTTTTTTCCAATTTGAAACTTATAGCTGATTTTTCTATCATTGTGCTTGATTTTTCACCCATCCTGGTTAAGCATATTGTGATATAGGCGTCTTGATATGAGTGGTGTTACAATTTTTGAGAATAACAAAAATTAATGACCGAGTATTGTTTCAAGTAATCATCATGGAGTGGTTATTGATCCATATATAAAGTGGTTACCTGGCATCTCCTTAGTACTTAGCGATGACTACAAATGTGGCATTAGGGCAAAATGTATGATCTTCTAGAATCTAAAGTAAAATATGATGAGGATGATTGCGTATTCTTAGTTGCTTAACTGAAATCTGATCTTGCTATTTGCTCATGGAAGCTCTTATTGGTATGAGTCGTGATGAGATTCGGGGCTATTAGCTCATGCTATTGCCTATTTATGTAGATTAAGTTATTATAGCTGTTTTTGTAGTGTTTTTTATTCAATCTAACTAGCAGTTTATCAAACGGCTTCTTATGTTCATCTTTTTTTTTTTTTGCTTAATTTCTTTTTCATTAAATAACAGTAAAATCTTTTAGTTAAAAGCATTTTTTTAACAGTTCCAAAATGATCAATATATACTACTAAAAAAATAAGCTTTCACATCACTTTTTATGACCTAATGTACGTAGCGGTTTAAACACCTACTAATTTATTTGCAGCGGTTTAGAAATCGCTGCAAATTCGTTGTATTTGCGTTCGCTGCAAAGGCTTTAGTAGTGGTTTCATGAGTGCTGATGTAGGAAGGCTATAACAGCGCTTTTAGAAAGTGTTAAAATCGATGCTAAAGGATATCACAAATTATAAATATATATATAATGCAAAAAGCTGCTACATCAAAAGTATTTTTCTTTACATTATCATTTCATTCTTTCATTCAACAAAAGAATAAATTAGAAAGAAAATAATGAAAGTATATATTAATTTCAAAAAAATTTAGCCCAATTAATAATATTCATTTGATAATTATTTGGATATTCTAATGTTTTTCAGAGTTCATAATATATTCTTTATTACCAATTAGTTATAAAATATTTTATTATAATACTTAAAAAATTTTGTTATCACAATGGAGAATATTACTTGCATTCATAAGCTCAAGGCTTCATTTGGGACAACTTTTGACCACTACTTTTTCATTACTATTAAAAATTTTTTGTACTAAGAAATTATTTTAGAAAACAACAAAAAATTATCCCAGACAACTTTCTTATTGCTTTCTAAGGCTTGGTTTGGGACGACTTTCTTTTTGTTTCTTAAAGTAACTTTCTAGCATAAATTTTTGTGCTAGAAAGCTGTCTTAGGAAGCAGTAAAAAAATCGTCCCAAATAAAGCCTAAAATAACATTTTAATATAAAAAATATTTAAATTAAAATAATTTTTTTACTAGAAAGCAAAAATATTATTTAGACTTTATTTGGGATAACATTTAGTCATTGCTTTTTGGCTGATTTCAAGAAATTTTTGTGATGAAAATTATTGTACAAGGCAATAAAAGCTTTCCCAAATAAAGCATAAAGGTCTATTTGGGGATAGCTTTCTCTATATTTTGCTTTTCATGTAGCAACAATAATTTAGGCTTTGTTTGGGACGGCTTTTTTCTTGCTTCTTAAACAGCTTTTTAGTTTAAAAATTAAATTTTTTATGCTAAAAAGCTTCTTTAAGAAGCAGTGAGAAAGCCGTCCCAAACGAAACTTTAATTTGACTATGACAAGTAACTTTTTAGAAAACTACTCAAAATATTATAAATGTATTCATTTATACTTTCTTAAAACTATCATACACTAGCTACTCTAATTCTAGAACAATTATTACGTCCTCCGACCGGATGCAGAGGAGCATCCGGTCGTAGGCAAAAAAACTCGGTACCGCGATGTACCGAGTTTTTTGACCGGATGTTTTTTTACCGCGGTGAAAAACTCGGTACACCTCGGTACCGCCTTTTTTTGCCTAGGACCGGATGTTTTTTGCATCCGGTCAACCGAACAAAATAAAAGTTCCTAATTCTGGTCCTTAAAAACAGCTTTCAATCACAAAATTTATTTTGAAAAACAACCAAATAATAATAATCATAAAATATTAATCAAATAAAATTATACTTGCACTCTAAAAAATAAAATAGCCAAAAAATAAAAATCTCCCTAATTTTAATAATAACTTACGCGCACGATTTGATCACAACCCCGACAACATATTGGACAACTCAAAGCCAAACCCAGCTTCCAACAACCTTCTTTGTCCCACTAATGTACGCATCAGCAAAAATAGCAAGCAAGATAAATGATTAATATAACATCAACAGACTTCGTTCGCAATTTGTTTCCATGGGGCATTATTGATATTTTGTAATTTGGCAAGAAAGGAATGATCGGACTATTTTCAGCTGCAAGTTGTATGGTTTATTAATGTAAACGACAATGCGATAATGATTCTTTTTATTCAAATAGTTTTTTTCTGGACTTTGGCATACTTTGTGCTGCTTATCTTTATGCGAACATATTTATCTTGTTTATTGTTTAGAAGGAGGAATTTCTAAGACGTTGGTCTCTTTAGTTTGTCATCGTCTGCATGCATTAATTATATCGGCCAAACTTTTACTGAATCTTGATATATATATTTTACATTAAAAATTTTAAATTAATCCAAAATATCATAAATAGATGAGCATTCTTTAAATGAAGGGTATATAGATTGTTGATTAGAGATACATTAAATATCTAAAAAACTCTAAGGCTTTATCTAACGTTTAGCACTGATCATTATTGCCAAAAACCTTCACTATCGCCTAACTAGTGTCATTTGACCACTGCTGCCCAACTGTCATAGTCCATTTCCATCAACCAACTTGTAATAAACTAGAATTAATTTTCTCTAATTTCCAGGAATTTGGTTGGTTGAGTGTTGTAGGGTTGGGTGGTACGGTAGACAGCATCAAGGTGTTGAGCTCTTCAGTAGATTTGTGGAAAACGAATTAATGATGCGGCCTGGGTCTAGATCACTGCAACACTAGGTTCGGAAATTACTTTTTTTTTTTAATATCATAATGCATTTTCTCTTAAATCCATCACCTAAGCCTTCCCCTTCCCAATTTCCATTCTTAGCTGGGTGAGAGAAGGGAGAAAGGAGAAAGGTAGGTAGAGAAAGGGAGGCTATGACTATATTTTCCATTGTTCCGATTGAGAAAAATGTTCTGGTCATGATAGGTGACACTAGCTAACTCTACCTCTATTTTCAATGATTTCATGTTTTATGTATTTATCTCTCTTTTAAAATTGATAAAAAATTATAATATCTCTTGTTCTAATGATTTTCCATAACGTAATTTCTGGTATGAAATATATATCGTTATATTAAGTAGTTTGACTAGTTAATATTGAAATTTCATATGGTAATCTTGTTTATGTCATTCTAACTAAAATGGGTAATATAATATAGAGTATAAAATGATTAGATGCCGGTATACCACCTTTGTATTTGAAATACACAATATGTATATATTTAATGTTCAATTAGTCAAACCATGGGGTAGACTTGTGCACATCCGAGGGTAGCCCCATCCTCAAAATTTAAATAAATGAATTATATTAAGGGTATTTTGGATATTAATCTCTCCACCATCCTTATTTTTGTAACAACTCAAATTCTTAACTATCGAGGTATTATCCTCTTTGACTTAAGAGCCTTACAGTTTTATCTTGTACATTGGTGTAACTTCCCAGGAGGTCACTCATCCAAGGATTTCTTTGTAATAAACATGCTTAACTTTGGAGTTTCTTAAATAAAATTTCAACTATTATACCAAAAGGCACATCAATGTATAAGAGTTTAACTTCTTTTATTTAAGGAATTTTACAATCTCCCTACTTAAGTAACTGACATCATCGTTAGTATTCCTATCCCATAATCATCTACCACGCATATAGGATTCTAAAGGTGGCCCTTACAAGTTCAAGTCGTGACTCCTGTCACATAGCACTTTGTCCCATATAGGATTCAAGAGGTGGCTCCTATGACGTTACACTTTATCTTTTATGACATTTAGTTCTCATATTCTAGTTGGTGTATTGGTCTAATACAATTTGTAATATCTCAAACTCTTAACTATCGAGATATATCCACTTTATCCTAAGGGCCTCACAGTTTTGTTTAATTGGTGTAACTTCCAGAAGGCCACATATCCCATGATTTCTTTAGGATGCGCATATTTAATTGTAGAGCTTTTAAAATGAAATTACAATCATTACACTAACTGGCGCATCGATGTTTAAGAGAGTTTAGCCTCTTTTAATTAAGGGGTTTAACAATTTTTTCCTAATAAGAAAAAACACTTATGTTAGGCCATTTGTGTGAATGAAGATTGAAAGCCACCCTAAGTTTCGCTCCCATTCTCATTGAACCACTCTCCCCCTCTCGTTTAGCCTCATTCTAGTCTCCAGATCTCCACATCCTTCCTACAAAGATGGGCTTCCTTCTATCCACACTATGGCACTCCTTGAGCCTCGAGCTCGCTCTCGTCGTCCCGTTTCTCGTGGCTTCTTAGCACCTACAATCATCTCTAGCAACCAAGCCATAAAAAGAGGTTGAATTTCCTTAGACAAAACTAAGGTTTGGAAACCCTATTTATCTCTGTTTCATTTCTTGCTCCTTCATTTCTTATAAGTTCTACTTTTCTTATGATTTTGTTTGTCTTAATTATTATTTTCCATGGTTGAGGTTTCAATAACTTCAATATAAGATCTGAATGAATTTTTTTCTTTATAGCTTGAACTAAGTTAAAGGAAAGTTTCTCTATTATGATTTTTTTGTATTATATAAGGGATGGGAAAATCTCTCTGTTTTGCATATTAAAATAATCATAACAACAGCTTTCCATGAGCTTCACAGCCTTTAACTACCTAATACTGCTTTCATTTTTCACAATCAACTTCCTTAAGTATGTGTGTTGAATTTGTTAGTCATGCAAATTCATGTTTGATTTAGGAAACAAAATTTTATTATATATAAAGTTCTCAATTTCTTAATCCATGAACCATATACAACCTCTTTGTTTGCTATTTACTGTGTTTAGAATTCATGAGATTATTTTTTTAATTATATTTAACTTACAATAGATGGATCGATATTTGAAGAGGAAGAAACGTGTGAGGTTAATGTTGATAATCCTCCTGAGGATCGTAGGCTTCTACCTTCAATCTGGAGTTAAAAGTTAAATGAGAGGGACAGAGTTCAACGAGCAAATTTTGTGAAGGGACCTTATCAACTAAAAAATCATAAGTTCCCCTAAACAATAATAAGAAAGGTTGCTCAGAGGTTAATTCTAAATCGTTTAAAGGATATCTGAAATGGTTGGAGTATAGTGTACACAAAGAGGGTGCATTTTATTTATACTATTATCTATTCAAACATTAAGAACAGACAATTATAAGTCAAGGTGATGATGATTCATTTGTTGGTGAAGGATTCAAAAAGTGAAAGAGAAAAGAGACATTATAACTCATGTTGGCAAACATAATAGTACTCACAATAAAACAAGACAAAAATGTGAATATTTAATCAATCTTAAATTATAGAATGTTCCTACTTTATGTCTCAGTGAGAATGATTGGAATAAAAAAAGAATATAATATCATATTGTCTGCATTTGTTGATTGTATTAGATTATTTCTACAGTAAAGTTTATCCTTTCATGATTATGATGAGGCATTTGATTCAGATAATAAAGACAATTATCTAGAGTTATTTTATTTTCTTACTAATCATAATGAAGAAACCAAAAAGGTTGATTTTGAAAGTACTAGTGCAAAATTGAAGTTAATTTCACTAAAAATTTAGAAAAGAATTTTGTTGTACAGCAGCTGGTGAAATATTGGTAATTTCCATCATGAATGACACAAGCAATATTCCTTACTTTGCCATTCTTGAAGATGAGACTTGTGATGTGTTAACCAAGGAATAGTTAATAGTGGCAGTGAGATGTGTGGATAAGAAAGGTTAAGTTATTAAAAATTTGATAGCTATCAAATATCTTTCTTCAACTAATGCAATTACACTTAAAGCAGTTGTTTAATTAATGCTTACCAAACATTCATTGAGTTTTAATAGGGTACATGGCCAAGGTTACGATGGGGCATCCAATATGCGAGACAAATTTAATGGTTTGAAGACACTTATCATTAGCGATAATCCTCAAGTTGTAGTGAAGAATCATTTACAAGTGAATCATTTATTTAAGTTTTCAGCTATAATTATAAATACTGTTGGGGCTTCCTATAAGAGATCATATGCTTTTAAAGTAATTCAACATAATAATAAATTATTACATATTAAATCTAGCAATCCAATAAGCTGACAAAGTTTAAATCAATAGACTAATTTATAAATAAGTGATACTCGATGAAAGTTAAATCAAAAGTAACGACGGGAGCTCACTCATTGTGAAGGTAGCTTTCTCTCTTTCGTGCGCTTCTTTAGTCAAATCCCATAAATTCACCCTAAATACTGCATCAAAATAGCCCCTCTATGTCGCATCTGATCGGCTTCAAAGTAAATCTTCCTTCCATTTCATTTTAAGTATATTATTTATACTTTAGGGTTAATTAGAATATGCATGAAGATTGTTCATAGTTTAGGACTTTCTATGTGATAGAAAAGTTTCCCTCAAACATTAGGTAAAATTATATAAGATGGTCGTGAAACCTGTTATTCTTTATGGCGTACAATGTCGTCCATCAAAAGAAAAGCACAATATTAAATTAAGTATTACATAAATGAGGATGCATAGATGAGGATGATGTATACAATAATTATAACATATTGGATGGTTAGTAGAATTTATGTTGGATGGTTGAAATAGAGGATAATGCATTGGGCTTATTGTGCGATAGATAATTTCCACTCAAACTTATGGAAAAATTCTAAAAAAATGGTGGTTAGACCTACAATGCTTTATGGTGTAGAATATTGGTCATTAAAAGAAAAGCATAATATTACGTTAAGTGTTGCAGATATGAGGATAATTAGGTGGATGAGTGGCTTTACTCTTATAGTTTATTGTTCATGATGATGGTGTAATTGATGGAGATATTATTAGTAGAATTCAAGTTGGATGATTGAAGTGGAGGATTGCATCAGGCTTACTGTGTGATAGAAAAGTCCCTCTCAAACTTAAGGAAAACTTCTATAAGATGGTAGTGAGAACTGCAATATTATACTTACAGAAATATTATAAGTGACCACTATACGATGAATAATCTTATGTTATATTTTGTAAGATGAGTATAGAAGGCTTTGAGAGAGTTAGACTGCATCAGGTGAGGATTCCTCTGAG
The DNA here is from genome assembly GCA_016618105.1 of Dendrobium huoshanense. Taxonomy (NCBI): domain Eukaryota; kingdom Viridiplantae; phylum Streptophyta; class Magnoliopsida; order Asparagales; family Orchidaceae; genus Dendrobium; species Dendrobium huoshanense. The sequence goes on along the minus strand of CM028347.1, from coordinate 14,183,989 downwards.
GATCTACAGATATTTCTTACTACCTCACATGGTCGTAAGCGATAGGTGGAATATATATGGGACGAGTTTATGGATTAGGTTTGTAAGCCTATGTGTATAAGGGACAACTCTCTTCTGCTACCTGTTATGCCACATGTAGCCATGAGAGTTTATATAGACAATAGGTGGCTAACCTGACAGCGGAGTTAGAAAATGTCCAAAAAATACAAGCAGACATGAATATTCAGATACTAGATGAGCTCAGGATATTGAGGGAGCAGATTGGAGGAAATCAACCTGCGCATACATCGACCAGGCATGATAGCAAGGACACAAATTCACCTAGAGTGTTTGTAAAAATATTTTTGATTCAGTTTACTTCTTTTGATGTATAAGAATTATTGAAACTTTAATAGTATATTGTAGAATTTTATGGAATATACAATGTTTATTTGAGCTATTAGAATATTACTGTTGGATTATTATTGCTTTTGATTATTACTAGATTTATATAATTTTAAAATGTTTGGATTTGTACTGTTGGAAAGCATAATTACACATAGTAGTAACTATTTTTTAATCAATACTATATAATTCAGGCGAATTTGGGGTGGAATTTCCATCGCAAACGTTGATACAATGAACGTGTATCATTGTTTGCAACAGAAATATCCATCACAAAAAACTGCGGCTTTGTGATGATTTTTTCGTCACAATGTACGACTGATATTCCACTGTGATTTATGGGGGAATTTATATCGTATGGTCGCTGCAAATCCGCGGCAAAATATTTACGACAGATATGTTCCATTGCAAATACTTTTGCAATGAGGGTTTTAATGGCGAAACCAATGTCGTCGCAAGCCCGTCGCAAAGAAGGATTTGGGACGATTTTCCTAATGCAGATTTGTTTCACCGAAAAAGATGAATTTCATGTAGTGATCATCTGACTTCAGTCTCCCAAAAACTATCATCAATTTTCAATCCTTTGACAATCATGCCCAACTACGACCCCCCAATCATCGTTACTTAACAACATTAATTCTCTAATTATCATCACCAGAATGTAATCATTCAACCATCATCACCGAAGTATGATCCTCTGACCACTATCGTCCACCTATGATCGTATAAGTACTAGACCAACACCCATTGACTTTGTTGCATGCTATCACTAATAGTATCCATCATGTTATTGTTTATAAGGTTGATGAATGTTGTCAACATAAACTCTAGCTTAATTATGATCTCAATAACAAGATAGATGATGAACTTTTGTCTTTGGTCTCCTCTTTTCAAATAAAATGAATAAACAAATTAACAACAAATGATCTCTTAAAGACAATTCTCACGCCATAGGAACCATCCAATATCTACCATAAAACATATTTTGTATAGCTTATGTTTTATATACTCTATCAAAACATTTCCCAATCATCGAAAAATACATCACTTTTAATTGATAATAAACAATAATTGAATCATTCTGACTAGTCCAACCCTAAAAGTTTTTCCTTTCCAAATTTTTTCAAGTTAAACCTCTTGTATATCTCACAATCTCACTTTATCTATGTGTGTTGGATCTGCATATTCTTTAAAATTAATAGAAATTCTATGTAAGAACATTATAGTTTTTAATTATTAATTAACTTAGCATAAAAAATGTTTAAAGATAAAAAATCATTATCAGATTTAATTATTTAAACTATATTGTTGCCTTAATAACTCCTAAACAGAAATTAATAATGTCTTGATCTCTCCTTCCCCATGAATGATTTGTTAGATTATTTATATGCAAGTAGGCTACCTCTTTCTGCCATTTACTAGCAGATTAAAAGACCTCGATGTTCCAACATTTCTAAACATTTTTGTTGCGTACGTTGACTTTATCAAATTTGTTGGCTTAAATATTTAATTATTTTTTCTTTATATATATATATATATATATATATATATATATATATATATATAGTGCTCTCTACTTAGAATTTTTATAGTTATTTTAATTGTACAATTTTAATTGCACACTATAATATATATAAGGTTAATTAAATGAAAACTCAGCATACACGTTGATAAATTAAGACAATTAATATAAGGCAAAAAAATTTGATATAAAAATTAAAAAAATAATAATAATATAATGATTAAATTTAATTTAGAATATTATGAATAAGATTTTCTTCACTCAAAACTCTCCAATTAAATATCGTTATGTGGGCGTTAATCATTAATTATTTTTCAAATCTCTTCTTTTCAGATCTAATAAAAGTTTATGGGCGAAGTTCATGATGGATAAGTATTGCTCTGCTAAGCACCCCTTGAATTGTTACTTCAAAACGGGGGACTCTATCAATTGGAAAAGACTTTGTAACATCAAATGGGAAGCTGAAGAATTCATTCAATGGGGTTTGGGTGCTGGGAACATTTATTTCTGGCAAGATAAGTGGCTTGGTAATTTTTCTATTGATAATCTTTTATCTACTCACACTATTTCTACTCTGAAAGTGAAGGATTTTTTTAATAATGATTCTTGAAACCTGTTTCTCCTTACTAGTATGATTCCTGACAACATTTTAGATATGATTACCAAGATTAACATTTTTATTGAGAATGAAGATTGTATTTTATTTAATAGATCTTCTGATGGGCGCTTTAATACCAAATTAGCGTGGGAATCGATTAGACATATTTTGCCTAAAATCAATCTATACAAGCATATATGGCAGCCTAATATCACTCCTACTTACTCTTTTCTTCTTTGGAGAGTTCTCCATAATTATTTACCTATTGACTCGATTTTGATGAAAAAAGGGCTCATTATTGTTTCTAAATGCCAATGTTGCTATCATATTGAGAATCTTAATCATGTTTTCATCAATGGTCCGATTGCTACCAAAGTTTGGATTTATTTTGATAACATTTTTAATGTGCTTTCTTCTTTTCATTATGAATCGGTTATTGCTATAATTATTGATTGGATCCTTCCTATCAAAGGTCACATTAGAAATATTATTCCTGTTCTCATATGTTGGTATTTATGGGAGAGCCGCAATGCCTCCAAGCATGACAATATTGGTATGAATGCTTTGAATATTATTGCTAAAGTTAAGAACAAAATTCTTCAGCTGCATAGTGCAAATTTAATTAGAGTGAGCTCTTTTCATAATTGTCTTAATGCTGCTATTGAGTTTGGGCTGAAATTCAGTTTTCAGCCTATTATCAAAAACGAGAAATTGATTTACTGGAGATGTCCGGTTAAGGATTACTTTAAACTCAACACTGATGGGTCTTACAATAATTCTACTGCTGGATGTGGTGGTATTATCCGGGATCATAAGGGTAAAGTTGTTATTGCTTATGCTGGCCCCTCATCTGGTAATAATGCCCTTCAAGCGGAAATTGCTAGTCTGCAGTATGGGATTCAACTTTGTCTCTCTTTGGATTTGAATAAAATATGGGTTGAAGTTGATGCTTTATTATTAATTAAGTATATTAGTGGCAATTTGAAGAATAACCCTAACAATTTTTACATGATTAGAGATATTAAGCATTGTTTATCTCGTATCATTTTTTCTATCTCTCATATAATGCGTGAAGGTAATGCTGTGGCTGATGGTTTAGCGAAAATGGGGTGTGGTATGGATGGTTTTGTGCATTTCAATGAAAACTCCCTTCCTAAGGATATTATGGGACTTATTAAGATGGATCGGATGGGCTTCCCTTATATAAGATTTCAATAATGTGTTTTGGTCTTCTTGCTTCCTGTTCTGTCCTACTTTACCCTGTTATCTAGCTGAATTCTCTTCCTGCAGGTGGTATTTTCCTGATGGAATTTTTGGCTTTGGTGTTCATTTCGGTTAAAAATTACTTGTATGGATTAAAGCCTATTATCTTTTCCTTGAAAATGGTTTAATTGGTTTAAATGTGTTGGTTTGGTTTTCCTGTTTTGGATTTCTATGCTGAGGCTCTGCAATATTTTTCATTTTTTGGATATCTGGATTGGGTTCGTTAGCTATAACTCTGTTTGCTGCAATGGGTTTTGCCTTTTCAGCATACAATTTTCTAGTATGACTATTTTGTGCTTCTTTATGGAGGTCTGGAAGGAGCATATGGGTTTTGGGTCTCAATTTTCTACTTTTTTGTTTAAGCAATGGTTCGCTTGTGTTTGCGGTATCAGGTATTCTGTTGGCTACTACATGAGTAAGTTTATTTTTAGGGGGATCTTTTGCAAGACTGAGGTCTTTTTTATATTATGGAATCTTTTTCTTGTCGTTAAGTTCTGTTACTTGCTTCTTTTTTGCTCTAGTATCCTTGCAGGCCTGTTTTTCAGGTTTTTGGAGCTTCGCGCTCGTTTTGTGCAGGGTACGTTTGTTGCTGGAAGGGTCGTGCTGAAAGTTATTTTTTTCCCTTCTTTTTTTAACTACTAGAATGTTTCTAGATATTAATGTAATTTTTTGTAGTAGGGATCTCAGGCTCTTAGGTTTCTTTTTGATTTTTCCTGTAGCTCTTTGGAGCATTAGTGAGCTAGAGAACCCTTTAAGGACTGTGCATGTAACTTTTTCCCTTATTTAACGCGTAGGCCCGTAGGTGGGTTTTAACCAAAAAAAAAAAAAAATTTATTATACAATATAAATAGCCTTTCTTTTCCTTTAAAGATAATTATTTTCAAAAGAAAAAAATTCTTCTTCATAAGAAAATTAGTATATGTTACCATAAAAATTAACTCTCAATATTTATCTTAATTATTTTGTTTTTATTTTTGTATTTGGACAACGAGGCTTACACCGCTACGGGACGTAAAACCAGACAGTAACCCACGTATTTCACATTCAATAACATCGAACCGTTCAGTAAATAAGACAAAAAAATTAACTCGACTGAAACCGAATCCCAGCCGTTGATTTAAATCCAGAAAACCCTCCCATTTTATATAAACCACCACGCACAAGCTTTCTTCCTCCCTTCCTCAAACGCAACAAGCAAAGTAAACTAAGCTCCATGAGTTCCAAAAGAACCGCCTTTCCTCCTCTTCTTCTTCTACTACTGGTTATCTTCCATGCCCAAATCTGTAAAGAGGCAGAAGGAAGAGGCGTTCCTTCTATTAAGCAAGAAGGTAAGTGTACTGTCTCCCCCTTCTGTAATTAGGCGTATAATTAGATGCTAATGATGTATTAACTATATGTTTTTTTATTGGATTAGGGTACGTGAAAGTGTTGGCGTCTCTAGGTTTGGCTTGCAGGTGCTGTGATGGCCCTGAAGGTGAGTGCCGGAGCTCTTGGGATTCAACCTGCGCCAAGCTTGACTGCCAGCCATGGAAACATTTTTGATATTTGGTTTGATTTATATTTTTTCTGAGTCTTTCTTTTTCCTGTATATAGAAAATTTCTGTTCAGCTGTGTTTCTTTCTTTCTTTCTTTTGGGCTAAATGTGGTAGCTTAGATACTTAAATTTCATATAGGATATGTTATTTCCTGCAATTGTAACTGAAAGAAGATGGAAAAGTTCAGAACAAGACTCTTACTGTGTCCTTTTGATTGGTGCTTTTATTAGTTTTCTTTGATTTGGTTAATACGTTGATCCCTACACGTTGGCTTGTTTAAAAAAAGTAAAAGAAGCAAGTGGAGTATTGCATTATGATTTATAACTCTTGCTACTTTGCTGGTCAGACTGGACTTTTTCTTTGAATGTGGGCAAAGTGACGAAGTCGTTATCGCCGCCTGATTATTTCATTTTTATATCGCATTAATTTAGTTGATTTTTTCAAATTAAAAAATTGATAAACTCAGTAGGTATCAACTAATTTGGTTTATAAAAAATTTATGCGTATGCAATGTGTATTTTTTTCGATATGCATGCGCATCTAAAGTTGTATTATATCTTTAACTCTTATTTTAATAAATTTATGGTCGAACTGAATGTCTCGATGAGACAAACTCAATAATAATAAAAGTGATTTGATCGGACTCCAAATGAGTCAAGATCAAGCACTTAAAGTGTAGCTAGAAAATTAGAGATATTAATTGGATGACTAAATGATTTTTTTTAAAATTACATGTTTAATTATAGTTAATTCAAGCATCTCAGTGAGATGAATTTGGGCACAAGATTGCTTAATTTTTAAATCACTGAGAACACTCAAACATTCAAAAAATATTATATGATCAAGAGGGAGTCAATATAGGTCATTCCATAGAGTATTTTAAATTTTTTTATCATATTTATGAAGAGTTTCACTCTTAAAATTTATAAGTAGTCCTTAAGATTTTATATGAAGGGAGGTTTGATTGAGATTGGAGATAAGAGAGGGCTTAAAGGTTTGGAGAATCCTAGAACCCCACCACCATCAGATTGCTACCACTGAGCATTTTCATTGACAACCGCACATCGACCATCATTTTCATATCACTGTTAGTTGACCACTGCCTTTAGACCGACATGGCCATATCATCATTGTCTAATTTCTATCATTAGATTGCTATCATAAAACCATCATTACTTAACCACCAACTTCACATGATATTATTAACTATAAGACTGATGCACATTATCAAAACTAATTACGACTCCCAACTTGAAGATTAATATTTAGATCGGGCTTCTTAGCTTTTTTTCCTTTTCTCATCAAAGGTTAATGACCAAATAGACAACAAAAACTATTTTAAAGATAGATTTAATGGCTCAAATCTCCTTCAACTGTCAGCATTGAATTTATTTTTTATAATTCATGCCTACTGTATTGTATCAATAATTTCCTAAATCACAAGGAATTAAGGGCATCATTTGTAACATCTGTTTTTTATGAACCCAAATGATTAACTTGATCTAGTATAAATTATTGTTTAATCTTGATTTAGTCATCAAATATGAGTCTTGTAGTGTCAAAATTGAAATTGAATAGAGAAAATCATAGGCTACTACGACAGTAGAAGAGTCAACCCTGCAATATTGTCCTCTCTATTTGGGAAGAGGGTTTGGGGTAGTGTTGTGGTGCTAGGTGGTGCCACCGTGGCACTTTGTCGTAGGGTTTAAGCGATCTATTAGGGTTTTATAAAATTGTTATTATGTAATTTTTTGTATTTTGTTATATGTTTCAATCTAAATATTTTGAATATAAGAAGTTTAATTTCACTAGCTGATTTTCTCTGTGATAATTTCTGTGTATTGAAGAATAAAAAAATTTATTGGTTTACATAATAATTCTTTAAAAATCTTAAAAGACTATTTTGGATATTCCAAAAATATTATTAAATGAAAAAAAAAAAAAAAAAAGTTTAACGGGTAGACTTTTATACACGCACTGTGGCTTAATATTGACAATTCTAATAATTCATGCATCATCATAATCATGTGTTAAGGTTATAATAATCTACTATTATATTCAATTTGCATGATTCATAGCATAGCATTGGAGAAGTTTTGACCTATGAAATGAGGTAGGTGCGCTCTCTTAAATGATAGAAGGGCCATGTATATTTAGTTATAACCCCATCAACCTCATGTAGATGTGAGAAGATTTTGGCCCCACTTGCTGAATGCGGGTGTGTGAGGTTATTTTGTTCTAATCTCACTAGCTTGCTATATGTGGGTGTGGGAGGTTAAATGGAGCTATAAGTGAAAGTGAAATTCTAAGAAAATTTCATGACATATGCATTATATATTCTTTTTTTAATTAAATACAAATAATTTATGAACATATTATGATACTAATGAGTCCTCTGAATATATTTTGATGAAATAAAAGAGCAAAAGTATAAGAATATTCTGATGGCAAATATATTGTTGAATCTTTGTAAAGTTTATCTATCAAAGTATAAGTAATGATTATGAAATCAAGTGCATTCTGATAATTTTTAAAAGTTTTGCTTTTTGTTAGCATTTTAAGTTATGCTTTTTTAATTAACTGAATACTTGAATAATTTATTCTTAATATTTGAATGGATATTAATATCTATGATGGGAGAGAGAAAGAAGTCTACTAAGCTAGTTGTTCATATTCTATGATATTCCTCTTATATTTTAGGAGAAGGAAGAGGCCTTGTGGAGTAGAGTTGATAAGAGCGAGATCGTCAAGAATAGGTGTTTAAGGTATTTTAAAACCAAGTTTTGGTTCTTTTGATATATAGATTGTATTGTAAGGTGGATTATTATTATTATTATATATATATATATATATATATATATATATATATATATATATATATATATATATATATATATATATATATATATATATATATATATATATATATATATATATATATATATATATATATATATATATATATATATATATATATAGGAATTAAATTAGATGAAGTGTAGAATGTTAATATTGTAGATTTTATAGTTAGGTCTAGTTTATTTTGCATTTTGGTTGAATTAAAATTTAGGTTTAGTGACTTATGTAGCGTCTCATAATTTAAATTGAAAACATTATATGTTTTTATCTTCTAATTAATCTACTAAAGTTATTAATTTAATTTTATATTAATTAAAATAACAAAAGCATCTATATATCAGAACTTTTGTCCATATACATCACTATTTAAAATTTATATAAAAAATTAGAAGTTCAATCTAAAACATTCTCTTTGTTTCATGCCTTAAATATAAGTTTAATATTATTTTCAAAATCATAGGTGAAACTACAAAAGTAATTAAAACAAGAACTCTTTAGTTATGATCAACATCATAGGTGAAATAGAATTGAGTATGTTCTCCCAGCAAACTCCTAATGTCACTGGTCTTGCCCAAAACCTGAATGTCACCAATGTTACAAATAAATTCACTTATCTGGGTATTCCCATATCGACTGAAAATTTTAAAATTGCTGATTTTAGCCCCTTGCTTGATAAGATAAATAGTCTCCTATCTGGTTGGAAAGCTAACTCCCTCTCGTTAGCAAGTAGAATGCAATACATTAAGTATACTATTTCTAATATGGTGGCATATTGGGTGAGAGCAACTTGCATTCCCAAAACTATTATTAAAAGCATTAGTAAATTATGTGCTAGATTTTTATTTTCTGGAGATATCAAAGAAACCCATTTACACCTAATCTCTTGAGCGAACACTTGTAAACCTTACAACAAAAGGGGGAATTGGTATACCTTCTATTTCGGCAATGAAATTTGCTTATAACTGTAGTATCATATAACTATAGTATCATCAGCATAATGTATAATATGAAAAATCCTCTATCGGATTTCCTATTGGCCCAGTATATTGCTCCTTGGAAAAATAATGCTTCTCATCCCACAAAATTTTGGAAAAGTGTGAGAGAAACTGCTGCTCAGGTGAGAGAAAAAATTCACCTTTATTCCTCAAAGTTTTAGCAAGGCCTCTATCTTCCGGGATCATTAGTGTTTGGGTGACAATTTAGTGAATAGATTTCCTGTGTCTATGTTACTGAATCACTGTATGGAAAACATTTCTATTGGCAAATAAATACACAATGGTAACTGGTGCATTCCAGCTTCCGTTAGTGAGGATATTAGGGATTTCATTAGAAACATTCCTCTTGTGTCGGATTAGTCCAATTTTTTAACCTGGGATGGCAAGACGAAGGCTACTTATAAAGACTTCTATATGGAGTTTTTTGTGAATGATGTCTCAGTGGATTGGTCTCATCTTATCTGGCATAAGAAACATTCTCCGATATTCTTTATTTACATTTGGATGGCTCTCTTAGATAGGCTTAAAACTACCGATGTTTTAGCCCGAAAAGGCATTGCTATTGCAAATCCTATATGTTATTTTTGCCACAATAACACTGAGACTATAACCCACCTATTTTTTGAATGTGAATACTTCTTTAAAGTTTTAGTCCAGCTAATTTCTAAACTGCAAAATTTTCTCTTAAGACTCAATGTCTCCCAAACTTTAGAATTCATTGGAGGTCTATCGGGAGAAAATAAAGAAAAATTTGGCAATCTCCTACTGTTTAATGCCATTATTTATCATTTACAGTGTGAAAGGAATAACTAAAGGTTCACTTCCTCGACAAAGTGTTACTCCACTTTAAGTTCTGTTATTGCAAAGGCTGTGAGAATAAAGACCTCTAAATGGAAATAAGGGTTTTTCCCTGCTGTAGACACAAAGTGATTGTAGACTTGTTTTCGGAAATTTTTAGCAGAATTCTCTATGCAGTTTCATTTGTTTTCTGTGGAAAGTTCGGTGGCTTTTTGCTGGCATTCCGGTAGCACGATTTTTAAGTCAGGCTTTGGACTATGTTTTTATTTATTTTTTTTGCCTGAACAATGATAATAGCCTGACTATGAATCCTCTTTGGTGGTCTTCAGGCAACCAGAGTGTATGTTCTCTCAGATTCTTTACTGGACTACCTGAGTTCAGAGCTTATTTTTGACTTCGCGCTGTCATCGTGTTGTGATACAGTGTTGTTTTATCTTTATTTTCTATTTGTTTTTATGTATTTTTTCTCACAGTATTTCATATTTTCTTTTCTTATGACTTATCATTGTATTCTGTTTTTTTATTAATAAAAGGGCATAGTCCAAATTTTCCTTTAAAAAAAAAAAAAGAATTGAGTTGTAACGCCTTGCATTAATATCACAATATAGTTGATTTGGAAGAGTAGAGAGCTTTGATGTACAGAATAACAGGCTAATCTGATCGTTCCAGCAGATTGATGGTTGCTCAAATTCTTCAATTATTGGACTTTAAAAATAAAAATTCGTGTATGTCACTTGCATTCTCTTAGCTAAAGCCTAGTATTTGGATCAAAAGGTTCTTCCTTTTGATGGCAATTTAGGCTTCCTTTGGAACAACTTTGATCACTATTATTATTATTATTTACTTTCAACAAATATTTTACACTAAAAAGCTACTTTTGAAAGCAAAAAAAAATATTCCAATCGAAGCCTTATAAAGGTGATATAAATTACATAGTTTTTGCATGATCTTGTAAATGCCAGTCTTAGATGCCATTCATAAATTCAACATTTTCCATGCATTTCATAAATATTGTTTAACTATTTCATTAGATTTTGGCTAAAAACTCGTTTGGGACAGCTTTTTTACTTCTTCTTAAAGTAACTAATTAGTATAAAAAAACTAATTTTTGTACTACAAAATTGCTTTAAGCAGTAGTAAGAAAGCTGTCACAAACAAAGCCTAAAATCATACAAACTTCAAACTTAATTTTTTGTCAAGAATAACTTATTTTGATCTTCTAAATTTTAGGTATTGAGAGCATAGAGAAAATAGACACTATATATGCTGAGATATGGAGAGGAACCTCAACTACCTTCTTTCTTTTTTACTTGTACATATAAGGGTTAGTGGGCTGAGATAAATACAATTTCCAAAATATATGTACCTTTTCTTCCTATATTGAGGTCATGATACTAAGGTATTTGAGGGAAAAGATCCTAAGGATTATCTAGATCCCCAAATATATTAGATCATTCAAATGAAAAATTGAGTCAACAAAAAATTGAGACATGATAAGTTACATGTCATCATCAGGAGAGGAAGCATATACAGTAAATGATATATAATTTGTTACCATTTAAATATTAAAAAGATATCTAAATAAAAAATAGCTGATTTTGTGTGTTAGATAAGTACGGCTTCGTTTGTGATGACTTTCTACTGTTTTTTAAAGCAGTTTCATAGTACAAAAATTTCTAGCTCAAATTTTTTTTTTACTAAAAAGTCTCTTTATAAAGCGATAAAAAAGATATTTCAAACGGAGCATAAATATTTAACGCTATATATGCAAATCTCCTTTCTTTGTATTACAAGTTTTGGTGACTGAATTATTCACCACCCAAGTCATAGATGACTACTTTGCCACTTATTTCTTGTGTGTTGCTAAGCTTTAGCTTAGAGAGATCAACTTGCCTACAATCATCGATCTTGAGGATGCTGTTCCTATGTGAAGAAAAAGATGTGTAAGTTCTTTCATATGTGCCTTCAAAAAAGTAAGTTTTCATATCCCTTATTCATTTTCAATTATAATCAGCTTTGGTCAATAAGTAATTAAACTTAATCTAAGGGTGTCAAAACGGTTCTACGGGTCGGGTTTGGGTCGAATTCGGATTGACCTAGCTAGGTTTAAACGGGTTGATCCTAACCCGACCTGGATTTATAAACGGGTCAGAAAATTCAACCCGGACCCGACCTACGCGAGTTGCCGAGTTGACCTGATGCGGCCCGTGGACCTGCTGATTTTTTAATTCTGAGCAGCGGGCGACCAGGTCAAGGAGGGCAGCGGACGGCCAGGCTAGGCTGGGTGGGGCCTGGCCGAGGTGGGCAGCGGGCTAGGGCTAGGCTGGGCGGCATGCGGGTTAGGCAAGGCGGAGGGCCTGCATACCGAGGCGAGCAGCGTACTAGGGCTAGACTGGGCTGCTGAGTGGTGGACTGGTGGATGTTGGACTGAACGTGTGGCTTGCGTGCTGAATACTAAAGACGAAAATGCCGAGGTTGGTGCGTGGGCGAGACCGACTCGAGTCACTCGACTGCCAGATTGGACTTAGCTGCTTGGGCGAGACAAAAATTGTAGAAAAGCTAATAACTCATTCGCAATGTGCAGCATCACTGCCTGCACAATAGTCCTTGTAGATGACTTCTCAAATTAAAAATCATATAATCTTAATTAGTATGTTTGATATACTGCTTTTTGGAGGAAAATATATTACCTACGGATATTCTTATATGCATTACGACAAATATGAAGGCCCTTAAGTTTGCATTAAGATTAGTATAGTATACCTATGATATAAAAGGCTGCACTAATCTCAGCGTCAATCAAAGGACATTCAGCCATCATGATGCAAGTCATTCTAGGATGCATATTATCATAATGATGTTGATTATATTTAAGTATTCATATATATTTGTTAATTCTGAAAGAAAAAAATAGTTACTAATATCTCATTATTAATTTAAAAACAAATTGTTGAATAAATATTATATCAATGGAAAAAGGAAAATAGTGAGAACGTAAGTAAGATGATTAGAGTGTTGAAGAGAAAAAATAGATGAGATATAGGAAAGATAATAGAAATTAGTAGTCCATAAGTAAGGATTAGTACAAGCCAACAAATTGTTTTAAATTATATTAGTGAAGAAAATGCACTTATTTAAATGTTAATCTCTCAGTTACGTTGAAGCAATTTGTGGGCCTCAGAACTCCTGAATATTTTATAAATAAAGTATGCTGAAATAAATAAATATTCAACTCAAGTAGCCATTTTTTCTTTTGTAAGGTGACTGGGGCTGGTTTAGGTTTCATTTGGGATGGATTTCTACTGAAAAATTTATACTAAAAGCTGCTTTAAGAAGCAGTAATAAAGCCATCCAGGATGGCTTTTTTATTGCTTCTTAAAGTTGCTTTCTAGTTAAAAATATAAAGAATTGTATTAAAAAGCTGCTTTAAGAAGCAGTAAGAAAGACATTCCAAACAAAACCTAATTGTTGTACCTTAGAAGTCTGCGGATAGTGACCCACAAAGTCCATATTCAACAAAGCACAACTGGTCAAAGAATTGCCAATGACTTGGGTTAATATATATATATATATATATATATATATATATATATATATATATATATATATATATATATATATATATATATTATTTATTTATTTTTTAATTTGTTTGTTTAATGTGTTTTTTATGGTTTTTTATTTTTATTAAAAAATAAAATTATGCTGTTTTTAATAATTTTTTATTCTAAATTAAATATAAATTAAAAAAACTGATCCCAAATGACTTCATAGGACTTTGTAATAAAAAAAAACTTATTTAAAAGGCTAAATATAATAGATGACATCATATCAACCTTGATCTTCATAAAATTCCAAAATTGCATGAGCATAAAATAAACTAATTCTCCAAGCTAATAAAAAACCTTTATTAAACCTCAGTAAAGTGTCAGCTGTATTATATATAGTCTTCATCTATTAACCTACATTTAGGCTTCGTTTGGGACGACTTTCTTACTACTTCTTAAAACAAATTTTTACTACAAAATTTTAATTTGTACTAAAAAGGTTCTTTAAGAAGCAATAAAAAAGCCGCCCCAAACGAAGACTTAGGTTTCGTTTGGGACGGCTTTCTTACTGCTTTATGAAACAAATTTTTAGTACAAATTTTTTATTTTTTGAACTAGAAAGCTGCTTTAAGAAACGGTAAAAGAGCCGCCCCAAACGAAGCCTTAATCTAAATTTATTAACAAAACGTGGTTTATCTTCATTACTTTGCTTTGTTGGTAAACTAATGCTGCAAATAACAAAGATCATAAGTTTATTGAAACCAACTAAATTAATCAAAGATGCAACATATTTTAAAAACTCTAATCAAGCTAGTTATTTTATAAATAATATGATAAAAGCTGTCGTTAAGGCTGTTAGAGAGAGCAGTGAGATTAGGGAGAGAGAGAGAGAAGACAGAGTAATGAGAGAGAAAGAGCTTTGTAGAAATATTATTATTGTATATACTAGAGAATGATTACAAGTGTGTATAAGTAGTGTGAGCTGATACAAAGAGCCGTAAGTTTACAAATGTGGGACTAAGGTATATACTATTGTGCTTACATTCTCTCTAAAATTATGCATTCGGTGGGCGAATGGATAATTTGGAGCAGAGATATTCAAACCGTGAGCTGGAGAATGGTTTAGTCAAGATGTCGGCTATCTGTTCGTGAGATGAAATGTGCTGTATGTGTATGTTCCCGGTGGATATTTGTTGGCGAATGAATTGGAAATCGATCTCAATGTGCTTTGTACGGGCGTGAAAAACGGGATTCTTGGCGATTGCTATGGCGGAGATGTTGTCACAGTGGATGGTAGTCGGCGAAGTTTGAGGCATCTGGAGTTCCTCCGCAAGACGTCGAAGCCAGAGAACTTCGGAAGTGGCTGCGGACAGCGCTCGATACTCTGCCTCGGTGGAGGATTTTGCTACTGTGACCTGTTTCTTGACCGACCAAGAGATGAGGTTTGGTCCCATGAAAGCACAGAACTCCGAGACATATTTGCAGTCAGTGATGTCGGATGCCCAGTCGGCGTCAGTGTAGGTGCGTAGAGTGGTGTCGCCCGCCATGATCGGAAGACCGTAGGAGGTCCCTTTGACATAGCGAAGTATTCTTTTTAAGTGTTGGAAGTCACGCTCGGTGGGACTTTGCATATGTTGACACACCTGATTTGTGGCAAATGCAATGTCCGGCCGTGTGATTGATAGGTACTGTAACGATCCAGCGAGTCGGCGATACAGGAACGTGTCATGGAACAATTTGTTGTTGTCCGGTAGATGCTTGGATGTTGGAGTGATTGGTGTGATAGCGGGTTTGCAGCTGGAGAGGGTGGCTTCAAGTAGCAGATTCTGTGCATAATGACCCTGGCTAAAAAAGAAACCAGTTTGAGTTCGGGTAATTTGTATGCCTAAGAACAGAGAGATTTGACCCAGTTGTTTTAAAGTGAACTGGGATTTAAGATCGCGAAGAAGAAGCTGAATTTGCGATTGATCATTTCCTGTTACAATGATGTCATCAACGTAAATTAGGAGGTAAATTTGAACGTGTAATTTGGTGTAGATTAGTAGGGATGGATCAGAACGACTAAACCTAAACCCACGAGCTTGAAGGGCGGTTGTAAGTTTCTGAAACCACTGGCGAGGAGCCTGTTTGAGGCCGTAGAGTGCTTTGTGTAAGTGGCAGACTGCGTCCGGATGATGTGGGTCTTCAAAACCGAGAGGTTGACGCATGTAGACCTCGTCCGGGAGGTCGCCGTGGAGAAAGGCGTTTGATACGTCTAGTTGGAGCATAGGCCAGTTTCGGTTGATGGCTATGTTGAGAAGAAGACGTATAGTGACCATCTTGGCGACCAGACTGAAGGTTTCGCTGTAGTTTTGTCCAAAGGTTTGAGCGTAGCCGAGGGCGACCAGTCGAGCCTTGTAACGATCGATTTGGCAATTCGGAAGCTGTTTGATCTTATATGTCCATTTGCTGCCTATAATGGGTTTGTTGTCAGGTTTGGGTAAAAGTGACCAGGTCCCCTGTTTAATAAGCGCCTGATATTCTGAGTTCATAGCTTCCCGCCAGACTTCATGTTTGGCAGCTTGCTTATATGTTGTTGGTACAGGTTGTGGTTCGGCTTGGCTGAGGAGGGAGATGATATATCGGGGTTTTGTAATCCCTGATTTTGATCTCGTTTACATGTGATGAGTTGGAGGTACTGTTATGGGAACAGCCGCAGGAGATGGCTGTAACGTGTTGACCGGAGGTCTGATTGCCAGGGGCTGGGGAGGAAGGGCTGTAGGAGCGGGAGTTGTTTTATGAATGTGACCTGTTGTTGTTGAAGATGGTACGAGAAGTGACGGCGGAAGGTTAGGATCGGGAAGTAGATTGTGGTCTGTGTTTGTGGAACCAGTTCTCTAGAGGGGGAAGATGTTTTCTTGAAATTGAACGTGTCTTGAGATGTGAACCTTATTGGTAGTTAGATTATAGCATTTGTACCCCTTGTGTTGCGGTGAGTATCCCAGAAAGAGACACGGTTGAGACCGAGGTTCGAATTTGTTATGCGTGTATGGCTGCAGCCAAGGGTAGCAGAGGCAACCGAATGTTCGTAAATGCGTGTAGTCTGGTTTCGTGTTGAAGAGCAGTTGATATGGAGATCGGAGGGCTAACGGTTTGCATGGTAACCTGATGATAAGGTAGTTAGTAGTGGAAATAGCGTCTAACCAGAATTTGTCCGGAAGATTGGATGGGTGGAGCAGGGTTCTGGTTAGATCGAGGAGATGCCGATGTTTGCGTTTGGCGAGGTCGTTCTGTTCCGGGGTATGGGGACAGCTGAGCCGATGAATAATGTCGTGGTCATTAAGTTGTGAGCTGAACGTTGTACTGGTGAATTCGCCTCCGCCATCGAAGCGAAAGTGCTTTGGGGTGCTTGAGAATTGATTGCCTATTAGACTGAGAAAATTTTGAAAACAATTAAGTGTTTCATGTTTAGAATTCATAAAATATACCCAGCTGAAACGTGTGAAGTCATCAATAAAAACAATGTAATAGAGAAAATTGGTAGTTCCGGATTGAGGTACCGGCCCCCATACATCCGAATGGATGATATCAAACGGTTTAGTGCTCTTAGACAGTCTTTTATTGAATTTTGTTTATGGCTTTTGGCCATTCGACAGGAAGTAAAGTGGAAGTCTGAAGCAATATTTTTCATATTAGGAATACAAGTAACAAGAGAATTAAAGATTTGGGTATTCGGATGTCCAAGGCAGGCATGCCACGTTAGTTGCGAAGTGACGTTGGTCTGAAGTGCCTGAGGTTTGGTTTCAGGTGCCATCCGGAGGTGGTAGACGCCATTATGCAGGTGACCATGAAGGAGGAGCTGATGATCCTGTAGATCCTTAACATCAAACCCATTAGCATCAAACGTGATCGATACAGAGTTATCTTGAGTTAATTTTGAAACCGATAGCAGGTTGTGAGTGAGAGTGAGAACATGAAGAAGGTTACAGAGATGTAACTAACGTGGTGTATTAGGAAGGGGTAGCAAACCTTGACCATAGTTTTGAATAGACATCGTAGAGCCGTTGGCAGTCGAAACAGAGTCTGACCCTTGGTAGATCGTTGAATTCTTGAGAGTAGTACCGTCTGCGGTAATGTGAACGGTGGCACCGGAGTCCATAATCCACGTCTGGTTGTCATCTTGAGTGGGTTGAACAAGGTTTGCACGAGGAGCAGAGGGTTTGGAAGATGTGTAATTCATGTTACACCGATGCCAACAGGTTATTGCGGTGTGACCGAGTTTACCACATATTTGGCAGACCGGACGTTGTTCGGAAGTCAAATTTGTCGTGGGAGTTCGATTGGCAGTTTGATCGGGAGCGGGTGGAGGCCTTGTTGTGTTGTTACTGGATCGAGCGCTTCGTTTAGGATTCTTGGAGCGCTGGTTATAGCTGGTGGTGTAGTAGGCCACAGTCGACTGAGATGGTTGATTCTTGAGTTCTTGATTTATGTGTAACTCCTCGATGCATAGGAGCGAGTAGAGGGAATCAAGATCGGCGGGTTGTGACTACGACCAGATGTATGTTTTTATGGAATTGTAGTGTGTTGGTAACCCGTTTAGGATGCACAACACAATATCTTCCAGATCGATTTTGGTGCTGGAGGCGGCGATAGTATCCACGATGCTTTTCACTTTTGCTAAATATTGTTGCATTGTGAGGGTTTGCATTTGGATGTTATGCAGCTCGTTTTTGAGTTGGAGTATGCGTGATCGGCTTGACGCTTGAAGGCGGCGTTCAAGAACCGACCAGACCTCATGAGTAGTCGAGGCAGTGATGACATACGGCAAGATTGTCGGAGAAATTGTGGAGAAGAGAGCAGACATGAGATTGATGTCTACTAGGCGCCACCGATTGTATTCGGACGTTTGATCATCCGGCGGTGGTTCAGTAACACCGGTAAGGTGGGCGGCGTACCCGTTGGCTGAGAGATGTTGAAAGATCTGTGTCCTCCAGAGAGCGTAATTCTCCGCGGTGAGGGTGTAAGAGATCAAGTTCTTGATGTTGGAGAGGATGAACTTGAGGGTTGGTGGAATGAGTAGTTCCGGCATTGTTGATGGGGTGGTGGTGGACGGGTGGAAGGGAAGAAGTTGATTCTTGATCTCCCATCCTAGCAATCTGATACCATGTTAGAGAGAGCAGTGAGATTAGGGAGAGAGGGAGGGAGAGAGAGAGAGAGAGAGAGAGAGAGAGAGAGAGAGAGAGAGAGAGAGAGAGAGAGAGAGAGAGAGGACAGAGTAATGAGAGAGAAAGAGCTTTGTAGAAATATTATTATTGTATATACTAGAGAATGATTACAAGTGTGTATAAGTAGTGTGAGATGATACAGAGAGCCGTAAGTTTACAAATGTGGGACTAAGGTATATACTATTGTGCTTACAAAGGCTATATCAGACAATTTTTTTTAGTCTTTTTGAGTTAATTAAAGACAAATTTATGCACATTATATATGCAAGTTTTAAATTCAATATATTTTGATTGATAGCCAAAGCTACCAACTAACATATCAAAATGAACCGAGTATGTGTAAGACAATTTCACGAGACTTTATTATCAGCATGAGCACTTGGAACCGGCCTCTTCGGCCTTATGTATCAATCCTATTTGGTCGTTTTTGTGGGTGTCGATTTTTTAGGCTATGATGTGGTTGTGGCTCGTATTCTCGTAGTCATAGCTGGTGGCAACCATTTGTGATATTTTCTTACTTGGTTAAATCGATTGGAGCGCCTTCTTCGCCAGTTTGGATGGTCTGTGCATGTCTTTGTGGATGCTGGAAGCCTCGGCTGTTTACTGAGCCATCTTCTTGATCTCTTCGATCTCATTTTGTATTTGTTGTTGTTTTTTGCTTTTTGGCTTTAGACCTTTATCTGTTGTAACCCCTTTTTTATTAATATATTGTTCTTTTTGTTAAAAAAAATACATTGCTAAATTGGATCAGATTAATAAGATCATTATGATAAATACATGCAATTTTTCAGGCTGAGGGAAGTAGCAATCAAACCTTTTTCAAGAGCAACAACATTCTAAATTCATTCTAAGTATTATCAACTATTTTATTCATCGACATTACCATATATTATAGAAAAGTTAGATATTTTCCGAGAAAGTTTATACTAGAAACTTGGCAAAATCTACCGGTAAATAGGCTTATCGGCGGAATCTAATATGTCGCAAAAAGCAGCGGTCGGAAAGCCATTTTCGTTGTAATTAAATTTGCCGAAATTATTTCCGGTGGATTTCTGACAGCTTTTCAACAAATTTTAGCATAGAAAAATGTCGTTATTTGTTGAGTTTCTGCCGAAATTTTCGACGTTATTTACGGCGGATTTGCAGTGGTAAATGCTGCTACAACTTACGGTGAAATGTTTAGCGGCATGATAATAAGGTAGGTAGGTGTGAGCAATGCATCATGAGGATGTTAATCCAATTCAATTTGTTCATATGAATTTTGGTGAACAAACATATTCTCTGCAGTTGGAGCAATCACTTGGCTTGCTAACATAGTAAATGTATATGATTATGAAGCTAATATACTTTATGCCACAATTATTAATATGTTGAAAGTGTCACTCATCCCCCATTTCAAGGAGATAATCCTAACCAAATTGCAATAAGAACACTTACTAAATCAATTATCTAAATGGAGTTGGGATGTCTTTCTTACTACTTCTTAAAGCACTTTTTTTAATTAAAAAAATTAATTTTTTGTACTAAAAAGCTTCTTTAAGAAGCAATAAGAAAGCCATCTCAAATGAAGCCTAAATATTGAAGGACTAAAAGGAAATGTTTAAGGTTAAAAAATCAATTGGCATCCAACTGGGAGTTCAACCATAATAATGTACATATTAGTAAAATTATTTAAATAATATAATATTTCGAATGCTAAATACATGATATCAAGAGATATAATGCATCTACATAAAATAAGATTATAAATTATTACATTCTAACATCATCTCTCTATTGCAATATACAATCAAGCATGTTCAACTACTCTCGATTTTATAGGTTGAGTGGTTTAACAATTGATTTTCTTACGCTCCGATGATGATTCCCTTCGAATCAATTTTTTAATCAGACCAAATTTAGATCTCCACAAAGTTTTGATTTGCGTTATATTTTAAGGCTTCGTTTGGGGTGACTTTCTTAATGCTTTATAAAACAACTTCTTATTAAAAAAAATTATACTAAAAAACTATTTTAAAATTAATCATGCCTAAACGAAGCCTAAACCTCCCTTCAATTCATTTAGAAAGTTATCCCAAACGAAGCCTAAACCTCCCTTCAGTTCATTAAAATCGCTGCAAAATCTTCTTATTGAAGTTATGAGTCTAATGGAGAAATTAATCCAAACCAGTTGTTTGAACTTAGTTCATCTTAGCCCGAAATAATTTTAACATATGAGACGCCCAATATAAAAAGCCCAACCCGTAAAAAGTATAAGCCTAGCTTCAGCCCAAATCCATCAATGTTAGCCCAATATAGGTTGGTTTAAAGCTCAAGGTAAGCAATTTTAGTTGGATAAATTTTATAATTATAGTTGAATAGTGGATATTACAATTATCTCCAAACAAATTCAATAATTATGAAATCAATCATAATAAAATTTGAAATAAAACTTTTTTTTTAACCTTTACTAACATGTGATTTTCAAAAAAAGAGTGGACCTACGTGAAGCTATCAGCTGGCTTGACCCAACTTGGTCGTTTTAATAAT
The DNA here is from genome assembly GCA_016618105.1 of Dendrobium huoshanense. Lineage (NCBI taxonomy): Eukaryota > Viridiplantae > Streptophyta > Magnoliopsida > Asparagales > Orchidaceae > Dendrobium > Dendrobium huoshanense. The sequence goes on along the minus strand of CM028347.1, from coordinate 14,162,754 downwards.
GAGTGATCATGCTAAACTGCTTGGGTGATTTGACCAAATTGGCCTTGGGACCAAGCATGTTAGATGAGTTGGCTTGAATAACCCTAATGCCTGGTAACTTGCTCTGGTCTTTCATGAAATTGATTACATTTACTAGAGTACTTTAATGCACGAGTTCACCGCTCAGCCATTCAAGTGGTCATCAACTCGGCCCAAATATCCCGACTTTGGATAAACAAATTATATGATTTTCTAAACTGAAAGCATTTGGATTATATACATGATTTTTTCTTAACTAGAAATAGATATCAACAGCAATTAAGGCTTCTGTTAGGATAATACTATCAAGAAGATCACCACAAACCTCTCTAAGGGATTGCTTGGTTGCCGGCAAAGTGAATGTAAAGTAAAGTAAATACATGCATTTTATTTTTTTTGCAGTTTGGTATAATACAGAGCAAAGTGAAATGAAATCGTGTTGTATTCCAAACTCCCCGCCGCAATTCATGTTGTGGGTAAAGTATAAAACCGCTCAAATTCGAGTGAAAAAGGAATATACGAGATACGAGCGAGAGAAATTTGGCTCCTTCAACGATGAAGACTTTGCCTCTTCGATGACGTTCCCATCCTATTGGACTTCGCCCCTTCGATGATGTTTTCTCTTCGAGTTCACACTTCGATAGCGTTAACTTCTTGTTGGACTCCCCTCCTTCGACGGCGTTGCCTTCTTGTTGGACTTCACCCCTTCGACAATGTTGCCTTTCAATTGGACTTCGCTCCTTCGAGCCCACACGCTGTGAAGGTAACTATCTTTCTCCAATTTGTGTACTTCTTTACCCTTCAACAACTACTTTTTTTGTTTGCGTGCTTCTTCGTCACTTTGACAGCGTGGAGAATCTCCAATTGGGACTCGGAACCTCCACACTTCACCTCCGGGATGGCTTGATCGAAGTGGTGGCAACCAAACAGCTCGAGCTGCAAGGTATTCCACTCCGTGGGGGAACTTGGAGCCACAGGATGGCAGGACCACCTCGTGTGTGGGAACCTAGAGCCGCAAGGTGTGTCTTCTATATTTGATTAGTTGGGGGACTTCAATATGACAAATAAATTCATTTTAGGAATAGGCATACCAACCAAATAGAAAAAATAGTTCCCTCCAATTACTTTACAGACATTCAAAGAGTCTCAAGTATTTATTTTATACGGCATTGACTTTAAGGCCAACCAAACCATCCCTAAATATAAGCATTTGTTTCTTTATTCCATTCCATGAAAAAGTTTTTAGTGCTTAGCTCTTAGCATCTAATCTCTAGTACAGGACGGCCGGCTGCCCACACGCTTGGAATTTCCTCTAATTAGTGGATTAAGATGAAAATGCACTTGTTAATTATTATCAGCAAAAGAAGATTATTTATTTGTTAATGTGAAGATTTGCAGGCCAAATTGTGAAGGGTCGCCTCGAATTGTGTTTAAGAGAAATCATTGACACTGCACGGGTCATCAGGCTATGGCAGCTTGGCTGAGATGGTGGTGATGAATAAGAAGTATATGACCAAAAATTATATTTTAATTAAAATTGATGGGTGTAATTAGGCCACAACATACTTGTCTTTGATCTCACATAGTATGATTCATGTAGTATTATTTTTAAAAAACCTTGGTGTGAATATTCACTACAGGAAAATTGACGTATAAACGTCATTTTTTCGCCTGTTTAGATTTTCCAACGCACGAATTATCGTTGAATGAATTAATTTTCGCCAGAAATTCGTTGGAAAATAAAAATTTCTGTCGGATTACCATTGTTACCAGCCGATTTGGCTTGCCGGTAACAAGGCATTTTCCTGTAGTGATTATTTAGAGAGATACTTAGATATTTCTTTTTTTTTTATGTCATTACATGGATGTTGTATTTTTAGGTTATGTTAGGAATTTTTAGTTCATCTTGCTTAGTAATTCAGATCATTATTTAAAGTTAGATTATGAGTATGTTTGAAACGATTATAACTTTTTCAAAATTAGTTGTGAAGTTGTTGTTGGAAAATCAATTTACCTTCTCTAACTATAAAAACAACTTTTTATTATAAAAATTTATTATAAATTGTGTGAAAGCAGCACGAAAAAACAAAACAGCAAAAAAGATACTCCAAACAGACCCTATATTTACTTCAAATTTTGCCTGAATATTATTCTTTTGTGTTATATTTATTTGATCGTATACTTCTTTATGATTGTGGATTAATTTCCATTACTACTAAAATATAATGATAAGGCATAAGTGAAATACACAAAGAAAAAAAATTAGAAGGGCTATTGGGGCTCTAATTAGTGGGTTGAAGCATGAAGATATTTGATGCTCCTTTCTCATTATTCGTTTTACATCAATAGATTTTGGATCTTGCTTGCTAGTGATGGGTTAAATCCATTCTAAGTATTGAGCAATATAAACAATGTGTGGCCTATATTACTGATTACTTAAGACCTGCCACACTGAAAACAAAACAATTTCATTCTATTAATGATTACACAAGGGAAGAAACCACCAGAAAATGACAAATGGAGCATATCCATGGAAGTTAGCATGACTAATACTTGGTATGGCAAGATATTTGATGTAATGATCATGATTGAAAATTAAAGTTTTGTTTCTGATAATTTTTTTATTGATTTTTAAAATAATTTTTGTGTACTAAAACATTGATTTAGAAAGCAGTAAAAAAGCTGCTCCAAACGAAGCTAAAATCAGAGTGGTGATCGAACAAGTTGGATTAATTGTGAATCGACTTCAAATATGTTCGGTCTAAGTAAAATATTAGACTTATAAGGAATCGGGATGAATTTGTAAAACCAATTTGATTGTAAATACAATAGAGAAATAGTGTCAGAATTTATTACTGTATTTTTTTAGAGTTAAAAATAAATAAATAAAAAGGTGTTGGAATTTAAAGAAGTGCGCCATTTCAATATTAGTTGAGTGCTCATCAAAGCCTATTGTTTTCACTGTTCTGAATTCCCAGCAACAGGATGTCTCCAACAAAATCCTGAATCTTTCCAAACAAAGACATAGAGTGTCTCATGCTCCACTATAGGAAGAACTGTAGCAACTGGAGCTTGTCACCACTACCCCAAGAGGAAAATAGCAACTGAGGAGTATTCGGCGGGGTTTTGGTCCCTCAATTCATCAATGATGAGGTCTTCTTGTTCGTATTGTATTGGCTACTGCAATCAAATAAGATCACTGTTGGTTGGAGTGGTCCTTTATTTGTTTTGTTGGTGCCCTCACTACAAGAAAAATGTCATTTTCCGGCGTCCATTTTCCAAAATCCGGCAGAAAATTGCATTTCCGGCGGGAAAATTTGCGCCGATTTCAGGCGCGTCGGAAAAGAACTTCCGGAGCCATAGTCGATTTTTTTTCCAAAGTTTGTATTCTTTTATATCCCTTTTTTTGTTCTAATGAAAAATCTAAAAATTTTCTTAAAAATGGTGTTGGAATTTAGTATTTGTATGGATAAATGTTGAAATCTAAAAGATGAAAAGTTATATGCATATCTAAAAAACTATGGCAATTACATCATATGAAAAAGAAATGACTTATTTCATGCATATAGATATTATGTTATTTCATTATCCACCGTTTCATATTCAAATTTGGTTCTAAAAAACTTTGATTATGATGCTATTATATCTTACAAAATTTTATTCTTTGTCAAAATCTGATGTGAAGTATTAAGAAAAAGCCAATTGATATGTCCATATACATCATGGCATGTGATCCACAATGAAAATTGTGTGAGGGTGGGGTTCAAGTGTCACACGAAAATGAAATTTTCTTAGAGGATGAATAAAAAAATGTAGAGTAAAATAAAATACATGATAAACAAAATGTAATGTATTTAAAATACTCGATGTAATTTGGATGAGTGTTGTTACGTGCAAAAATATTTGACTCGATAAAATGTATGTTTTACGTCTCAACGTTATACAAATATTTAGCTGGCACAGATAAAAGTAGTAAGAATATAAATTTTTTTGGTAGAAAACTCTGAAAAAGAAAAAAATAATAGGGTCAAACCCAGTTGAAAAATCTACTATATTAGATGATACAATAATGTAATGATGGTGGTTGTCAGCGGTAATAGCTGGTGGTGATAGTCAGCGGCTATTGCTAGAAGGAGAGCTCCCTCTAGTTTTTTCTATTCTTTGTTCTCCTCATGTGGAGAATGATATTTTATTCATTGGCTTTTTGGATTGAGCATTTTGATAATTTGAATTAGAATAAAAAATACTTCATTGTATGACCCATATTAATTCAATTCCCCTCATCATGAAATATTTTTTCACCATTTAACAATGTCGGAATTTGATTGATATTTGACTCGTTGGACTCATCTCGTTAGTTGAGCCACTCAATTCGATTATAAGTCTGTAAAATTTAGAGTTCAAATGATCATTATTTTAATACAAATATTATCTCAAGATTCGTGTTGATCATATGATTTTTATAGGGTCATATCAAGAGTAAAATAAATGCATATGATCACGTTTTTTGTTTGAAGTAAATAATGTTTAAAGCCCACGATTGGGGGGCGATGGTGGTGGTGGCAAGCAGTAATGACTGTAGAAAATGACGGGTGATGGCCAACAGGGTTAGCGGTGGCATTGGACCACGATGGCGGGCAATAACAAAGAATTTATAATATATATAAAAATCAGTCAAATTTAATGGTTCCAAATAAACTAAGGGAACTTTCAGAATATTAAATTTCAGCTATAACTCTCAAGAAGCTCCCAAATTTTCAAATAAAAGAAAATTGGCCCATTTTCTTAGTTCTCAACTTAAAGTCTAATTAGTTGAGAAAATAAATTTTTTGAAAAATCTAACATTAGTTCAAAAATTATATATTTTATAAGAGTTTTGTGAGCGCCAAATACCTAAACAAACATAAAATAAAGTACATCTCTACCTATACTTTCACTTTGTTTTTGAGAAAAATAAATAAATAAATAACTATTAAATAGGTCATCTTATTCTTATACATATGTTTAATCTATTGGTTAGACAATTAAAGTTTTAAGTTGTAATCTAAATCGGTTTAAGTAATGTGATTAAATATTGTATCGTAATTTATCATTTTCTTTAATGTTATTAAAAATATTGCTTAGTCATTTTTTAACCTTATATATTTTTTTTTAAATTACAGATTGCGTGATTAAAAAGTTGTTTGCAATTATTGATAATTATTTTGCTATATTTTTATTAAAAATTAATAGTGTTGAAACTTGCAGTCACACAAATAATAATCATATTTCTTAAAATATATATATATATATATTATAATGGGATGAAATGAAAAACTAAAAATATTGATTTTTGTCAAAAATTTAGAGAAAAAATGTGACCATAAATAAATTTTTAGCCACAACTTTCACGTCATACTAGCTGTGACTTCCAATTGTTGTAGTGGCCAAAACTCTAGTTTTGTGCAAATACAAGTCAATCTTGAGGCATGTCACTTTAAGCATAGTCTCTTTTTCTACAAAAAATAAAGTTAAGGATTATTCTATCTAAATGAATGGTCCCTCTAAATTGCATTCTTATTGGCTCCAAATGGAGGGCTTTTTTTTTTTTGGAGAATCTTATGAGAATAATTATTGGTGTTGGATTCAGATTTGTTAGCGGGAGACATCTTGTCTCTACTGTCATGTCTAGCTAGACAGATAGAGTAGGATGAGTAAGGAGATATTTTTTTTTTGGGAACATTTAGGCCATTTAAGGCAATCTCACACACACAACACATACACATAGACTCGAACCTTGGACCTCTTAGTTGGAAGCCTAAGCTCTCAACCAATAGACCAAAGAGAGTTGTGTGGATGAGTAAGGAGATGATCTATGGAATCAACTACTCTATATAAATAGTAAAATACTATAATCTATAATAATGATAGTAATATCTCAAAATCTATCTATTTCAACCACTTATTTATGGGATGAAAGGAATGACGAAGAAAATCTATTTCAACCACTTATTTATGGGATGAAAGGAATGACGAAAAAGTTATACATACATAGTAACATAATAAATATATAATTTGATTGTTACAGATACAGACAGAAATCTGGTGGTTCCACATAAATTGTCTCTAGTGATTACTTGTAGTGAATACCTCATACCAGTGTTTCCAGAGAATTCTTCGAGCGAGTGCCATGAGTGAGTTCTTTTGAGCTAGGAATTGGTTCAAGTACCCAGATTAGTGCAATTAGAGAATTAACATTTTTATTTTTTGCTCCTTAGTTTTTAGAAAGACAAAAAAAATATATTTAAAAACCATTAGAAAGCACTAGAATATGGGGCCAACTTCCTGCTAGCTTACAAAGCTCCCTCAAAGATAGATAGATAGAGAAATCTATATCTAGACCATAAGATTCGTGGGCCAGCGAGGGCCCCACATCTACACAGCATTGAGTCATCTTACAGATGCTGTTGGCTAATGCCATGTAAGCATATCCATATACCACTCAACAACTGGCTAAGTGGCTGGCCATATATGAGATCCCCATATAGAGGATGACACAAATGATTTGACATTCAAAGCAGGAAGAACTGATGGTGGAGGCCAGTCGAAGGAGGAGGGAATTATATTTAGAACCTTTGATTATTCTGAACTTTTTCTCCATCGATCAATGGAAAAGATGCTTAAATTCCATCCATGGCAATGCACTGCCCTCGGCTTTCAGTAAGCATGGCTACTACTTACAGCCACGCAGCCTCACTTTAACACATTCAATCTGAATTGAATTGTCGGTCTGCTTTCAGTTCTCCACACCCCAGCTTAATTTAGGCTTCATTTTGGATGACTTTTTTATTGCTTCTTGAAGCAGTTTCAAACAGCAGTAAAAAAATCGTCTCAAACGAAGCCTTAATGTTTATTCCAAAGCAATGATTTGTGAGTGTTTTTTTTATGTACGAGCCAACTAAGCTTCCATTTAGTAAGGTGGCTTATAGGCATCCTGGCTTATACGCAGTGCCCAAACACACACATAATGCATAAGGAGACTCAGAATCCAGGACTTCTTAGTTGGGAGCTATGTTGCACCGATACACCTATTTATCAAGGTGTGTTGTATCCGATACACCGATACACGGATACGCCTCCGATACTCCACCGATACGTGTCGGATACGCCAAAGACGTATCCAATTAAAATACTATTTAATTTCAAAAGGACACGCGTATCCGATACACGTGTCCGTTGAAAAACAAAAGAAATCCAAAAAAATGCGTCGTATTTACTTCCGCGGCTGCGAGCAAAGTTCTCTCATTTCCGAGATGGATTTCAGTCTCTTGATGATATAAGAATATTAAAAATTACTAATCTTTCACTTGATGACCCTGAATTAAAAGCTATGATATTTATTGAAGATGATATATAAGTTCAAAGACAAACCACTGAAGAAGCTAATCATATCATTCCTTCTATTGAATAGTTGAAACTTTATGTGCTAGACAATTTATGTTTATGCTTTTATTATTGTACTAGACATTTAATGTTTACTTATATTTTGATATTATAAGCTACAAGGCTACAAATGATGTTGTTGTCATTTTTTTTTTGTAATTTCAAATATTATGCTTTGATTGCTTTCTTAATTTTTTATGTATGATTTATAAATTATGATGCCGTGTCCGCGCCGTACCCGTATCCTATATTTTTAAGAATTGATGTGTCCCGTATCCGTATCGTGTCGTATCCGTGTCGCCGTATCCGTATCGGTGCAACATAGGTTGGGAGTCGAACTCCCAACCAATAAACCAAGGGACTTATTATTCTGTGCGGAGTCCAAACAGCCTCCGGAGACCAATAAAAATGTGTCACGTCACCCCAAAAATTTACCGGTGTCGGCACAAAATAATAGCTCAAACTAAAGAGAGCTGCGTGGTCTTTGCATGTTCACTAGAAATTATTTGTCGTAATCTAACACGGCTATCATATATAGCATCTTATGAAGAGTTAGATATGATAGCTCCTTTAAGTTATGCAACAAAATTTTATCCGATTATGATGAGACTTGTGAAAGGATTGAGTGGAATATTACTGTGGGTTTTGAAAATGTTGATAAGTTTGAGGGCTGAGCGATCAATTCGTTTGGATTTGTTAGTGTCTCAACAATAATTGATGCTGAGTGGCATGAAATTTTCAAAGGAAGAATATTTCATTTTCCTAAAGATTTTTCTATGGGAACAACTAATAATTAATTACATCTTAGGTATAATATACAAGAATACTCTGGTTCATCATTGCACTAGATTGGTGTTTATAATTTGTTCTAGATCATGAATTGAGATGGGCAAGCAAGTCAATCAAAATATTATGGTTTCATTATTTGAGATGGATCTAATTTATTTACAGCTGAGAAATGATATTTAATTTGGAAAATCTAATTAGAAGTTCTGGATAGCCTCATATTAAATTTTTTAGCTAGCTAAGTAGATCCACTTTAACATTCAATTTAGCTTTAGGGTTAACCATAAATAATAGTGGTCAAGTCTCTCAGTGCAGTCAATAATATTTGCATCACCTACGTTATCAACAAATATAGACATATTCTAGAGTATCGTCTACAAACTTACCTTATCATCAAGTGAAAGAGCTATTAAACATATATACACCTTAAACCTCAAATGAAAAACCTTGTCATTACATATTCAAGGTGATACTTTCTTATTAATTTGTAAACTTTTCTCTAGGATAATAAATGTTTTTTTTCATAGCTAAACTGGCCACTTAAATAAATATGTTCTTTGCATGGTATCACTTTCTTATAATTATGTTATTGTTTTTTCCTTCCCATCGGTATCTCAAGTATAATTCATTTTCATTCTATATATTTCATAAACTATAAGCGTTTAGATATCTCTTTTCTAAGTTATGTTCAATCAAAATCTTATATTTAGATTTGTATGGTCTATGATGTGCTCCATATACAATTCAATATTAATATTTTTGTTACTTATGAATATATAGATTGCCAACTAGATGATGTTCATAAAAAAATTGATTGTCATCATAAGGGCAATTAATAATGCTTCTTTGATTTACCCAGCCTCCACTTCTATAACTCAACCATATCATTCTAATTAAAAAGATAAGGCCTTTTCATTGAATATACTCCACCTACCCATTTTAAAAGTTCATGAAAAAATCTTCATTCATTCTTTGTCATATTGGAGCTTGTCCCCCACTTGTAATGCCCCAAAACCTAAAAGAGGAATTAAGATACACATCTAGAGTACAACAACAACAACAACAACATCAAGCCTTTATCCCACTACGTGGGGTCGGCACACATCTAAAGTGTATATTCAAAATATTTCTTTCAAAATAATTAAATCACAATAGTCAAGATTACATGATTGTAACAAAAATAACAAAATACAATATGAACTACATAAGTATGTGTACCTTTGAACTTTAGACTTCCTACTTCTTATTAGACATAGTCTACTCAATAGAACTCTTACATTTGCTTGAAATGTTATAAATAAGATGAGCATGAAACTCAATAGACCTCCTCCCCACCCCAATAATAGAGTTCAATTCACAACTCACAATTCAAAATAAAAAATAACAAAAGATTAAAATTATCATTTACTTCACCATTTGACACATCACTTTTCATATGAAAATGAATGTAGAGTTCATGTCTTACTACCTACTTAAAATTCCAAACTTTCACCTCCCACCTATTTGAAGCAAGTGCAGAATAGAGCCATCTCATAGCCAGACGGAACAAAGTAATCCAACATTGAGATATATCTACATTGGGTCCTATTATAGAGTTTTAGGTGTACTTATTTTTCTTCACAACAAAGCTCCAAAATATCATGAAATGCATGATAATGCAAATATAACTAAGAAATTCAAAGCATGTATATAAATATATGTTAATTTTATAAAAAGCTTAAAATTTCATGTGCTTATACAAAGTTTTCAAATTTTTATCAATTTCATAAGGGAAGTATATAATTATAAATTAACATACTTTACTAATTGTACTGAGGTTCGAAGATGCCACTATTTTTAAGAATCGTCAGAAATTCATATATAATAGGCTGACTGGTGAAATTTTGCATTCATATAGTCAAATCGTTCAAAAAAAATTATAATATACTAAAAGTTATGCGGTGAAACCTTTCTCAAACTCAAGAAAAATATATTTAAAAGCAAACATTTTTTTTATACATATTTGGGAATTAAAATTAAAAATAGGATACAGGTTGCCTATCTCGAGCCCGACAATTTTCTCAACTAGTTGGATAGATTATTTTTGGAGTTTGGCCTTCAAAACCCTTCCTTTTCCTTCTCTTCCCTTCCTTCTCCTCTCCCTTTCATCTCCAATAAGCTTAAAGAGGAAGTGGTCTGGCTAATAGGTTTAGATATTTTTTATATTTAAAAACCAATAATTTTGTCTAGTGCCAAGGCCCCCTGAATTCCCAACGCAACAATGCTCACAAAGAATCTTCTAGATTATCCCAAGCCTCGATCCAGTGTCGCAATGCTCGACCAAAACTTCTTTTTTTTTCATTTTCCCGAGAGCTCCATGTTGAGGCATCGATGCGCCCGTATAGAGGAAAATCCAAAACTTGATTTTTCACTCATCTGCCCCCAAGCCTTAGTTATTTCTATTCCATTTAGCATTCTAATACTTATAATTACTATTAACTCAAAATTAACAATCATTAATGGAGAATTACCTAAATATCAGACAACGAATATCACACCACTAATATTTACAACTCCCTAAATTGAGATTTACAAAGGGATTATTGAACACACTAACTACCAAAATATTAAAGAGTGTTCTTTCTTGAATGATGACTGATCAAGATGATGATAAGTGTATATTTTTTGTATTAACTTTTAATGACTTGACATATAGATTGTTCAAATCATTTCCTTTCTCGAGTATTGTTTCAAATGTGAAGTTTTTTTTATTTGCTTCAATCACAAATCTCTTATTCAAGGAGGCTATTAAAGACCTCTCAATTACTCTCGACGATCACACATAGATGATAAGAACAATTGTCTTAGAGATTATATGGCTAGATTCAACAAGTTCTTCAAAAAATTAAATTTATTGACAATGAAAAGTCTCTTACCACTACCAAAACCGCTGCGAAAGGTCGTTGTAGCGCATTGCAAACACAGCGGTAATGTAGCGGTTCTAAAACCGCTGCAAAGAAAATAGTAGCGGTTATAACCGCCGGGAAAGGTGAAAAATTGCGCTGCGAAAACCCTATTTTTTGGTAGTGACCAAGACTATATTTAACCTTGGACTAATCTCAATAAACTTCATATTCTTCATAGCCAAGAATCCTTAATAAAGCAGGGAGTAATGGCTATGAAAATTTGTGAAATAATCAACACAAAAGAATTTGTTTTAGAGTTAGATTACAATGCAAGAGATTTATATTCTTCATCGTTTGATGATAGACTAAATAATAATAAAAAATTCATCTAGACCTAATAAGAAAGTCAACAATACTAATTTATGTTATTATGAGAGTTAATACACATAGAAACCATTTATCAATTCTAAGAGGTATTAGTTAAAGGTACTCTACTATATAAGCCAATAGGAATCCACCTCTCCTAAATCAACCACTTGCCTCTATCTTGTGGAAAATCCATAACAAAAATAATTTTAAGTGGCTCACACCATTAAGGAAACCATCAAAAAGAATATTGAGATTAACTACAGGAAAACCCGTCATTATCGGTGGACAGAATACGCCAGTAACATTAAAATTCTGACAGAAATAATACATTTTCATCAACTTTCCGGTGAAATTTCATATGCCAGTTTGGCACACATTGAAAATATGTTTATGGCATAAATAATACGTCGAAACCCTTTCTAGTGCATAACCGGCGGAAAAGTCGGTGCCAGTTACGTCGATTTGAATTAGCTTATTTCGGCGTTAAATACGCCAATATTATCAGCGTACATTTCCTCCTAAAATGCCGGCTAAAAAAAAATGTCGATAAATACACCGAAATGTAAACGACAGAGGTAACCGGCATAGTATCTGTCGGAAATATCGGCGTAACAAAGATGATAGAAATGATAACGAAATTCATTGTATCGTTATTTCTGACAGATTACCAGCATGTTATCCGCCGAAACCTGTAGCAAAAAAGAAATTTACCTTCCCAGGAAGCAATCAATTTTTCACACCTACAAATAATTATAAATATTTCAAGCACAGATTTCAAATATTTCCAGCACTAATTAGCAAAAACTACTCAACAACACATATTTCCACAGCATAGATTGTCATGAATATGGGATGTGTACGATCAAAGTGTCTCCATGCCTCTGCTTCTGATGGATGTGTAATAACATATTTTTGTAGAATGTGCTCATTATGACATCTCATATGTGCAGCAGATCTCATGGATGCATATAGTCGTTATAGTTTAGGAATTATTAGTAAGTAAAACATCATACTGACAAGTAATTCCTTCAGTTTTATTTTATTTCCAGATTTTGGTTTAAATATTGGTGCATTTCAATGACGGCATGCAATCTCTGATAAATTATCTTTAAAGTATAACATGCATCCATTGACATAATAATATATCTTTGTGTATGTCAAATCAAATTTGAAAAATAATCTCTTTATCCAATATAGATCTGTATGAATTATATTATCTACCAGGTTAGTTTCCTTAAGAAACTCAATGAATTGATTAAAATATTTATGAGCAACATTATATTATGCCTTGATGATTAACATCTTCATAGCAACAGATAACTCTGAGTGAGTGTTGCACCTCTTCCATATTGATTGTTGGATAGTATGCAATAAATCATAAAAATTATGTGCCTCCTTATTTGATAACTATTATGTATATTATTCAAATTGTATTCCAGTTGCATCATGAACTAATTCCTCAAGATTTAGTCGGTTATTTTTATCCTCAACTATGTTACTATTTGTAGATGGACCGCATTGAGAATCAAAATATGGCTCGTACTAATCATGAGAAGTCCAATATCAATACCGTCGCATCAACCCTCTGCGATACAGATAAACAATTACATCATCTGGTCTTAGGTGTAATAGAGTTTTATATTTATAATATGGACATTGAAATATTCCATCTGATATGAAGCTGGGTAGTTGTTTCGTTGTTTGAATGAAAATGTTCACCCCATTAATGAATTAATATATTAATATTTTTCATCCTTACGCCAATTGGTTATACATAGTTAGTAATTGTACTTGACAACTTGACTATGATCCTTCTGACTTCCATTGCCCGTCTACTCTCCTTCTAACCACAAATGCTTAATTATATTTTTCCTATAATTATCGTCATTTTATATGTCCAAATACGAGACTCCAAATATCATATCATATCATCAGATATTTCTTTTACTGTTATAAAGATTTTGGAATATCTAAAATGTTTTTCCTCTAATCTTATCTTCCAATGGAGCTACTCCAACCTTATCACATATATGCTCATTTTGAAACTATCTATAAGGGTAAAGCCACTCATCTACATGAGTATCCTTATCTCTGCAACACTATAAATAATAGATCTAAAACATGTACTCTTATTAACGACTTGCTCTCTTAAAGTCACAATCCGCTCACTAGGTTTAGTACTTCATCTCTCTTTCCTTACTTTATCAACATGAATAATATCATCAGCAAAAAGCATACAACAAGGCACATCCTCTTGCAAATGTCTAATGAAATAAAATAAGAAAAAACAAAATCTTACAATAGACGAAATCGATGACTGAGGCGACGAAAATTGGTAAACTAGGTTAAACGGTCTTCACAGCAGTAGAGCTATTCCAACCTTATCATGTATAAAACAAGCTCCTTATCATTCTATGCAAATTTAAACTAAGAAAATCAACGGAAAATTAAGAACCTTACGGTGATTTTCCGAAAACTGTGGCGTTTCGCCGGCGACGAAGGTGATGAGCGTCGGCGAACTCTCGTGGAAGTCTAGAAGATTTGGCAACGACGACAGCTGTGAGCTTTGATGGGGCGATGCTGGGGTGATGGAGGCGAGTGGAGACCCAAAAGCAAACGGCGGAATGAAATAATAAGCCAGACGGGCTTGGGTTTGAAATAGGTTTTTCGCCGATGGATTTTCTAGCGGACAAGACGCCGGAAGTCTTTCCGTCATTTTTTACGTTGGTAATATTTCGTTGTGTTTAAAATGATCGGTGTTTAATCCGTCGGTTAATACGCCAAAAATTTCTGGCGTACAATGCACCGCATTATTCAATATGCTTACATATTACGACGTATACGTCGGCATAATCTGCGTCAGAAAGGTATCTGCGCCATTTCCACCAGTAATGCCGCTGTAATATTTCTGACACATACGACGACGGTAAAAACGCTGTAGTTACTGGCGTATATATATCCGTCGGAATCCCGCATTTTTCTGTAGTGATTCCAATTTTTCCCTATCAAAATAGTCGTGGACATATTACAGAGGGTTGTATAACTCTGAATTCTCTTCTAGAGAAGTCGATTAAGGTGAGCCATCTTAAGGGATAATTTTTTGAATAACTTAATCCTAATTAACATACTAAGGAACTTATTATACATATAGTGTAAAACATGTCATTATTGGTGGAGCTGATGTGAGGGCTAATTGTCTAAACATTTTGAAGAAACTCACCTAGTATGAATTGCATTCTTTCTTTTCTTCATATAATCCACTAATACTGAAAATTATTTGACCTCATACATAAATATATACAATTATGCAATAATTATCTCAATAATAATCAATCACTAAGAGGTTGTTAGAATCCTCAAAGATAATAAGAGCTCTATGAATGCCATATATGATCTTTTATATATATTGCTAAGATGATGATACTATGCTCTAAGAATTTTAAATCACCTTGATGATCACTATTGTATTTTTGAAGAAAGGTATCTTCCTAAGGGTATGGTTAATCTAAAGGTTGTCTAGGGAAATAATGAAATTAATAAGATTAAACAACTTAATTTCATTATTATCCAAACTCCATTCGCCTATTACTATATATTTAAAAGACACCCACTCTATTCATTCTGGGTGGTGGTTCCTTTAATGAATTTTGTCTAATAGTTATGTATGTGGGCATCTAATCCAACTACAAATGTGTTCTATCTATTATATCAACAAAACATATATATATTATTGCATAAGATATGGAGGAAGATGAGAAAATTGAATAGCTGACACTAAGGAAGGATCATTTGAGAATAAAATTCTTCGTAGCTCT
This sequence comes from Dendrobium huoshanense, assembly GCA_016618105.1. Lineage (NCBI taxonomy): Eukaryota > Viridiplantae > Streptophyta > Magnoliopsida > Asparagales > Orchidaceae > Dendrobium > Dendrobium huoshanense. The sequence goes on along the minus strand of CM028347.1, from coordinate 14,147,459 downwards.
CTCTATGAAGGTATCTTTATTACATTATAATATGGATATTTTTCTTATGAGCTAACAAATATACTTTGAATAGAGATTAGTATCACCAACAATAAATTGCATGTTAATGATATCTAAACAATTAAACAAACAAATGGAAGAAAAGAGTTCAAAAAAGAAACAATGCTTACAATCAAAGAAGTCATTAATAGGATCCTAAAGCCTAGGTTCATTTAGGAAGTTATGTATCTCGAGCAAATATTGAATGTGCTCATCTTTATTAAAATGATAAATAATAAATGGTAAAGAATGTGCATCAAGTTTAAGATGGAGAATGGTGTATGCCAAAAAATGCGTACCCACTTTACAACATTAATTCAATGGTTGGCTTAGTTTTGATCTTCTCTATATAATATTTTCTTAACACATTCTTAGGATATTATCAAATTAAGAAGCACCAAGAATATAAGAACATAAATAGCATCATTGATGAAAGAACATTTTGTTTGAAATTTATACCCTTCAAAATCAGGAATGTTGGTATCTCACATCAAATATTGATAATAAGTTGTTAAGAAGCTAAAACCAAAGAAATATGAAAGTCTAAATGGATGATCACTTTGTCAAGATACAAAACAATATAAATCATAACAGTAGCCTATTTTCTTCATTAAGAAATATTATAAGGAAACCTATTTTATCTAGGGGTGTCAATTTCGTGTCACGGGTCGGATTCGGGTCTAACCTGAAATTGACCCGGGTTCAAACGGGTCGACCCTAACCCGACCCGGATAGGTAAACGGGTCAGAAATGCCAACCCGTACCCGACCTGGCGGGTTGCCGGGTTGACCCGACCCGACCTTGTAAGGCTGGCTGGAAGCCTGGTGTGCGGGCACGGACGCAAGCGGCGCTGCGGCAGGCGTGGTCGCGACTCGCGCAGTGCGTGTACACGGGCAGGGTTCATCGGGCGGCGGGGTCGCAGGCAGGGGGCAACTGCGGGCAGCCACGGGGGCGAGCAGGCAGCCGTGCGGGCGCACTGGCAACTGCACGGGCAAGCGGGCAGGGAGCGGGCTGGTCCACTAACAGCGGGCAGGGGTTCAAATGGGTTTCCGGGTTGACCTGGCAACAAGTTTGGTCAACCCGACCCCGACCTCGATCCGTTTTTTAAACGTGTCGAATCCTGGAATCCGAACTCGATGCTTTTTCGAAACGGTTCTGGTCTAACCCGAAAATGTTCTGTCGGGTTCGGGTCAGATTTTTGTGTCGTGTCAAATATTGACACCCCTAATTTTATCCCACCAAATTTGAGCTTAGCTTCCTTATTTTCTGCCTTTTTCCTCAACAAAGTTGTTTTTATCATTTTAGGCTTCATTTGAGATGGCTTTCTTAATGCTTCTTAAAGCAATTTTTTAATGCAAAAAATTTTAATTTTTTAACTAAAAGAAGCAGTAGAATATCGTCCAAAACGTAGCCTCAATTTCGCCTATGGTGTTTTTGCCATCAATCGATTTCAACTTAGTTTGCCTGGGAATATTTGAACCAAAAAGAAAGTGTATTAAAAAATACTTATTTTCTTGGATCTCATTTCAAAATTTTTCCAATTATCAATTAATTTAGTGTTTGGATTATTGGAGTTATCGTGTCATTAATTTAGGGTTTATCTTTTTAGCTATAGGCATTCTTTTTGGAGCAATATGGGCTAATGAAGAATGAGGTTCTTATTAGAATTGGGACCCTAAGAAAACTTGGGCATTTACACTACAGGAAAATCGCCGAATACCAGCGGAACAACAACCCATTTTGTCAAGCGTTTAACCTGCTAGTAAAATCGCTACAAATTTTGTCGATGCTTTTTGGAATAGTCGCCACTTCCATCGAATTCCCCACTAATTTTAAGTGAATTTTTTTTGGCAGAATTGTGTGCCAGAAAAAGCCCTAGTTTGACCCAACTCGTCCCTCTTCCTCATTTTCACGCATTTTTGGCCAGAGTCGAAGTCGACGACTGCTTCGCTCCAAACCGGCCTATCCAGGTCATTTTTGGCTTGTTTATTTCCATTTCTCCAAGATTTTCAAGGTAAAACTCGTTCTCTTCAATCTTTTTTTTTATACAATTTGAATCGTTAGAAAATGTGTTATGTTGATTTTAGAGATTTGTTTTCACTCATTGTTACAAAACTTCATAGCTCTAGTTTTAGGGTTTAGGGTTTCATGTATAAAGAGCATTATGCTCATTTATTTGGATACACTGCCAAATTTCTTTGGGGTTTAGGATTTTTTTAAAAAAATTTAGGATTTTTTAAAGAAATTTAAGAATAGCTATTAAATGATCGATTTTGATGCTCATGAGTTTGTGCTTTAAAGCATTTAGTTCGGTTGTAAGTTTACTGAAATCATTGTTCAAATAGAGAGAAAAAGTAATAGAGCGAGAACTCGCAAGAAAGCCGCCGAAAATGTCCCGATTTCTGCTGAAAAAATTCGTCGGTAATAGATGATTTTCCTATAGTATTATTACTTGGACCATATTTGCAATTTATTTACTATATATAGATTTCAAGGCTTATCACCCCATTTACCTCTCTGTAAACTTTATTTTTAAATTCCATCTATAAAGATTTTCAATTATTGTTTCATAAGTTTAGGGTTATATTTTTTTAATGGCATTCAATTCATGTTTAAATATTTATTTTTAGCTTAAATTCATGATATTTTTTGTCAGACCTACATTTTATTTGTTGGATCCAAGTTAAATTTATAGGTTCTATTATGTTAAATACATTTTTTTGTTTAAATAATCTTTTTTTAGATCCAATTGTTCTAGAGAGAGAGAGAGAGAGAGAGAGAGAGAGAGAGAGAGAATTATGGGCATAAGAATTAAAAGAAAATTCATGCCAAGCACAAATTTATTAGAGTGTAATATTATGGACAATTAATCTTCACAAAATTTTTAATCTAATAAACATAATAATTTTATATCTTCTAAAATATTTTAAAAAATTATTTACCTATAGACATATTTAGATTTTCTCTCTTCACCCCTTGCAAAATAACATTATTGCCAATATTTACGTTGCAGGGTCTAAAATGCAATTAGACATCAGCAGGTACTCTCCACTTACAATTAGACACGAATGCAATCCACACTGAGAAATTGTGATCGCAAGCATATTCTTATTTCATCGAATTCAATACATCCCATTTGTAATGAGCTGCACTTCCACAATTAATTACAATAAAAATTTGTTCTTATCTGGAGACCAGTCAAGCTAAGAGTTTGGGGCAATTATGATTTTGCCATATAAAGCAAGCAAAGCAGGCCATTATTCACATGGCATGCATGTGATGTGCACTTTGGAATCATATGTGCATATCATTGATCCCAATTCGTTGGCACCTTCCTGTCTCTTGGCCTGATTGATGCCCACTTAAGAACAGAAAAAAAACAAATGGATACTGCTGCTATCTATGTTGCACCCATACATCTATTTATGAAGGCGTGTTGTATCTGATATACCGATATACCAATACATGGATACGCCTTCGATATAACACCGATAAGTATCGGATACGGCTTTGTCGTATCCAATTAAAATACTATTTAATTATGCGTGTCCGTTGAAAAATGAAAAAATTCGAAAAAAAAAAAGACCCTTGTATTGCTTCCGCGGATGCTAGCGAGGTTCTCTCATTTCCGAGATGGATTTGAGTGTCTGGATGATATGAGAATATTAGAAATTGCTAATCTTTCACTTGATGAGCTTGAATTAGAAGTTATGATATTTATTGAAGATGATATAGAAGTTCAAAGACAAACCACTGAATAAGCTAATCATACCATTCCTTCTACTGAATAGTTGAAACTTCATGTGCTTGACAATTTATGTTTATGCTTTTGTTGTTGTACTAGATATTTAATGCTTACTTTTATTTTGATATTATAAAATACAAGACTACAAATGTTCTTACTTTTTTTTTGTAATTTTAAATATTATGCTTTGATTGTTTTCTTAATTTTTATGTATGATTTATAAATTATAATGTCGTATCCACGTCGTACCCGTATCCTGTATTTTTAAGAATTGACGTGTCTCATATCTGTGTTGTGTCGTATCCATATCGGTGCAACATAGGCTGCTATCTACATCCATTTCTACATGAAAGATGGGGGGAGAAGACAAGCCATGCCAGAAGAGATAAAAACTCTCTCTTTAGATTCTCTTAACTCTCTTTTGTGTGTGTTTTGAATGGAATAAAATCCAAAGAGCAGCTAGCATAACAAAGTACTATGATTCTCATAGGATAAAGCACGAGGGCTGCAAGAGCTGAGGCAAATTAAAGGCCAGAGTCGCTACTCCACTTGCGTTAGGATAAGGATGTTATCTTATTAGATTGGATATTTATTCTATTTCATCTCTTTGGCTACGTATTGATTTCTTCAAGTGCTATTGCCTCTTTCCGGGTTCCATGCATGCGTGTTTAAGAGCCTTGAAGGTGCAGCCTTGTTGGCTTAATATATTACAAATCATATATTTTTGTGATCGAAATAATGTTTAATTTTTTAAGTTATGAAAAGCTAACGTTGAGTCTACAGTCAGGGATTAGGTTAGGCTTCGTTTGGGGCGACGTTCTTCCTGCTTCTTAAAATATCTTTTTAGTAAAAAAATTATTTTAAAAAGCAATACAAAAGTCATCCCAAACGAAGCCTTAATCTTTTTATATAAATGCTTTCACAATTATGATTATCAGATCACACCATATGTAAAGATGATAATGAATGTATGATGAGATGGAATTTGAGATTATAAGGTTGTGAATGGTCAATTTTTTGGTTTATGTTAAATTTTTTTGGACTCCCTATGTGAAATTTGATCATTAATTGACATTGTGCCCTCTTTATCCGACCCGAAAATCCGACCCGAAAATTTCGGGTTCGGGTTAGGAATTTCTACCCGTTTGTAAAATCGGGTCGGGTTCGGATTGACTCGGAAACCCGAAATCAATCCGATTTGACCCATTTTTAATTAATTTAAGAGGGTTTTAATGGATTTTATTAAATAAGTAAATGATATTTCAAAAAATTATAAACATTATTACCCAAATTAAATTAATCTTGATTTATTTTAAATTAATTGAAGTAAATCTCACCTTAATTTGATTTAGATTTAAATAAATTGAATTAAATAAAAAAATTAATAAAATATACCCGAATCGGGTCGGGTTCGGGTTGACCCGGACCCGAAGCGGGTCGGGTTCGGAAAACCGACCTGTTTGCAAAAACGGGTCAGGTTGAACAGTATCAGATCAATTTCAGGTATGACCCAAACTCAACCCGTGACCCGATTTTGACAACCCCTATCTATGACTAGTTTTTATTAGATGATATGCATCATGATTATTTTTTTTACTAAAGTAGAACTCTTTAAATATATGACATAACATTATTATTATTGTAGGATTCATGATTAAGTTTTGATTTGAATTTTTTGGAGAGGAACTATATAGAAAATGGTTTATTTATGTTGTTATAGATTTCTTACATATGAGGTTAGGAAAATCTTTATATTTATTTAATCGGTTATCAATAAATAAAGCCTATTAGTGATCACCCAAGCTCATCCCACTATCAAACAACCATACATGACATTGAGAAAAAAGTATTCAAGATAATAATGGCCGAGTTTAGGTGAAGTAGGAGAGGGGAATAATTGGATCATGCTGGTTTTGATTTATGGAATAATTGTAGGTGTCTATTGTGAAGATCAAGCACAAAGAAGGGAAGATGATAAAAGAATGTTCTTGAGCGGCTCCATGCCAGAAGAGATAAAAATTTCCGGCGAAATGTTTTATGTCGCCGGAAATTTTTATCTCGATAACACTTTTCCGACGCGCGTTAAACAGGCGTAAATATTTCCGACGGATTTTGGCTATTTTCCGACGAAAAATAGACGTCGGAAATTTACATTTTTCCCGTAGTGGTACTCATTATCTAACATGTGATGAATTTTCTCCACATCTCTTTTGAATTTTAGTGTATATTATTTAATTTTTGTTCAACTCAGGATATAAACGTAATTGGAATTTAAACATGTAAATATTAAAACATTTTCTATGTCCGTGATCAATTAACAGTTACATAATGGGTTGACATGACATTGATGATGCTCTTTTGGTGAATGATTGAAACTGGTGCAAAGAGCAGTGGATTTTACACTTAAATTTTTAATGTATATGAGCCAAGTTCTTGTGACTTTATATAAATGAGAAATAAAGCATTAGGCTATGTTATAGATTATGACACTATGCATTTGAGAACACATTGTGGTGCTACTATTTTATTGGTTGGACTCAAGTGTGTACCATGCTTAAAAAAAAATTAAATATCCATAAATGCTCATACTATTGTAAAATATAAGTTCTTTGGTGATGCTAATGCCCTTCAAGGCTATAAGGGTGCTTTAGTTATTTTAATGGAAAATTAAGTTGGTATAGTTTGTACATGTTGCAAAGTGCAACATAGAGTCTTTGTAATTTAATAAAATACATAAGAGTTGGCTTTAAGGTTTCTAGAAAAAATTTTAAATAATAAAAAACATATGGTTGAGAAAATGGGTACCTCTAGAATTCATCAGGTATATTATATTTCAAGCTGCATACGCTTTTTTTTTTTTTCGAATGAGCTCTACTAGGGTTTCTTTTCCCCGTGGCGATCCTCATTTTGCTGCTTCTCTCATGCCCTCCGACGACGCCTCTTGGTTCAGGGAAGTGTTTTGCCTTTTCATTATGTGCATTCCAATTTTTTGTTCTTTCTCGTGCCTTTTTCTCGGTCGATGGCTGGTAAGCGTTTAGTGGGTGTCGATTTTCTGTATGGCAAAATCTCTTCTAAGTCTTTTCGTGATGTTTTATCCGGTAGCACTTCATCTTTTACTGACCTGAAAATCACTACTCACCGTGGGCTGCCCTCTTTGTGGATTTTTTAGGCTGAGATTCATACGCTTATCGCGCCATTTGATTTTGTTTTGGTTGGGAAATTTCCTTCCCACCGGCCTTCCCTTGAAGCCATTCAATTTTTTTTTCAAACTTAAACTAATCGGTGATTTCTCTGTAATTATCCTTAATCTGAAGCATGTCTTGATCAAATTTATGAATGATTTGGATTATTGTCATGTCTTTGCACATCGATCCTATTTTATTAACAATTGTTACATTAGGTTGATCAAGTGGTCGCCTTCGTTTGATGTTGATGTTGAATCACCTATTATTTCTATTTGGATGTCTTCCCCGAATTTGAGACCTCATCTTTCTACTCATAGGATTCTTCATGGCCTCAGTTCCATGTTTGGACTCCCCCTTAAAATTGATCATGCTACCTCTACTTGTTCTAGACCCTCGGTTACACTACAGGAAAATTGTCAATTACCGACAGCTTTTTCTGGTGGTTAGCATATATTTTTCAGCAGTCACGAGCATCTAGAGTTACGGTATCGGCTGCCGGATTCCTGCAGAGGCAGTCGGAGGCGAGCACAAGCACGAGTGTCTGGAGGAAAAGGATACGCAAACAAATGAGGAGGAAGGATTGGCTTGGCTAATTTTAGTTCAATTTCTAGTAGTTATCAAGTGGTTTCTACCGCTGGAAAAAAAAAATACTTAAAACTAGCGGCTTAGCCGCCGGTAAACACGACACGAAAATAGTAAAATCGGCGGCCTACCCAGGGGTTATTTTACCTTCAGTATTTTCAGTGGTTTATTATTAAACACCATCGGGTAAACCGCTGGTTAATACTAGCGGTCAAACATCCGGTTTAACCGCCGGTGTTTTCTGCGGTTATTTGACTGCTGGTAATCGCTAATTTTCCTATAATGTTGCACGTGTTCTAGTCGAATTAGATGCTTCCAAACAAATTCCTAACAATGTGTGGATTGGACTGGATAATTTGGGTTATGTCTAGTTGGTTATTATGGATGATATTCCGTTGTATTTCTTTCATTATAAATCATTGGGGCATTCCAAATCGGAATGTCATATCCTACACCCACATTTTTTTAAAAGCTCATACTAATGTGGGTGTTGTTCCAACTGATACTAAGCCAGTCAAAAAGGGTGAAAAAAGTCCCTTGTTAATCATGTTGATTTCATTTCTAATGACATTTTTCCTGCTGGTGAGGAGGGACATTTGGTTGTGCCATCTACGGATGGTATGTTTGAACCTCTTGAGTAAGTTGTTAATGGGATTGATGTGTCGTTTACGGATACTTTGGCGTTAGCACCTTCATGTGGTAATATTATGTATTTAGTTGCGAATTGTGAGGCTCATTCTATTGGTATTGTTGATGATATGTTGTTGAGGTTGGTGTACCTAACAATTGCTTACTTAATTTGGTAACTTGTCCTAGTGAAACTCTTGATCCTAATGTTAATGTTAACGAGGGTGAAACTATTTTTTCTAATGACTATGGGGATTGTGATTGTGGCTCATCATCGGGTGGGGATGAACTAGGTAATTCTGTTGATGTGAATTCTAGGAAGGATATTGATGGAGTTGGAGGGCATTTGGTGGATGTGCCTTTATCTGTTGTTTTCAGTGTTGGGATATTAGCTCACCTTGCTAAGGATAATGTAGCGGGGCAATGTGATTGGTTAGATGATGGATTTTCTTTGACACGATGGGAGGAGAATAATGAGTTAGAATAGGATGCTTGAGACAATTTTGACTTCAGTCTTCTCCAAATTGCAGATGTTGGTTTTTTCAAAAAAATGTGTTAAGAATAGAAAATGTAAGCCCAAAAAGAAATGATTTTTCTTTTTGGTATTTTGTTGGTAACTTTTGGGTTCTGATTAAGTTGTTGAGCTGGAATCGGGTCAGGACAATGATGAATCAGGTTTCCTGCATGATCCTTGGATGACCATGGCTTGGTTGGCAACCTAGGTGGATTTTTCACTATCTATTTTGGTGGATTTTTATTTTCGGTTGTTACCCTCTCTTCCTCCTTGAATGGCCCAAGCCTAGCAACCATGTGGCAGTCTGAATCCGTTTGACTTTTTTGTGTTCAGACTGTTTGGCCCTGACGATTATTATATTCCTCTGGCTGTATCTTGCTCTCTGTGGCCACTATTTTTTGTTTTGGCATTGTGGTGTAATGCTTTTTATCTAATGAAATCCTTTTTGTTTGAAAAAAAGAAAAAATCAGGTATATTATATTTGTGCACAATCTATCATAATGTTAGTTTATACTAATGCAGTGTTTAGAGTGACATAATAACTTTAAAGATTTAAGGATTCATGCATCTTGCTGTTTAATATGTGGGTTAAAGAGTTCTCTTGTGGGCATTGAGATCATCCACAATACATTTTTGATGAATTTATGTAGTGCTTGACCCTATGGAGCGATGAGAATTCTAATATGATTTTAGGTACCACATAGGAAACTAAGTAAAATTTTAAACTTTTATAGTAACATAAGAACTTTAAATAAATTAATCATAAATCATGGCATTTATCATATTTTATTAGCGGTGGTTTCAAATGCTGGCAAAATGGCTTGTAGCACTTAAGAACTCCTGCACAACTATTGCAATTAAATTCCACTAAAAAGCCGTTTTGCAATGATTTTGTATTTGATTGGGAACAAAATTTGCAACTTTGAGCTTTGCAATTGTTTAATTGCTGCTACATAACAATAATTTTAACCATTGCAATTATGTAGTAATGAACCAATAAAAGTCCTGCAATCCTGTAAATTCTAATTTTGTGGCAATTAAACCATTGCAATTATGTAGTTTTAATTTGCCACTATGTAATAATGATTTTAACCATTACAATTATGTAGTATTAAAGCTTCGATTGTGACAGTTTTTTTTATTATTTTTTAAAATAGTTTTTTTAATACAAAATTTTAATTTTTATACTAAAAAGTTGTTTTAAGCTGCAGTAATTAAGCAGTCCCAAAGCAGTAGATAGTATCACAGCTATTATCCAATGTAAAACTTTTGTTGTTTGATCAAAAAGAGATAATTTTATTAGTTAATTTAATCAAATGATAAATATAATTGTAACATTTTCTTGTACCTCATTAAATTGATTTTTTTTATTTATTTAAATTATTATTTTTTTAAATAATGAAAACAACATTATATAATTATGAAGATATATCAAACAAAGGGAATAATATTAGTAAAGATTAAAGAGAATAACATCATGGGCATTTGGAATACATTCATTGATGGTCAAATAGATGGAGAAGTAGGCACGTGACGAGATCTCGCCGGTGCAAAGGGGCGATGGCTAGCTTAAAACCACAAATTCAATGAATGAGGAAAAAGAGTCCATCACTAATATTTTGATTGTTCGATAAATATATATAATTGTAGTTTTAAACGTTGTAATTCGTTGCATCAGCTCTAAGCGCTGCTATTAGTTAAAATTAGGCTTTGTTTAGGACGGCTTTCTTATTTTTTTTTAAGAAGAAGTAAAAAAGTCGTCTCAAACGAATCCTTAGAAGCAATTTTCAAACCACGAGTTGCAAGTGATGATTTTTGTCAAATTTCTTTGATAGTGAAAGTAAGTCATTATTTTTACTTTTTTTTTTTTTCAATTTGATAGAAGTTCTAACTCCAAAGATAAAGTATCTAAAGCTATTTCACTTTAATAAATAAAAAATCAGAGGCACTTTAAAAAAAATGGAAAAAATAAAAGGCTGTGATTGGATCCTTTTTGGTTCAAGGTGGTGGTGTGTGAACTCCATAGAAAAGTTGAGTATCGTTTACCTCAGCTTACCAACCTCATTCATCAAACTGAAATGTACGTGGAACAAGCTAGCTAGCTTTGCATCTCTTTACACGCAAGCCTTTTTTTATTTATTCTTAGAGAAAACAAAAATATTAGGTACTGTGATATTCTATTGAGAATAAAGGAAAAAGATGGAGAAAAAGAAAATTAATAAATAATAAATAATAAATAATAAATAATAGATAAAGCTATATAGTTTTCATATTCTTTCATTTCTTTGTGCTACTTGTTCTTTTTTTTTTTCAAAAAAAAAAGTCAAAATCTCATAATTAAAAATGGGTCAAAATACAGTAAATCTTTTGACAAAAGCTTCATAAATTTGAGATGTGAGCGACGAAGGTCAAAAATATGCCATATGAGCTCTCATCATGACCTATGCTCGGCAATTCAGGCTTCGTTTGGGATTGCTTTCTTACTGCTTCTTAAAACAGCTTTCTAGTACAAAAATTAAAATCTTTACTACAAAGCTGCTTTAAGAAGTAGGAAAAAAAATCATATTTATAATAATAAAAATTCCTAATATTTTTCTTATAATTTTTGTCTCCCACATTATTGCATTGAGATGCTCCACAGATCCATAAAGCATATTTATTTATTTATTTATTTATTTATTTATTTGGTGTATATAAATTAGTTCTGAAATACATTTGGATTTGGCTTTCAGTGTAATAAATAATATAGGAATGGCTAAGAGGAGGCGTTGTGGCCTTACCCTGCTTTAACAGCTCATTGTTCATCCCCCCTACACTGAGCTCGATCAAATGGCTTAAACGGGACTCGTTTCTTAATATGGAAGCTTCAATGGATAACACCATAAATATATGACGTAATTTGTCTATTTTAATGCCACGTCACTATCATCATTATTTGTGGTCCATTTTGTCTATCTTGCCAGTCTATCGGTAAGAAGTTTTATTTGGTTCGGTCGACCGAATGAGAGAAACATTCGGTTCGCAGGCAAAAATCCCGCGGTATCGAGGTGTACCGAGTTTTTTGAAAAACTCAGTACACCTCGGTACCGCGGGATTTTTTATTTGGTTCGGTCGACCGAATGAGAGAAACATTCGGTTCGCAGGCAAAAATCCCGCGGTACCGAGGTGTACCGAGTTTTCAACCGAATGTTTCTCTCATTCGGTCGGAGGACGTAATAATTGTTCCTATCGGTAATCACACCTACTACTCTTTTGTCCAAAAATAATTTAGGTTTTATATGCTAAGTATTTCAAATTAGCAATAGGATGGAAGCTTGAAAAATAGGTTCTTAATTTTATAGGTAAATTAATAAAATTAATTGATATTATGATTCATAGGAAGATAAAAATATTTTATATATTTAGAAAACTAAATAGGTTCGAGAGAAGGCTAAGGAGATTAATAGTCTTTTATTTAAATTATGATATTCAGATAGGAGTCGTATTAGAAATAGTGTATGTGATTATAGATAAAGATTTGAAGGATAATGTTGTAGAAATTAACAAAATTGTTAATATATATCAAAATTGAGAAAAGAAATGAGCATACCATCACTTATAAGAATGAATATTGTAAAACTCAGATTAATTATTTTCTTATAAAAAATTATTTAGATTAGAAATGTTGTAAAGTTATTTATAGTGAAAGTTTAGATATCTAACATCACTAATTAGTTTTGGAATTTAAGATGAATGGGCAAAATATGAAAAATCAAGTAAAATATTATCCTTGGATTAGATGAGGGCATTTAAAGAGCAATAATAAAAATATTTTTGAGACAATCAAGATATTAAGGTATTGACTGCGCATGAGGAAGTTAATATTATGTGGGAAAAAATTAGCTAATGATATTAAAAATATTGCAAAGGATGTACTTAAACTATCAAAAAGAAAAAAAAAACTACTAATAGAAAAAATAGCTGGTGATTGAATCAAATGATTAAAAAAAAATCAGAGATAAGAAGATTTTTTTTTTAACATAATATATATATTGATAAAAGCAAAGGATACAACAATGTAGGAAATAAAACAAAACAAGACCTGAAAAATTCAACCAAAGGAGCGGGCTCAGCAAACGGCCAGAGCTACCAGCGTCCCTGAAGCCACGCAGGACCATCCAGCAAGGTAATTAGCGACCAAAAAGCCAAGCCCCAGGTTGCCACTGCAGAACCACAGGGACACGAGCCCTAAACACATCATAGCCCTAACTGCACCGCAATCATCCCCTCAAAACATAAACAATTAATAGAAACCCGAAAAGATAGCAAAGTCTAAGCAGAAGAAGCAACAGAAATTAGCGTCGACGACTACCTCTTCCACGAAATCTCCCACAACATCTCCCCTGAGATGCCACATTAATGCTAGGACTAGCACGAACCAATGTGAAATCGTTGTCAGGATCAGAACCCCCACAAATTTCCGGAGACAACATTCCGCCATCAGAAATTTCAGATTCTGATTCATACTCCGACGAACCTTCCAACCAATTAAGATGGCTCCTAATGTCCACACCAGATGAATCTCCCAAACGATTAGCCAAGGATTGTGAATCCACCACAATAACAGGAACCTCAATAAGAGGATTTCCAACTACTCTAACATCAGATGCAATGTCTACAGTAGTAGATGCTAAAGCAGGGGGAAAAAAAGGAAGAGCATTTGGTGAAAGACCAACTGTGACAACATCCGAAATAAAACCGCCAGCTACTCTATCAACAGAATCATCCACAACCATAACATAGTCTAACCCGCCATCAACAGTAGGCACTAAAGCAGTTTCGGGTTCCGAAATAACACCATCCAAACCCGGGAAAAGACAATCATCCACTATTCCATGACCAACATTAGCACCAGCTACAGTAACAGGGGAAATCCCAATCGCAGGGGAACAACCCGAAATCTGAACAGAAGGCAAAACCTCACATAAACCATCAGAATTATCAACAAGAGCCGTAGAAGCAGCCATCGAAATATTACCACCAGCATCCAAAACATCCGTAACGACCCCAGGGATATCTAAATTCTCATCCAAAGGGACAATCAAATCTGTTGTGCCAACAACCACATTTTTAGAAGCTTTAAGAGAGGGATGCAAGATAGAACAGGACTCCCTACGATGACCTAAAGAATTACAGTGAGAACAGAAGTGAGGGATATCTTCAAAAATAACATTTTGAACATAGCCTGAATCCACCGAACCAACCCAAATTTTCTCAGCATGTTTTTTGGTAACATCCAATTCCACAAGTATATGAGCCATAGATGGTCGGGAACCAACCGCAGTCGCCAAATCCGACTTAAGAGGACGACCAAAAATAGACCCTAATTCAAGAAGAATTCTAGGAGAGAACAGGTGAGGCCTAAGCAAGGGGAAAGAAATCCAAACGGGCACAAAAGGAGAATCCACCTCAATGTCCAATTTAGGGGACCATTTTACAACTTTCATAAAACAATTTTGAACAAAGTAAGATCTATGCAAAAAAATCCGGCAATAGTCAAAATCATTCACCAATTTGATCAACACATTACGGTGATTGAGAACTGTAACCGAAAAATTACCTATCAACTTTAAGTTGAAACAAAACTTCTGAATAGCGTCGACCGAAGGTCGCCTACCCGGAAATCTGCCAACTAACGCAAAATCGAAAGGAGAAACGAGAGATCGCACCTCTTCCTCAGAGATAAAAAGAGCCGGCAATCCACGATGAGAAGAAACCTTTAAATCAGGGAAAGGCGACGAAGAACCCGCAAGAGCTTCCTTAAACGAGAGAGGCGCGGAAGCCCCGTTCAAAAACCCATGATCACGAAGTTTATCCATCGAAAACAGGAAGGAAACTAATACCTAAGCCTTAAAATGAGAGGAAAACCCTTAGAACTCGTCGAAGACGAAGGGTCGGCGAAACCCTAGCAGAGCATCAAAAAGCATCGCGAAACGTAAGTTTCCTCTAAAAATAAGAATAAAAAAAAAGAAGAAGATTTATTATAAGAAGTGGTCAAGATATAAAAGCTTGGAAATTTGGAAAAGATATAAAGGAGTTCGTAAGGAATCTAAGAAAGCAATATGTAATGCAAAGGAATTACCTTTAATAATTTATATAATATATTAGATAGAAAGAAGGGCAAAAATGTATGTATAAGTTAGCTAAGAAAAGAGATAAGAGAAGGCTTTAGTTCAAGTGAAGTTTATTAAAGATGAAAATCAAAAGGTGTTTTTATTAGAAGAGGATATTCAATAAATGTGAATGAGATATTTCATTAGGGTTTTTAATAAAGCTTTATGAGAATACAATTAAATTTGGTGACCTTGGTTAGTACCCAAAATAAAAATATATATTTTTATTTTTATCGTCATAGTAAAATCAAAGTTAGAGAGGCTTTAAAGAAAATGAAGTGAGTAAAAATTACTAGACATAGTGTAGAGGAAGTTAAATAATTAGTCATTATTGTATAAAAATTCAAAAAAAAAGAATATTTATATAGACTCAAATAGTATCATAAAAGTTACTGTTTTACAACCTCTTTTCCTTTCCCATACTATGAAAATAGAAGGTAGGATAACTGTGAGTTAACACAACTCAATAAGTCATATTTATCAATCTAAATTTTCAATTAAATACTTTACCAAGCATTTAATGAAATATTTAATTAAAAGTAATATAAGAAATTACTGTGTTATACAAAATAATAATTATATTCATAAAAATTCAAATAATAGTGCTAGAAAAAGAAATAAATAAGTACTTCATATCAGAAAGAATTTAAAGAATTCTGACCCTTATGCCTCTCATCAGACATAATTCAGAGAATTGAGATCATTATGCCTCCATCAGACAGAATTCAGATTTCTGACCATTATGACTCCCAAAAAATAGAGTTTGCATATAGCACTAGAATATACCCTGGACATTAGAATTTTTGTAGAAAATATTTCGTCAGATTTAAGTAAGCCAACGAAAAATCCGCTGGAAGTTTCGCCAGTAATTTCTAGCACATTTTCCGATGGAGGTTACCACTGGTTTTGCAAAAATCGACATCTTTGCTGGTGGTTTTTCTTCCTCAAACTTTTTGGTGGTTTATCTATTGGTTACACCGCCGCTTCTACCAGCGGATATAATTCAGCCAAAAATTCCACCAGTATATCAAGGTTTTCCTTAGTGTCCACGCACACCAAATCTCCTTGGAATCACCATTTCAATCGTCTTAAAAGCTTTAATTGTATTACAACATTATTTTTTAAAACCAAAATAATTTCTTATTTCTAAAGCCCCCTCATTTTCTAACTTATCAAGTGAAAATTATTTAGGTAAATAGCTAATTTTATAGAACTATTTAAAACATATAGAAAATTACTCAGCGAAAGTTTTACAGATAACAAGTTAGGTTGCATTTTTTTCCTAACGGAATTATAACTTATATAAAAAAATTAGAAATTTTTTTTATTTTTGAAAGTTAATTAAGATAGGCAAAATGCAACCTATCTCGAGCTCGATAAGTTTAGAACTATGTTGTCGGTTGAAAACAACCCGAAGCGATTCGAAATAAACTTTCTCTCTCACTCTCCAGCACTAACAAATTTGAGGGAAATGGAATTAATCAAATAGTGAAAAAAATGATATTTTTAATATAAAAATTTGGTCTAGCGCCACAGCGCCCAATTGAGCAAGCGATGCAGCGCTCTCTTTGGGAGCCTACAATGCAGTAGCGCTACCCCCAGTGTGGCGACATGAATTAATTTCCAATTTTTCATAGAGCTTAAAGCCACAACAGTGCCAACCCCAGCATCGTAGTACCCCAAAGGGAAAAGTATAGATTTCCAAAACATGTAAACAGACCCCTAGGGCACTCTTTTAAATATATGCATACTTTTATATACATACAAAATATACTCAGACAAAAGAGTTTTAATTGCAGAAAAATAGTGGATTATCTCAAATCAAGTTAACCCAAAACTGGTAGAATTGTACACTAATTCTGGAGGTGTCATAACTCTCCCCTCCTCAGTAAAGTGTTATCCTTAATATCTCAGTACCCAGATTACCAAAACATGTTAGGATATAATGGCCTCATCTTAGATTTATTCTCCCAAGTAACCTCTCCTCCGTTCTATTCTTCGATTGGACGTTAACCGTTGGAATATATTTATTCCGTAAACTTCTAACCTCATAAGAAAGAATCCCAAATCTTCTAATGCCTTTCATTGGCATGATGTTCATGTATACAAAGTTTCCCACTTGAAACTCTACTTTTTGGTGTTTGGCATCGTAATAATATGTATGCCTATCTTGCACAACATTTAGTCTGTCTTTGATCAGAAGTATCTTTTCAGTAACATCCTTGACTAAAATTGGTCCAATTAGATTCCTTACACTGACCTTTATCCAAGATAATGGGGTTCTATATTTTCTACTATAAAGAGTTTCATAAGGAGTCATATACATATTTAACTAATTAAAAGTTATTATTATAGGCAAATTCGATCAGAGGAATGTGATCCTTCCATCCACTGTCAAAATTCAAAATATATACCCTTAGAATATATTTTAGTACTAGAATAGTTCTCTCAGACTATTCATCGATCCGCGGATAAAATATTGTACTAAAATGTGATTTCGTACCAAACCTTATTGAATACCCCTCCATAACCTGGAGGTGAACCTACCCTCTCTGTCAAAAATGATCACCCTCAATTAGATAATTTCATTTATGTACACTTGTGCTAATTTATTTATGAAATCAGACTATCATATCATAATGAAATGAGTAGACTTTGTCAAATGATCAACTACAACCTAGATGGCATCATTCCCCTGTCTTGACCAAGGAGAAGCAATTGTGAATTCCATAGTCACCTCTTCTCATTTCTATTCTAAAATAGATAACGATTGTAAAAAACTTTTCAGTCATTGGCGTTTCACTTTTATTAACTAACAAGCTTCACATTTAGAAATAAAGTCTAATACATTGTTTTTCAATCCAAGTCACCAGAACATATCTTTCATATCAATATATATATATATATATATATATATATATATATATATATATATATATATATTTTTTTTTTTTTTTTTTTTTTTTTTTTTTTTTTTTTTTTTGCTTAGTGGGTGAATAGTATAACCAGAATAATGAGTTTCATATAGAATTTATTGCCTCATATTTTTTAGAAATAGAAACATACAATACATTATTTTAAAAAATAACACTAGAATCAAATACTCTTAATTCAAATTTCTTACCCAACTTGATCTAAGCAATTAGCTTCAAATATTTTGCTCCTAAAATTCTTCCGTACCAAATTGAAGACTCCAAATAGAAGCAGAAGTGAAGCATACCTCCAACTCCTAAAATCTAGTCTCACAATTAAATGTCCAGATGAATGTTACTGACTTCTAAGTCAATCTCATCAGAGGTGCATAAATTTAGAAAAAAAAATATTCCATAAACTTCATGTAATAATCGGTTATACCTAAAAAGTTATGTACCTCATATACATTAGTATGCCTTGGCCAATTAACAACAACCTAAACCTTCTGGAGATTTACATAAATATATGTAGTACTCACCAAATGCCCCAAAAAAGAAGTACTCTTCATCCAAACCTCACAATTAGATAATTTGCTATAAATCTTATGCTGCCTCAGCATCTCCATCATAATATTCATATGTCATATATGATCTTCCTTAATTTTAGAATAAATCAAAATATCATATATATAAATGATTGCAAATTGATATAAATATTCTCAAAATAACCTATTCATCATATCCATGAATATTATTTGTATGTTAGGCACACCAAAAGGCATGACTAAGAATTTAAAATGTTCATAATAAGTACATAAAGAAATCTTTATCGCATCTTCTCCTCTTTATCGCATCTTCTCCTCTTACTTTTAACTTATAGTATCCAGATCTCAAATTGATCTTAAAAATATAAAGAGGATTTTAAAAGCTTATCAAATAAATCATCAATTCTTGGTAGATGATACTTGTTCTTAATAGTAACCTTATTTAGTTCCATGTAATCAATACACATATACATCACACTATCCTTCTTTTCACAAACTGAACAAAGGCTCCTCATGGGGACATATTAGGACGAGAGTAAATCCTTTGTCTGCCAACACCTGAATCTATAATTTTAACTACTAAAGTTTATTAGGTACCATTCTATATGAAGCCTTAGATATCAGAGTTGTACCAAAAAATATATCAATATAGAGTTTAATGTCTCTGTCTAGAGGCAAACTCACTAATTCCTCAGAAAAAATATCCAAAAACTCTAGCACTATTAGTATACTAGAAAAAGAACCAAAATTTATAGTTTATCTATTTGCACAACATAAATCAATCAAGATATAACTCCACTAACTCCCTGAAATAAGCAACTCTCACTACCAAGAAATAATGTGAGTTTCTTGTTTAAAAAATCAATTTAAGCTTCATACTGACTCATCCAATCCATGCCCAAAATGACATCAAACTCAAAAATGGGTAAAAAAAATCAGACTAGACTTCCACTTCCTATAAAATTTCTCTAAATCACAAAATTATATCCTACTGGCTATCATGTCATCTCTAATAGATAAAGTAATAGATAGAGAAAAAGATGGAAATATAGAAGTCAAGTGCAGTGAATCAAAGTAGCACTCATAAATAAATGAATAAATAACTCTAAAATAAGAATAATATGATAAGACTTATAAAAAATATAAGCCATACCTATAAAACTATCTTGATCATCCCTGATATTATGCCGAGTTAGATTGCAAACACATGCTTGAATCAAAGCTAGTGCAATGAAACCTTAGGCTCTCTTTGACCTAAGAGTAGTCTACCTGTAGTAGAGCCTGCTATAGAACCATAATCATCACCACTACCTCTACCAAATGATCTTTCAAAAAATGTGTAGATTAAACCTATTCTTGGTATCCCTACTGATCTGACTAAACTCTCAGACTTTTACTTAGAACGTTGGCTGATTCCTACATGTGGACCTTCAGCTGCCCTGTGTACAACCTACTTGCACCAAAAATTTTATTATATCATCCTATAGCACTGACCAGAATGTCTTATCCCACAACTATAACACCTCGATGATTAAAGGTGACAAAATGAATTTTCAGGTCGGGTTCACGTCCAACCAAAAATTGACCCGCTTTCAACTAATCCAACTTGAACCTGACCCGATTATGCAAACATGTTGAGAAATTAGACCTAGACAAACCCATTGGGCTACCAATTTGACCCAATCTGACCTTTTAACCCGAGTAGCTAGTAGTTACAAGCGAGTGCGGGTGTGGGCCATGCGTGCGAGGCAGAGGGAGAGGGTTCGGACTATGCGGGTGAGTTGGCCAGTGCTAAGTGAGAGAGAAAGTGTGCTACAAGCCTGCGGGGTATGAGCATGGGTGCAAGATTGCGACAACATATGCAGGCCTGTGGGGTTAGCACAAGGTTGCGGGAGAAGCGAGCACAAATGATACATGCACTAGCGATGCAAGTGTTGTTGCCCTGCCTATGTTGGTATGGTGTAGCGGATGCAGTGGAGTGCAAGAAGCTAGAAAGGTGGGTGTAAGCTAAAACTAGTGTCAAATCTAGGTCATTTTTGAGTTAGTGGATTGACCTAAACCAGACCCATTTTTTTTTAAATAGGTCATACGAAGGAACTCGATCCTAACCCATTTAGTAAATGGGTCAATCCAAACTTGAATTTTTTGGGTTGGGTTTGAATTGGGTTATCAGGTCGAATCAATAATCGACACTTCTATCGATGACCCACTAATAGAACCAAAACTAGTTATGATGTTACTATCAAAGATACATATTGTCCACCACTCCTGGACTCAAGGAGTCCAAACCTTCTTCTCTTCATAGAGTATCCACTACTAGAAGTCTTACCATCAAACATCTTCCTACTAGTAGTCCAAAATTGTTGAGTAGCGATTAGATCATGCTTTATTAAAGGAGCTCGCTCCATTACCCAAAAAAATCAAAGATATGGAATAAGACCTGTGGCTGCCTTAAACTATCTTGGACGCCTCTTAGAAAAATATAACACTTCTCCTCGAGAGTGCTAACAACATCAGAGCATATCTATCTAAAAAAAAAAAAAAAAGCTCAGCCTTATTATGCATTACAATCTAGCACCACTGAATCATCCGCATAAAAGTCTCATGTATCTACTAACATGCACAAGAGGGTATAAATTATTCTCCAAATATATTAGTGAATTCCTCCTAGATGATTAGGGAGTTCAATCTCCCCTAAATTTTTCATCCTGCTGGCCCATCCATCAGTGCTCTACCTCTCCATCTAACAAAAAAACTATCAAAGGAACCTTCCACTTAGGAGGATAATACCTATCGTCAAACATCTTCTCCAATCTCCTCAACCAATTCTCTGTCACTTTGAGATCAATATCTCACTATAACCTTTGATCGAGGCTTCATCTTCAATAATATCTGTAAATGTCGGTCTACATCATCAGATAGAACAATATGAACCCTACTCTATTCATCACCCATCAGTTGGGCTATCAGACTAGCAAATTTTTAAATAATATTAAAACTAATAGTGCTAGGAAAAGAAATAAACAAATATTTTATATCATATAAAATTTAAAGAATTTTGACCCTTATGCCTCCCATAAGACATAATTTAAAGAATTCAGACTCTTATAACTTCTAATAAATCGAGTGTGTATAAAATACCATAATGTGCTATCGGCACCAGAATGTGCATTTAGCACTAGATATGAACTTCCTTCGCCTACACAAGATCTCCTCAAAATAATAAATTTCAAACAAATAAGTATATAATCCATAGCATTGTAAAAGAAGTGTAAATATATCCATTTTATAGAATGCTTTAAAGGTAGGCAGCAGAATGTACTACTAAGAAGAAATGCACTATTTCAAGATATAACCAAATTTTTAGAGATTATTCAAAACCTTATTTTAAAGCTTTAATTATACTATATCATTATTTTTAGAAACTAGAATAATTTCTAATTTGCCTAAAAAATTCAAATTTTCAATTTAACTAGTGAAAACTTTCTAAAAATATAGCTAAATATTCAAAACTATCATATCTAAAATATCAAGAAAGTTACACGATGAAAGTTTTATAAATAAAAATCAACCTGTCTCAAGCAGGACAATTTTCAAAACTGGGATGACTACTGAAAATGACACAAAGCAGTTTGAAAAAGAATTTCACTTTCTAAAATTCCTTCTCTCTTTATCTTGACGGTAGCTTTAAGGAAAATAAAATGAATCAAATAGTTAAAATTGATTTTTTTTTAATATAATATTTTAGCTTAGCATCACAACGCCCATCTGTGTGAGCATCACAGCTCTCCCTTTGGGAGCTTACAACTCTGTGACATGAATTAATTTCCAAAATCTTAGAAAGTTTAGTGTCGTAGCAACGCCAGCCCCAGCACCTTGGTGTGCTTATAATTAAAGCATGTATCTTAATAAGAGAAGTCCAACGATTACAACATCACTTAGTTTTAAGTCATTGAGAGACTCATTTGCTAAAAGAATAGTCTCTGATAAATGTAGTCTATATAAGCTATCCCATAGAATTTTTTTAATATTTTGGTTAAAATACCAAAATTACACTTAAAAATTATAAATAAACTTATATTCATCACATGAAGGTGAACTTAGAACTGACTAAATATTTCATAGAGCTTATAGTTGTATGCTAGAAAATTAGTAGAAGTAGAGTAGGAGAATTTTGTCATTTTGTTGTATACGAAGTTCCAACACATAAATAGATAAATGAAAACAGAATGCGTGAAACCAAAGTTTTTTTTATACAAATAAGCTAGAAAGGGGAAAATCACAAGAGTCGGCTCAACTGAAATAATTCTATTGTATGAGCACTGATTATAAAGTTGTGCTCCTCCTCTCATTTGGAAAATGGAAAATTTGCATGAGTTAGAGGAGTTGGTGGACAATATAGTTAATATAGGTTGAAAGATGTTAGCACGGTTAAGGTTGGGTGATAGTGATATAATAGTCTTAGTCAAGGGGTTGTGACCTAATAATGGTAAATATCACCATATGCAATGGCAGTCAAATAGTGGTGATCAAGCATCCATGATGGTTTGGTTTGATTGAAATGGTTGAGCGATGAATGTCCAATGATGACAATGGAGTGGAGAAAGTCTAATGGCCACAGTTTGAAGGCAGTCAGTGGTGGTAGTCAAATGGTTGTTCAAGGACACTGGTCGGGTGTTGTCTCATGATACAGATCGAGTAAGGAAATTGGATGGAAATCTAACCATGACAATTAGGCAAAGTCAAAACATTAATTGAAAGAAGGTTATACAACAATGGTTCAATAGTGGCGATTTCACAATGGTTTAAAGATGATGGTGCTCATGGGAAGCATAGGGATTCTTTAAACATTTTGAGCTTTCTTGAATCTCTAGCCCAGGTACCCTTTTAAAGTAGAGATGGAACTTTATTTAAAGATTTTTTTAAAGTGGCATGCTTCATAAATATGGAAAAAAAATCTAAAATACTTCATCCAACTATCCGTAGAGCTTTTATTTAACATTTAATTGTCTTGATGTTGTCAAGATTATGCCATCATTAACTATTGGATTTGTCTCATCGAGATATAAATTTGATTATAAACATTCCAAATTTTAAGATCATTTGGCCCTCCAATTAATATTCTAAAATTTTCAAATATGCTTTAAACTCTTTATTTTGGTAGATTTTGACTCTAATTGGATCATTTTTGGAGATGTTGGGTTTGTCATGTTGAAGCAATTAGTTTGATTATACATTTATTTAAAAAGGAAACTATATGATTCTAAATTTAATTTTAAAACTTTAAATTCAAATGTGAATTGAGATTAGTGTCTGATCAAGCTAATTTTTATGATATTTTTTATCATGATAATCACCACTAGCAACCATCATCACCCGTTCTCACCTATCTATCATCACTTGAATGCCATGAGGTGACTATCATCGCTTGATCGTTATTGCCTGATTGACATCATCCATTATCAAGCTGTCATCACCCAACCGCTATCATCTAACCATTGATGCCCAATTATTATCACCTAGTTGCTACCGTTTGACTATCATCCCTTTTAAAATCTCGTGTATTCTCCACCATATTCATTGAGTTCAAACTTGTACCATGTAATTTCATCTCCTCTAAATATTAAAGTAAAGAGTACAACAAATCATTTTAATTAGGCATAGCCTCTTGATTTTTTTTTTTTTTTTTTTTTTGAATTTTTTCATGCAAAAAATTTGTTATCTCTTTCAACTAGCATTTATTTATATATATGATGAATCTTTGTATATAAAATTAAAATATTTAACTCTCTCTATTACAGTGAATATTCTAACACATAATAATTTTTACTTACACATATAGATAAAATAAATTAAAAATAATTCATATTAGACACAAACTTGTTGATTTATGAAACCAAAATAGTGAAATCACATGACCTAGCATAGTTGAAATAATTTTATTATTATATGCCATATATAGGTTATAAAAGATGGTCTTTTAGTTAAGAAAGACATTGATATAATGTAGTAGACATGAACAATGAATGTCTATAATAAAAAAAAAAGGAGCTTTAAGATATTAGAATTATCTTTTAGTGATAATTGACTATCACTTTAGTTATTATTCTTAGAGGATGAGAGACTAAAGATCAAATTAAGAACAAGAAGATAATCATAAGCCTTAGTGGTCGTCTATTATTGACATTAGTGCTATAGGCAGGCATTGAGATTGATTTTAATCTCAAACAACGACCTTGTTGGTGATTACAAGCGTTGAGGTTGATATTAATTAGAGCTGTTAAAAACGGGTCACGGGTCGGGTTCGGGATCAACCCAAAATTGACCCGACACTATACAACCCGACCTGAACCCGACCCGTTTTTGCAAACGGGTCGGTTTTCCGAACTCGAACCTGACCCGCTTCGGGTCCGAGTCAACCCGAACCCGACCCGCTTCGGGTATATTTTATTAAATTTTTTTATTTAATTCAATTTATTTTATTATAAATTAAATTAATGTAAGATTTACTTCAATTAATTTAAAATAAATCAAGATTAATTTAATTTGGGCAACAATGTTTATAATTTTTTGAAATATCATTTATTTATTTCATAAAAATCCTTTAAAATCCTATTAAATTAATAAAAAATAGGTCAAACCGGGTCGATTTCGGGTTTCGGTGTCAACCCGAACCCGACCCGGTTTTACAAACGGGTCGAAATCTCTAACCCGAACCCAACCCGGTTCGGGTTTGGGTTGACCCGAACTCAAAATTTTCGGGTCGGGTTCGGGTCGGGTTCAGGTCGGGTTTTCGGGTCGGGTCAAATGTTGACAGCTCTAATATTAATGGCAAACATCAATGACGGGTATTAAGGTTGATGTCAACAATAACAACCAGTCCAGTTGGCAACAATGTGTGTACACATTTGTGTCAACATGATACATCATCCTTTTTAGCGATGACAGGCAATAAACTTGATGTCAAATATATACGTCGACATTAGTGTTGACAGCATGACTCAACTAGATATCGACGGTGTGCATTAGCTTTATTCGTAATAAATAGTATGCGTCCATATTTGTGTCGACAACATGCATCAAATTTATTGGTACTAGTGCTCATCAAAGTATGTATTGATGGAATGCATCAACCTTATTGACCATACCACACCACGATGTTGGTACTGAAATCATTCATCAAGCATATTGGTGATGAAGGACATAAGCTTTGTTGCAATCATTTACATCAATGTTAGTGTTGATGATGTGCATTAGCTTTATTGTTGATAGCCTACAACAATAATGGCAATGGCTTACATCAATCTTGTTATAGATAATGTACATCGATATTGGTGGTGATGGCATGCATTAACTTTATTAATGATTTTGTGTTTTGACTTTGGTTTCAATGTTATGCATCTACCTTACTACTAATGACATATATTGATCATATGTGTCAACTGCATGTATCAAACTTATTGGTAATAAAATATTTTGATGTTGGTATTGATAACATGCATCATCATGATTTGGCAAAAAAAGTGATGATAGTTAGATGATGGTAATAAAGCGACAATATTTGGGCGATCAATCACTAGTGATGCGTGATCATTAGCTTTGATCCTGAATCAAAACTCTAGGATTCTTCAATTTTTTCTAATGCATCAAACTTATTACTTGCATTAATTACTCTTAAAATAAATATTTATTTAATATGTACAAATGATTTTCTTTATAATGATAAACTTTTTTTGTGGTGAAAATATTGTGGTCCATTGCGCAAGGAGAAAATTCTATATCTAAAAATTATAAAATCAAACTAAATAATTTATAACTTATCGCACAATTAAAAGAAAAAAAATCATTTTGGATATCATTTTTCCTTGAAAATAATTTCTGTCAAGAAATTATATTAATATTTTGGTCAGAATCTTAAAGCCCTTAAATATACTCTAAGTTAAGTATAATAAATAAATAAAAAATATCACACAAATCTCAAAGCAGTTATAAGAACTTTGAGTCCCTCGCCATTTTTTAAGGAGCGGACTTAAGAAGAGTTCAGAGTGGGCAATTATCCTCTAAATTTTTTCTCTTAATGAAATAAATAAATTGAGATACAAAGTGATAGAGAAAATTTGATGAAACTTTACTAAGAAAATAAGTCAATGTTAATTTTTTATCATATTTCATTAAATTACAAGTATTTTGAAGTTGTTTGATTATATTTATTTTAAGTATAATGCATTTCAAAAGCATAGATTTTTTAATATTGATACTAAAATAAAACTTTGAGTGTTTGATCGATTAAAAGTGAAACAGATTCAAGATATTTTCTAAGGTGTTTCTAATATAAAAAATAATTCATTTTATTCGAATAAATTTCAAATTGAACACCCCGTAATCTTGTAGCACTCATGAACTTATCATCACCGTGTTCACTATCTAACATTACTTTACGACATATAGACATCTTCGCATTTATAATATCATAGCATTCATGAAGGTAGTCGTCATCCACACCAGGGGAGGAACTATGCAGTGGTGAGAAGAATTCATCCAATTATGTTGAATTTTTCTAACACTAACAACAAAATTGTTAAAAACGATTATGTGCAAAATAATATATATATATATATATATATATATATATATATATATATATATATATATATATATATATATATATATATATATATATATATATATATATATATATATATATATATATATATATATATAATTCTTATTTTCTTATAAATTAGTAACTGTGGCGGGCTCTCCCTAACAAATACTAATTTAACTTCATTATGGGCCAATGGCCCACTTATTAAATATTAAACTTATAAGAACAGAATTGTACTTATGACAAATAATTGGATTATTACAGAATTCGCCTAAATTTTTTTTAATAAAAATTTGGAAGAATTTATTATCGTCAATCATATATAAATTAAATTTAAAAAATAATATGTAACTTATACTTAATATTTGATCTTTAGAAATGTAAATATAACTGAAAATACTAAATTTTGCAATTAGACCTTTGTTGGTGTACGAACTAAATCTTTTCACTTCCACAAAAAGTTAAAATCTGAATTTGATGTAATATAAACTAACCAAAAAAATCTGATATAAATCATGAAAATAAATAAAAAAAATAAAAGGTAAACCGGGTAATGAAGCTTCTACATCTCTTATTCTCTTCATATAGAGAGAGAGTTAAATGACTGTTTGTTAGAAGAAGTAGCATTATAATATGAGAATTTATTCTGTGCGGAGTTCGGACGCAGTTCTAAATTTGAAGGCGAATCAGGTGCAGCCATGTCAGCAATACCGAGCCATGGTATACAGAAAAAAGTGACGTGATGCATTCTGATTAATCTCCGGACGACGTTTGACGTTCGCACAGAATAAATTTTCCTATAATATAGACTGAACAAGCTGTATCTAGTAGACCAAATCCATCAAAGCACTCTAATTACAAGAGACAAACAGTATCAAACCTTCGTAAATAAAATAATCCAGTAGAGGAGATAGGCTTAGAAGATTTAAACTCTCTTTGGTCACCTTCCACTTGAGGAGCCCTATGCGACATGCCAACTGAATCTACGCATACTTTGACTTAATCCCTCTTCCCTTGAGAAGAATTAACAAAGTAATATGAATCATCAAAAGGCTTTCACACATGCGAAATTATTGAACATTCTGGGTGGTAGGTTTATATATTTCTTTGTGAGGAGAAAGGGGAGGTGAAGGGCGTTTTTTATCTTGTAGTACACGCGTGATAAACTAAGGGACTCTGCTATCCTTAGGCACACATGGCGCTTATTCACCGGGAAGGAAATAACAAAAGAAAAAACCTTAGAATATATGAGAATAAAATGGGTGAAAAACAAGAAAACAAAAAATGACTAGGAATGGATGGGGACATGAGAAGAGAGGAAAGATGCGAAGTTGCGAACAGAGGATCTGAATAGTCGTAAAAAATGAAGAAGTGATTGCTTTTAGAATTTTTTACTGTATTTTAAGAAATCCAATTAGATAACGGATTAAGCGTAGCTGTGGCGTACTAGCAGAGGAGAGAGAAAGATAGAGGGAAGAGAGAGAGAGGAGAGGAGTAGGTGGTGAGAGAAAGTGAGGGCCACGAAGGCTTTAAATGAGGGCTCATGGCTCGGGATGTAGAGGCAAAGCAGCACTAGTAGCGACTTCTAACTCATCTGCTTCTTCTTCTGCTTCTTCTTCTTCACCCTTGGCAATATCTATAAGAGAGAAAGAGAGAGATAGAGAGAAAGCTAGAGAGAAGGAGAGGAGTTATGGAGGGGAAGAAATCATTTGTTGATGAACTGTTCCCAAGAAGAGAAGCACCTCAGCAAGCAAAGTCTGATATACTCAGCTCCATATTTCCGCCTCGCTCAACGGTAACTTACTCTGTTTCAACCCTGCATAAGATAGTACATACTCTGTTTTGTAAAATAGCTATGAAAAAGATTTTTTTTTTTTTTTGGTTCATTCTATTTGAATCTGCAGTTTGGATTGATTTTTATTTTAATTAATGAAACTATTTCATTGTCTTTTTTTTCCATTTTGATTTTGTTCTTCATGAAATATCCTGCAGCGTTTATCTTATAAGAAGTTAATAAGTATTTATAAGCATTTTTTTTTTTTTTTAGGGAGGAGGAAAGGATTCATCTCATTCAGATTTCTCTGGTACTTGGAGAAAACAGGGAGGTGAGGCTTCGATACCAAATATTTTGCCTTATGTAATTGATTTTCTTTTGTCGTTTGTTTGGAATGTTTTTATTTTCTCCTTCAAACAATTTATATTGGAACAGTTGCTAATGTCGTTTGGAAGGTGATTGATTTAATTGAGCACTTATTACTTCAGTATGGGCCAAGTTTAGAGAGCTAAAGACCAGAAAAATAATTTTTATTTCTTTTACTCTTCTTAGCAAAATGCTGCATCTATTTTAGCTTTTAAATTTCTGATATTTTAGCCGACCCCCCAAGAGAAGGATGAGGATGATAACGATGATGATGATAATGATGATGGTGATGGTGATTGTGATATAGAATATAACAAATATGTAATAATGCATTACTTAATGAATAAAGCTATATTCTCAACATACATACTTATAATTACTTTTTTTATGGGTAAACTATCTATTTTTTATGTTATCTTTCTTATTTATGTTTATGATGTATTATTTATATATGTAACATCATACATATCATAATATCGAATTATTCGTCATTAAGAGTCTATTTGGAACAACTTTTTTATTATTTAGATCACAATCTTAAATTTAAATATCTCTGTAGGTTATTTGGGAGACTTTGGTGAATCAACCGATAGCATAATGATAATGCTTGCACTTATGTGATGCCATTGTTTAATATAATTAACCTTAATGAGTTACTCTAAACTATGGATTGAGAGCCATTATTAAACTTTAAAAAAAATATTTATGAATAAACTATATAATTAGCAGTGACTATATTTAAAAAATGCACAAGTTTTGATATGATTTTTGTTTATTTTTAACTTTTTATATTAAAAAAGGGTCTTGATCATTAACAGAGACTTTTGTCAAATGAAAACATGGAAATTTCATGCATCTCCTCGCTTCAAGTTCTTTTTGGTTGGTCACTTTTCACTTGATGTTGCTTGTGTTGAAAAACGGGTGCCGTTAACAAACTAACTATTGACAAAAATGGGTTCAAAGTCAAATTAGAATAAGTTTTATATTCATCAAATTTATTTTATGATAAATATAATGTAAATTTAATGTAATTATAGAAATCATTAGTTGTTTATTACAATCATTTTAAAATAGAATAAAATAATTGTCAAATTCATCCTCTATTTTTTTTTGCACGATCAAAATATTTTTCGACTATATAAAGCATTGCTTTGATTTTTTGACACTTTAAGGCTTCGCTCCGTTCGGCTTTCTTGCCACTTCTTAAAAAACATTTTGGTACTAAAAAAACTGCTTTAAGAAGCAGTAAAAAAATCGTCCTGAATGAAGCTTAAGGCTTCGTTTGGAACGGCTTTTTTATTGTTTTTTAGAATGGCTTTCTAGTACAAAAAAATTTTGAACTAGAAATTTTTGTAGTAGGAAGCTGCTTTAGAAAGCCGTCCCAAACGAAGCCTAAATAAGAACCAAATTAGTTTTAAATCATTAAGGTCTCTCTAAAAGAGTCAAAGAACTGAAATGAGACTTTTAAACCGTCAAAATTTTCCGCAATTTTTTACAAATTTGAGAAGCTGAAAGCTCAAAACCTTCACAAATTTTTTTATTTTGTTCAGAAGGAAACTCTCGTGGAAGCCCAGGTAAAAACCAGAGCTCAGGCAAGAAGTACAGTAATCCTCTATATCTTTGTGAATTACCAGAGTCCTGTCTTATGAGCTCATCTGTGCATTACGGTGGCCGTGATGACTTCATTCCAGAATCTTCAGCCTCCAATAACTCCTCGTCGTATTTTAATGTAAGTCCAAAAAATATGATATTTCCTTAAACAAATTAACAAATGAAAGAGA
The DNA here is from genome assembly GCA_016618105.1 of Dendrobium huoshanense. Classification (NCBI taxonomy): domain Eukaryota; kingdom Viridiplantae; phylum Streptophyta; class Magnoliopsida; order Asparagales; family Orchidaceae; genus Dendrobium; species Dendrobium huoshanense. The sequence goes on along the minus strand of CM028347.1, from coordinate 14,116,632 downwards.
AAAATCGTTCTATATGGATATATTTAATGGCAGTGCAAAAAGGATAAGGAGGATGATTCAGCCAACACAGATGTTGCAACCAGAGGAGATTGGTGGCAAGGTAAGACTATTATTTTTCCTGAGGGAAATTTGTCTCTTACGTATATTTAATTCATCACCTCGTTTTCATTTTCTTTTTTTATTTTTCAGGTTCGCTTTACTACTGAAGCTATTTCCAGCGTCTGTATTACAGGTACTTGTTAATTAGTTTATAGTTTAACTTATTCAAATCAGATATCTACTCAGCTTTTTTTTTCTTAGTGTTTCATTAATTTTATTTAAATATTTAGGATTGACTTCATAAATTCTGATTGTCTATTCCTTTTTATTTAGTGTTGCTATTTTTTTTGGCAACTCTTAGGCTTTATTGGCTTTCTTTTTCTAGATATTTATAAATTATCTTGGTATGTTGGTTGGGAGATTTGGCTACCAAGTTCGAGTCTTACATATGTGATGTGTTTGTGAATTCGTTTAATTGGCTTAAATGTCCTAAACAAAATTATTTAAGTCGAGTGAGTTTATTTAATTTTTTTTTATTGAAAACATTATCGGAATTTTAAAATTTTATTTAAACAAATTTTTCTTAATAAGTTTAAAGTTTAATCTTGTTTAATTTATTATATATTTAAAACTAATAATGCAAACATATAGCCATATTACTAAATATATTTGAATTAATAAATTTTAATCAATATTAATATAATTGACAAACTATCATTTCAATATTTTAAAAAAAAATCATAGATATATATATAAAATAAATCGGCAAATAAATAATTAATCATCATTAAATGAGTTTTTTTTACTGAATCATTAACAGACTATTTGTTAAACAAAAAATGAAACTATTTAAGAACATAAATAAATAAATATATTAATATTCAAAATTATTCATTTATATATATGATAATCCCTAAAATAAATTTTAATTTCATTATATAAATAATTGAACATAAGAAAATCTTACATAAACAAGCATGAAATGCTCTAATTTCTCATATCAATCTTTCAAATTCTTTCAAATTCTTTTTGCAATTTCATGCCATAATCATCCTTTAACTAATTTCTGCCGACTATTTTACTGTTACTTTCCAACTTCTACAGTCTTCTACGTCTTTTAAATTTGAATATTTTATGATGCTTTCAGTGCGAGACCACTCTTTTGTTTTTTTGACAGGTTCCTATGTAACTGCTGCAAATAAGATAACAAGTCTGCATTAAAAATCCAAACTGATAAGAGGACCTCCATGTGCTTGCTTCGTGAACAAAGCTGCTCAATGGCTGCCTTCAAATGTTAATTTTCCTTTGATGATTTTACTTCAAATTAATTAGGTTGTGGAAATATATATGTAATCGCTTAAATTAGCAGAGGCTTCTAACAAAGCTTTGCTGCTTTTCTCCTCTAAGGCTGTAACTTTTGCTAGGAACCAACTTTACTGGTCTTTTATGCCTTTCCTTCAACCACAAGGAGGGAGAAGGAAGGGTTTGTTTGTTTGTGAGTTTGCCATTAATATAGTAATTATTTGGCATAAGTTTTCTTTTCTTAAGCTATAAAAATATACTTAACACCAATGTTTAGTTTGGTTGGTGGGCGAGTACGGTTGGGAATCCCTCATCTTGTTCGCTCGATTCCTCTTGAGCTGCAGCGCCTCTTAATCGGGGCTCAATCAAGTGTGGGCCATGAGGTTTCTGGTGTGGGTGCCTCTTCTAGATTAGTGGAGGATTAGTCACGCCGTCAAACTCCCTTTAGGGAGTGGTAGCGGGTGGATTCCCCATTTTATATATATACTTAAATAATTGTGATTATTAGATTTAAAATCATTAAATCCTGTGGCATTATTTTTTTTAATGTTTTTTTCCTAAGATAGTTTGATAATTATAATTTGGTACATCAAGTTTTTTTATAATTGATGGCTCTGATTTTGTGATATGATATTTATGATTTTAAAGCGGATATTCTTTCAAGTAAATTGGAATCAAATATAAATTTTCTTGATGACATATTTCATGTATTAATGGACAGCTTATGATGAAATAAATGGTAATTAAGCTGATTTTTATTTTTTATTTTTTAATTGTTATGCCATCTGTTTATCCTTTTATTTTTTCTATGCTTGATGAAAGGTTAAACAATCATATAAAAATTGATGAAACTCGATTTATATATAATTTTTATGCTATATATTCTAATCAATGGTGTGATATTAAGCTTTGAATATTATTTTATAGATATAAAAATGGAATATTTGGATAATTGAATCGCCCTTTTTCTTTTTTGGAGGAGAAAAGTAGTTCTCATGAAAATATTATCTTGTTGACCACTAAAATGTCCCAAAGGTAAGCCAGCCCCTCGCCAACTCATCGACGTACTAAGCCAACTAATTCACTGGACTCCCTAATCGATTATGTGCGGTAAGAGTACATTGTTCGAATTAATAGTCATAGCACCTTATGCTCCAGTCTTAATTGATTTGGCATGATATCCCTTCGACTAATAAAGCGATTTGTAATGACGAGAAATTATTCTGTGCGAAGTTGGACGTAGCTCTACTTCCGGAGACCAACCAAAAATGAGCTGCATCAGCAATACTGAGTGCGGTACCGAACAGTACCTCGGCGTTTGACGTCCACACAGAATAATTTCTTTGTATTGACACTGAGATATGTTTAGTATTAATTAAGTTTTATCAAATCAATTAACCCACTTAACTTCCTCGATAACTAAGTCAATTTGATCCTTTAGCTTAGTTGGGCACAAATCAAGCTAATTTGGCTCGCATGCCACATAAGTAGACTATGCAAGCCCCAATTGAGCTCACTTGTTCAATTAAGGGAAATTGTCAGGTCGACCTTGTAAATAATCATTCTCTTAATTGAGTGACCCAGCCCAATGGATTGAGGCTATATTTGTTTGTTCTAATCCATCCCATTCAACTCTAATCAGCGTCAGTTTTGGGTAACCTTGTGAAAGCCATTCTAGTTATGGGGTGAGCCCATTCTCAGGATGAAACCCGGTTGACCCATCAAATAGATTGATAAAGCCATTGATCAGGCCTAGATTATATCAATTAATGTTACATCGAACCATTCACTAGCTCACTTTCATTATGGTTCATTCAATTTTAGGCTTTGTTTATGATAGCTTTTTTATTGCTTTTTAAAGCAACTTTTTAATACAAAAATTTCTTAAATTATAAATTTTTGTATTTAAAAGCTGCTTTAAAAAATAGTAAAAAAGCCGTCCCAAGCCAAGCATTAATCACCTAAGCCTTGTAAGTCCCAATTTTATTCTCTTTCTATGTATTGGAGCCTAAATGGACACTGGATTATTTTTAACTGACGGTACTTGGGCTTAGTTGGATCAAACCAAGTTAGGATCATTGAATGAAGTTTTTAAAGGCTAACTGCTCTTCCCACACGTAAAATGCTAGAAACAATATTCTTCTCTCAAATACAAAGAACCTATTAAATGCAGCCACCTAATTGCAAAGAAGAGGATCAATTCTTAGTCATTTTTGGGGGACATTTTAGGCCAATTAAAATAAATTCATACACACATCACATATGCATGACTCGAATCCAAGGCTTCTTAGTTGATAGCTTGGCTCCCAACCAACATGTCAAGATGAGTTGCATACCAATATTTCTTAGTCCAAAACTCCATTTTTTATCTGTTGCCCCACCCGCCGCATGAATCTCATGTTTTACTCACCTCCAAAATGGTAGAATAATGTGGTAATCTTTACAAACTTAGCTTCTTTTTGTGTGTGGTCATCACTAGAAATATTACCAACATCTTCTCAAATTATGAGAATACTTTGCAACTCATACTTATTAGTAGTTGGAGTTATTTCTAAAATGTGTTCCTCTCTCTCTCTCTCTCTCTCTCTCTCTCTCTCTCTCTCTCTCTCTCTCTCTCTATTTATTGCAATGATATGCTTTTTGGATCGATATATGAATAATGAATATTTTGATATTAGAAGTTTATGGATTATAATGTCCATTTTTATGGCATTAAATTTTATCAGTGAATATTTCTATAATTGTTTCAAATGATTCGGCCATACATTTAACTCCATTAGACTTTTGGTTTTGAGAACTTTGAATTGTCACCCATCAATTATTGATCAAAAATATCAAATCAATAGTGGTTGTTATCCAATCACCATAAGGTCACTACCATCATCACTCGCCCAACTTCCTGAGCCTGTACTAATTCAAACTAGCCTATCAAGCTACCTTATGGTGGTTTGGTCGATCTCTAGAATGAAGGATGAAGTGATTTTTTTATCATCCTTCAAGAGTTTTGATCTTATATTGGTAAAAGAGGCTAAAATACCTCTATATAAATTTATAAATAAGTATTGTTCATTTATATTTATGATATATTTCAATAGAGACTCGAGAGAAACTTCTAAAGTATATAGAATTTTAGAGTTCTAATCATGAACTAAAACTCCTAGTTGTTAGTAATTTTTTTCTTGTATCAACTTCTTTCATTATTCTTGTCTCCCAATCTCTTATTTTACCATCTAAGTCACCCAATATCCATCAACAAATGCTTGTCAACATTATAATAATGATGCAATCTATGTTACATAACACCATCATTATTTGATGCCCTTAAGTGTCCAAATATATCTATTCTTTAAAATTTATGAAGGATGACCCTCTATCTATAATATGAGAACTAAAAGATCTATGTTGATTTCTCCTCTTCCCATATCTTAACATCAAAATTTTCACCCTCCATGCATTGCATTTTATTAAATTAAATATGTGAAATTCTCCATCAAAATTAAGTTAATAAATCCATCATTTTTTATTATCATAAATATTCTAACATTATAAATTATAATATCTGCTTTTTATATTCTAATGAAATTTAATGATTATTTTATTATTAATATAATCAAATATTTCTTTCTTAATATAAATTACTAAAATATCATTCATCAACTGATTTTCACTTCTATTTCATAGTAATTTTTGTATGATAGTTATATCAGAAAAAACTCAACATTATTGTTTTTTATCATAGATTTTTTTAATTATATATATATATATAATAGAATAGCTAACAAGGAAGAAATCCAGCTATATTCATTGCATCAATGTTGGAGAGGTCAAATTGGTTTCTCATACTGATGTTTCTCTTGAGTTAACTAATTTTTTTTAAACACGTTTTTATTTGCATGTTGAAATTTCTGCAAAATTAAAAAATAGTTTTTTTCTTAATAACAAATAAAATTTTAGAAACAGACAAATTTATAATAATTTATGAAACGAGATTTTTTTCATTTGAAAATTTGTGAAAGGGGAAAAATTAGAGGTCTAACTGAGTTGAAATGATTTCGCTAATATAAGTTGAATATTACAAATGATATCATTCACGGTAATTGTAGAAGGAATTAGCGTATATGGGAACTATAACAAATATATTTTATAGTGGAAATAGGTGTTGAGATATTGGAGTTGTCATCTAACAATGGGTATTAGTTTGATGATCAGAGGTCAAGCTACTGAGAAAACAAGTACTAAACATCGATAGCCGGCATGTATAACTCATTGACAAACTTTAAATTATGGCTGAGTAAGAACATCGAAAGTCATGCAGAATAGTTAACAATGAACTTATGTGTTCTCCGAAGAAGAGGGAAGATTGGGCAATCATGAAGATGGATATTGTAAATTGATGACTAACAGATGCTAGATTTTGGCATACGTCAAATGATAACTAATAGAAAATACCAAAATTCAGGCAACAATGGCCAATTAGTTTTGTTATTGTCCTGATATAAAGGGGGATGGGCAGGTCATCAGTATGATGGACATTAAAAATTGGTAAAAAGTAGACGTTGAGTGATAGTCAATGAAGAACATAAAAGACAAATGACGGTGGACAATCACCTTATTTGTTCTCTCAATAAAAGTGGGCATCACTAGATTGATTGGACAAGTGTCGAACATTAGTGATTGATAATTTTTGATCATTTATAAGCATTGGATGATATGGACGATGAAAGTCGAGTGATGATAGACAAAAAGTTTAATCATTTTTTTTTATAGAAGGGGAGTATAGACAATTGATAAGACAAGCACTGAACCATAGTAGTTAATATACGTCTAAAGTCAGCCACTGACAAGTATTAGATGACAATTTATGGAGTATGTTAGAAGTTGGGAAATTATGGGTGGTCAACAATATCATTACCTTGATATAACAAGAGACCAGTTGACTTATAGAATGGGTATTGCATTTCAGTGTTTGGCAAAAATTGGATATTATCATTAGCAAGTATTGAATGATGATCAATGAGTAATATCAAAATAAAGTGATAATTGACAGGCAACTTAGTAATTCTTTTGATAAGAGGGGGATTGGGTGACTAATAGGATGGTGTTAGATTTTGGTGGTTAGCATGCTAATAGTCAATATACAACTATAACCAGATCATAATCAAAGAAAGCTAGCTAATTTCATTCAAAAAAATTTATAAACAACAAATTTTAAAATTATATTACTACAGTCAATATTTAAATTCCACTATAAGATCCAAAGACAAAATAATATGTACAATTTGTTGACATATTATTTCACTATAAGGTCCAAAGTCCCACTATAGTATCTAAAATCTTATAAATCAAAATATGTCATTATATTTATTCTGTCAAAATCATATAAAATAGTCAGTAGATCAGTTACATGCAATCCATAATATATCCCAAGATCTTTACTATAAAAGAATAAAAAAAAAGGTCGCACAAAAAAAAATAAAAAAATAAAAAAAAAAGAATCTCTATCAAACTCACTCTTATTGGTCCTGACCCATTTGTTGACCTGAAATCAATAAAATCTACATAATGAGCTAAAAAGCTTAATAATAACTCAAATTCACTAAAACTTCAAATGAAAGGCTTAAAGAATCAATATATATATGCTCGATTCATTCAATATAGTCAATAGCATTCAATATTATCAATAATCAGTTATCATTCGCAAGGCTCAAAATGATCAATAATAACATAGTTGATATGACAATTAATAAATTCATAAAGCAATCATACTAAAATCATTTATAAATAAATAAAGGAATCATAACCTATAGGTGTCAACATTATTAGTCTTATATATTTTATCTATTAAAAATCATGCATCATATGATGTCAATACATGTACTTGTATCCATCATGATCTATCTATCAATGCTATCTATGCACTTTATAATTCTATCTATCAATATTATCAATGCATACATATTTTTATATATGAGTTAGCAATAGAAGACAATCAAGTTTAAAGTTTAATATGGTGTTTTTATCATTTTTAACCCCAACTTCTTCCCAGTTGGTCATCAAACATATCTATCATAATTATCATTTATCAGTAAATCAATTATCATTACAAGCGGCTTTCATTAAAGCACTAAATAATTGTCACTCTCTGCCCATCGTATTAATTATCAGTCAATAGTTATAAGCTATAATCTGGATAATACCACAAATTATCTTTAAAGTAAAGCTCGTTGGCCCACCCTCCTACACATGGTACTAATATTTTAAGAGCTAGTGTGTATTAATTATAATGTTAATAGCCAACCTCCTTTTTTTTATGAAATACATTTTAATGTATAAAATACAATAAAATCTATATATCAGTCTATAGCTTCAGAAAATCATAACCTTCATTTCACCATGTAGAAATCGATAATATTACAATCAAAATGTCTATATTATTCATATCGATTATATAACAAAAAGTTACAATCAAAATGTCTATATTAATACAATTATTTAATTTATTCAATTTTCAATAGAAAATTCATTTAAATTTATTTGGGACTTCAAAAATTATAGAAAGTATTCATTAAATAAATAAATTTATTTAAAAAATATTTGTGAAGTCAATTTGTAAAATGAATACCAGATGGTCTCAAAATTCACACTTGTATCAACATATGTCAATTTCTTAAGGATTTTTAGAAACTCCAAAAAATTATTAAAAAAATCATGTAAGTAAAATACTACAATATCAATGTTATGGCAAAGTCGATTTATAATTTGGAGTTATAATGATTTCAGAAAAAAATATTTAACAGAGTCAAAATACGATATATATATTACACTTCTTCACAATTTTAATGCCAACAAAAATACATAGTTAGAGGGGACAATGATTAGAAGATTAGTAATGTGTGTGTTAAAGTCAGTAGAGATCGGTGTAGCCAAGGGACAATGATTAAAAGATTATATGATAGAGGATCACAATTAGGTGATGGTGGTCAGAAGATCATAGTTACTCGATGATGATCAGAGGAACGTTGTCAGGCAACATAAATTAAAGGATAGTAATCGAACGATGGTGATCGGAGGTCATAGGATCATAGTTTGGCGACAAAAGTTGAAGCACTATAATCGAGCGATGTTGGTCCAAATTGTAGTTGGGAGAATGTGGTTTAAGGATCATTTTCAGGCGCCAAAGGTTAGAGGATTATAGTCGGCTGATAGTGGTTTAATGAAGTTTGTGAGGTGGTGGTCTAATGTTATTTGTTGGGTATTGGTATGATGGCAGCAATCGGGCGGTGTTTTGGTAGTGCCGTTTGGGCATTGGTTTGATAGCGATCAATGGTTAGATAATGTTCTGACGATGAAAATTAGGTTATGGTTAGGTGTTAGTCTAACAATGGTGGTTAGAATGTGCTTCGACAATGATGATCAGGCGGTAGTCAGATAAAGGTCGAGCAATGGTCTAACAATAGTGCCCAGGTGGTTTATATTTTTAAATAATGCAAAATGCAAGTTTCAAGGTGGAGCTCAAGGATTTTTAGAGCCTTTGAGCTCTGTTGTATCTCAAGCCATGGTGCTAGCTCTAGGCCCTCATTCATGTAGAGAATGAGAACCTATTTATAGATTTTTGATAGTGTTAAACCTCCAAATATTAAAAAAAAAAAAAATTTATTACACTCCATCAGATTGCATGTATTTATTTCCTTGGTATAAAGAATTTGTTCAACATCAAAGTTAGGGTTGCAAATGAACCGAGCCGAGCCGAGTATGTGAGTGTTCATGTTCGAGTTCGTTTATTATTAACTTGTTCAAGCTTAGTTCGTGTTTGATTGAGCTTTATTGTTTGTATTCATATTTAGTTCATTTAAATTAACGGTGTTCATGTTTAGATCGTTTAGTGTTTATCGAGCTTTAACAAGCTCTGTTCGTGAACATATTTAGCAAATTTCTTTAAACGATCAAATAAGCATGTATATGAATAAATCTAAAAAGTATTCTTGAGCTATCAAATGAGTAAGATCTAATGATATAATATAATAAATTATCAATTGTAAGAAAATTAAAACTACATCTTATATTATAATATTTAATTACTTTAAAATTTATTAATTAAAAAAATTATATCATTATGTTATAATAAATTAAAATATTTATTTATGAGTTATGAATCAAATACGAATCGAGCTTAATGTCGAGCATGTTCACGAGCTTCAAATGATATTGTTTGTGAACATAAATGAATCGCACACTTTAGTGTTCAAGCTTGTTTATTTAAGGATCGAGTATTAAAAATGTTGTTCAAGTTTGTTTGTATAGTTAGTTAAACAATCCCAAACGAGCTTTAATCGAACCGAGCAACGAGTAGCTCGTCGAACGTTTGGTTCGCTTGCAGCCCTAATCAAAGTGCCTTAATATTTTCAAAATTAAGTAATTTTAAGCTTGTTTGATTTGTCTTGTTGAGACGCTCGATTATAAGCATGCAATATGTAAAGACCATTTTCCATCCAGGATCGTCCGGACGAAGTTGGATCGTTCGGGACGATCGGTACAGGTTGTGCAGGAAAAACATGTTTGGCTGAAGGGTTCGTCTGGACGAAATTTGGATCGTCGATCTGGACGAAAAATTTCCAGAGCCCTGCCGTCTGGGGACGATAATTAATTTTCGTCTGGACGAAATTTTCCTGAGCATGGATCGTCCGAAACGAAGTGAGATCGTCTGGGACGATCAGTCTGGATATATATAGAAATGAGATATTTTGAAGAGAGAGAAAAGCTCAAGAGAGAGAAAAACGAAGGAAAAAGAAAGAAAAGTGATTTTTGGGCGACGCCGATCTGTTTTCGTCCGTTGTGACAGTTCGAGAAGTTGGTGTACGCAAGGTAAGGCACAATCCGCCTTTCTCAATTTTCAGAACCGTCGTGTTTGGCGGTATTATATGTCCGGAATTGATTTTTGTTAGTGATTTTCGTCCGTATTTTCCGACTGGTTCAGTTTTTACCGCGTAACTTTTGGTATGTTTCTGAAATGCCGAGTGTGCACATTTTGATTATTTTATGGAGAACTTTTACCGGATAATTTTGACCCGACTGTGTTTTATTTTGTCTGTGATTTCTGATGAACTTTAAAATTGTCTGAGCAATAGAATTAAAGTCTTGCAATGTTGTTATCTATATTATGTGCAAATTTGGTATTCTGTGATTTTTCAAGAAAATTGTGTAAATTCCGTATATAGCTGTTGTGCTGCCCGATTTTCGTGTGATTTCTGATTTTGTCCGGATTTCTTCTGAATTAATATACTATCTGTATATGCTATAAAGAGGGAGTTATAAGTGGCCCGGATCCTAAGGGATTCGGTTAGTGTCTGGGAAATCTGAATATGAAATGAGCTCAATCTGAAATCTGAAATCAGTTCTGTTCCGGATCCAATGAAATCTGTTCTGGTGCTATAAGCATATCTGTCTGGTGCCGTGAGCACAAAGGGAGCCATAAGGGGTCGGAATCCATAGAGATTCTGTCAGTGTCAGGGAATTTAGCTATTAATTAAATATCTGATATCTGATTTGAAAGGACTTCTGATTTCCGTATCTGTTCTGTAAGCAAGTTTGATTCTGCTTTGATATATGTCCGTATCTGTTCTGATTTGATATGTTTCGTTCTGATCTGCATGATTTTGATATCTGTCTGATTCTGTTCTGGTTTCTGTACGGATTTGGTTTGAAGTGTTTGGTTTTGGGATTCTAGAAGTTTTGATTGGAGGTTTGTCGTTTTGCTGAGCTATTTAGCTCACCCTTGCTTTCTGGTGGTTTTCAGGTTCTGGGAAAGGGAAGGAGGTCTTGGACTAGAGTTCAGCGTCTGATCTGTAGGGTATTATTTTGGTACTTTTGATTTTTGTACAGACATGGCTCTCTGCTCTGTTTCTTTCTGTCTGAGCCATGATCTGTAGTTGTAGATGATTGTTTTGAGGAAAAGAATGAAAAACATATAGATCTTTTGTTCCGCTGTATTTGATGTTTTTAGTAGCTCTGTGTTTGTCTGTTTTGTTTAAAATGTTTGGAAGATTCAGTTCTGAAGCAAATTCCAAAGCCAGATCCTGGTTAGATTTGTGTCGCGGCCCGATGCGAGCGGGATCCGTCCCGGTTCGGGTCGGGTCGTGACACAATATTTGTATGTTGTTTCATCATTTAATTAATATTTTGAAGTTTTTCAATTACTCTTCATATACTTAATTTGGGCTTATGCAAGCTCGGATTTGGTTAGTTTTCATATCGTTGGTTTCATCTCGTTTAGACTTTCAATTCATCTATAACTTTGCTGAAACCAAAATTCGAGTAATCCTAAATTTAATTTTCAAAATTTATAATTCAAAT